>FR990064.1:6149669-6597169 GCA_905404095.1 Glaucopsyche alexis | reverse complement strand
TCTACTTTCACAGTAAACTCTATATAAGGAACACACACAAACCCTAAAGTATTATCACTTACTTTTGTTACACCTGTATACTTGCGGACCCCCAGGGGTCTGCGGACCACAGGTTAAGAAACAATGAATTGTAACGGTATATGTACTTATATTACGGTGAAATATAAATACACCTTTTCCCATCCGCTGTAGTATATTTAGACATTCCAAAGGAAACGTAGGTATACCATTATCAGCTGGTGATATTTACGGCATACTCAAATATCACGCTATTTTAGGCACACTCAAACATCAGATCAAAGTAAATTTATCTACATACCTGTCATACTGAAGAGGGTGTATATTCATGTAAGTGTTACTAAGTGCCTAGGAGCTCCGTGGCCTAGTGGGTAGACCGTTTGGTTCGCACTCGATAGAGTGAAGGTTCGAATCCCAGGTTGTGGCGTGTACCACTGAGACTTTTTCAGATCTCAAGTACATTATACGGACGCTCTAACGGTGAAGGAAAAACATCGTGAGGAAACCCGCACATGGTTAGCCCCAGACGTATTGACCAGTCATTCCTCTGGACTAGGCTGATTATATTGTGAGAATGCCGTATGTGCTTGGGCAACCATACGACATGAAACGAACTATCCCAGGCACTACAGTATTTCGAGAGTTGTTACTTCTCTCGGAGAATACCGTATAAATCATTCATTAACGGATGAAAAGGCCTTAGATTTTATAGATTACATATTTGTAATGTTAAATAACAATATTTGTAATATGTGGGCAAAAGTGTATGGGCATTAAATATGTCGTTTGTTTTTATTAATAAAAAAAAGCATTAAAAATTACATACAACACTTGGTCGTAATACCCCGTTTGTCGCTATAAGTCATGTCGTTATAAAAGGTTTTCGTTGTATATAGTTTGTGGAAGAAGAACGATCTTATCAACAAGTAACCGTTTAGTTGATCCATTATACAATGAGTTAATTTCCTCCTACAGCAGCCGCTTCCGATTTCTTGAGCGGGGGAATCAATATAGTGTACAGTCGGCGACGTAAATAGCATCTAAGCTATATAAAAATATTAATATTATGATTTGTCTTTAGTATGAAAGGACCAAAACGGACGGGCCATTCGAACATAAAGAAAAAGTACCTGGGTAACCGAGCTTTGCTCGGAGCTGCAGTAGATTAAAGATAGTATTACAAAAATATTTCACCAGGGTTCGAATATAAGTATACCAAACTTAAAAATGCCGTTTCCGAGATTCAGATTATCTTACTTAACTTAAAAATGCGTAGTTTTCCAGGGATAAAACCTATCTATTAATATATTTATAACATAAGATATTTTAATTAAGGCTAGCTTAATCTTAAGATGTATTGCTTTTATAAAATATAAGATTTAAAAAAAACCTACCTAGACCGATTTCATCGCCCCCGAAACCCCCTATACTAAATTTCATGAAAATCGTTGAACCTGTTTGCGAGATTCAGATTATATACAAGAATTGCTCGTTTAAAGATATAAGATGTAGCTCGATCGAGTAAGCAACGATGAAACTTCCGAATAAGCTATCCGACACTCAGGGCCTGTTTCACAATCTTCTAATCAGTATCGGATAGCTTATTCGGAAGTTTTGTTTCTGCTTAGTTTATATTGAGCGACAGCCATCACAATCTTCTATTAACACAATCACAATCTACTGATAAGTTACAGATTTGCGTGTTTTTTCTTTGTCGTTCGATAAAGTAAGCAACGCCGATGATTCCGAATAAACTATCCGATACTTACTAGAAATTGTGTAAGGCTAAGTATCGTGTAAAGGCGTGTAAACTCATAAGCTATTAGAGTAATATCACAAAGATTTCAAAACTCAAGATAGGCTACGACGTACATATTTTGACAGAACAAATCTTCATACAAAAAAGTTACTCCATCTTGGTTTTAACCATACTTAAAATGTCAGCCATCTTGTTTTCAACATACATCAAATGTCAAAATGGCCCCAAAATCGCAAAAGACATTTAACTGGATTCACTTTTTGCCTCAACATGCCTCGTCTATAATATTATACGTCTATGTAATATAATTATATTTTTATAAATATAAGCAATTTTTCTTGTAAGCAATTCTTGCGGCCGCCTGTACGTGTAAAGTGTGTCACGTGGCAGATGATTGATCGTTGTGGATCCGTTTACAAATGGCGATCAGCTCTGCTAAATAGCCTGAATACAAGGATTAAGGCATCACCATGTGAAACTCTGTCTTCACTTCTTTATTTGGCTCTTGAACATTTTTGGAGGGGACTGTTCAATGTATATGTCATATACATTGAACAGTCCCCTATATATGTCACCGTAAAATTGTAAAAACTGTTAGATTGTTAAATAACTAACGAGATTGTAAAAATATGTCGAAATATTAAACACTTATGTTTATAGTAATTTAAGAAAAATAATGTGTTAAATTATAGGCAGCATATTCGCGTCGGAAGTCTATCATCGTTTAGCAACTTCACTAGTATTATTACAAACTAACGGTGTTTACAGTACAATATATATATATTGTAGGTATATTAGGTTTAATAAAGAAGTTTCAAATTGTACCTCTACGTTGGTAACACTGAAAATGTTTAGAACTGGCCAGTTAGAAATGAGAACTTTTTTGAATTTCAATTTTAGAACTCTTTAATAACCAAGGAATTTGTAAGTATTATAATAATACTTACAAATTCCTTGTTAATAACCTTATGTAGTATATTGCATTCATTTGTCATTTGTTTTTGGGAATTGGCAGCAAATCTAAAACTCTTGTTACACTTGACAATGAACCTAACGCGAGAAAATTTTCGGTCAATGATTTATTATGACTTTCATTGTGGACTTACTCAACAACAAAGCTATGATAGTGTTACGAACACAGAGAATAGCGCCATCTAGCGTCAACCAATGAAACCACTTGGTGTGAACAGGTACAGCGTGGGGCCCCCTACTCAGTACTAGATGGCGCTACTGTGCAAACGTTCCAGAATAAATCTAACGAGGTCACGCGACTCGGGAACCTTCTGGAGACGTCTGGGACTCGTATCGACCGGTATAAATACGTCGGAAGAATGCGAGCGAGTCGAGTTCACTTTGAGCTTCCATCCGAAGCGAAAAAGGCGATACTAGTGATTAATACAAGTGAAAATTAGTGATCGGGAGTTCGATTTGAACAGCGAAACTATCGATGAGAATACACTAGTGATGTGGCGATATCGATGTGAATACTAGTGATGTAATGATACCGTGAGTGAAACCCGCGACTTGGCTACGACTTAAGGACACTGTTAGTGCTTAGTGTTTGGACTTAGTGTTTAGTGTTTGGACCTAGTGCTTAATGTTGGACTAAGTGTTAGTGAATAAAGTCTTCAAAAGAGTTAGCAGGTCTTTTTCTCCAAATCCTCGAACCCTAGCACGTAACAATAGGCTGCGATTAGCATTTCATAATGAAGTCCCATCTCGTGCCACTATTTACAATTGATTTAACGAGTTTCAGCGTGGACGTAGCAATCTTAATGATGATCCGCGTGAGGGACGTCCTTTAATAGCGACTACTGAAGATAACATCAGTGCTGTGCGACGCGTGCTAGAGAAAGATAAGAGAGTGACCTATCAGCAGATACGGGCAAGCCTAGACATTGGTATGAGTCAAGTTCAAAAAATATTACACGAAAATTTAGGCGTCAGGAAGTTTTGTACCAGATGGATTCCCCATACTTTAACCGACGACCAGAAACACCTTCGCATGGACTGGTGTCGCCAAATGTTAGATAAGTTCAACGGCGGTGACCCAAATGCTGTATTTGATATCGTCACAGGTGATGAAAGCTGGATATATTGCTACGAACCCGAAACCAAAAGACAATCAACTCAGTGGGTGTTTCCTTTGGTGGATCGGCCAACTAAGGTAAAGAAAGGAAGAAGTCAAGGAAAAAAGATGATTGCCTCATTCTTTGGTCGGAAAGGTCATTTCGCGACAGTTGTGCTAGAAGATGGAAGGACAGTTACTGCAGACTGGTATGTCAATCGCTGTTTGCCTGTTGTCTTGGAAAAATTTGAAAGCAGCGCCTTCGAAGCAGGATCCTCCTTCACCATGACAATGCTTCAGCGCACTCCGCAAAACGGACTGTTGAATATTTGACTATGGCAGGTGTCGAGATAATGAGTCATCCGCCATACAGTCCTGACCTGGCGCCCTTTCTGACTTTCATTTATTCCCAAGAACTAAACATAAAATTCGAGGTATTCGCTTTACGAGCCCTGAAGATGCGTTGAAAGCGTACGAAAATGCCATAGAAGAGACCCCTAAGGAAGAATAGGCCCACTGCTTTTCTCAGTGGTTCCATCGAATGACGATGTGTAGAGAGGAACGGAGATTACTTCGAAAAACAATACAAGTATTGGCAACTTTCTACATTAAGCTGTTTTTCATTTTCTAAACATTTTCAGTGTTACCTAGATATTCGTTATCTTTCGTTGGTCTATGATCTAATACGAGCCAGAATTTCCGAACCATGTTTCGAAGTGGCGATATATGTGCGTCAGATCCAGGGATAGTAAACAATTTGTCCAAATATTGAACTTATTTCGAGGTAATAAGGAAAAAGGTTGTTTCCTCATAATCGTAAGTGGGGATGATTGTACTCTTGTAATTTTGTGAATTTCCTCTTTGAAAATATTGGAGTTTGTGAAGATCACATTTCTATGTATACTGTTAAACTAATATTATAAAGAGGATAGATTTGTTTGTTTGCATTGAATAGGCTCCCAAAATACTGGACCGATTTTGAGGAAATTTAGCATAGATATACAGTAGAACACGAGGAAGGCGCGGAAGGACAGGCTAATTTTTATCGCGTCAAAATTTACAGTTCCCGCGGGCAATACTTACTTTCATTATCTTTTGAGTGTCTTTATGTTTGCCTCTTCTATAAAGAGATATCTGATTTTGGGCCAGCTCTATGTACACCACATAGGTAAATAGGAAAAAATAAGGGAATTTCATAAAAATACAAAAAAAATAATAATTAAGGAACATGCGTACAAAAATGATTATTTGAAGAGTTTTTTTTAAGGTGGGCTATTTTTAGGGCGGCCATGACAATTGTTTTGACTTTACTTTTGAAGTAGTTAATAGTTTTAGGAATAGATATCTTCTTGAATGTCGTACATCTTTCTTTCTCAAAAGCCATGTCATTGTCAAAATGACATTCTTTGGATAATTCTGATCTGATTCGCCATGTTTTATTTTACGTTGTGTTGCTCTCCTTGGCGAAGTTAATTTAAATGTACATTGAAACGAAGTGAAATTAAATAAAATAACCTAACCTAACCAAGAGCATGTCAGGATATGTCTAAGGAGGGGTTCCGTAACTATAAACGCGTAATATGCTTTTTTTTTAAATTACTCCAAAAGTTACTGTCCGATTTGGTTCACATAATTTTTCGTAAAGAGTTTTTAGTATGATCTATCAGCATGGAAATTTGCAAGTTTCTATCTCCTATAGTTTAAAAATGCTAGGGGGGGGACCAACTTACGAACTACTTTGGAGGCCGATTACTCGAAAATGATCAACTTTATAAAAAAGTGACGTACGAAACCTTGCCTTTATTTTAAAATACCTATATTACGATACCCCACACCTTCACATGTATGCCACCCCTAAAATATATTTTTTTATGATCCCAAAACCGTGATCTATACACAATCTATAACTGCACCAAATTTCATCAATTTATATTCATTTACAGGAGCTAGAGGCGCGGACAGACAGACAGACGGACAGAGCGAAACTATAAGTGTTCCTTAAGTATTACGGAACCCTAATAAAGAGTAGAAAACAGTTACTATGTTATGTAGCTATATTTACATATACTTTACATAGTGCTGGCCCGTGGGCCGAGAACATCTCTTTTAATAACACATGTAATCACCCAAATTCGAAATAAATATATGCTTATGTATTACTTCAATATATTTGAACTTTGTAATATTACTTGATATATTACTGTACTATGTAATACTACTATGTAACATTGACCAGGTGTTGCAGCAGCGCACCACCGGTTTAATACCTCTGGAACATGTGCAGAAACACGATTTATTGCAGTTTCTGTTTCTCTGAAATGTATTTGATGATAAAATTATGTTATATTGAAATGTTTTGGTCATAAAACTACATTTTAACTATAACAGTTGCTGTAGGAGTGCTAAAGAGCTCCGTGGGCTAGTGGGTAGACCGTTTGGTTCGCACTCGAGAGAGTGCAGGCTCGACTCCCAGGTTGTGGCGTGTACCAATGAGACTTTTTCAGATCTCAAGTACATATTTATACGGACGCTCTAACGGTGAAGGAAAACATCGTGAGGAAACCCGCACATAGTTGGCCCCAGACGTATTGACCAGTCATTCCTCTGGACTAGGCTATGTTGTGAGAATGCCGTATGTGCTTGGGCAATCATACGATATTTAAAAACCGACTGTCCTAGGCACTACAGTATATCAAGAGTGGTTACTTCGCTCGGAGAATACTGTATAAATCAACCATTAACCGATGAAAAGGCTTAAGGAGTGGTAGCTTTGGCACGAATAGGCTGGCTCATCCGGAGAAGTACCACAGCCTCACTGAAAACCAGCATCAAATAACGCTTCTTTTGTTTAGCCGAAAGCGAAGCATTCGTAACTGGCGTCACGGGTTTCCATGGGTGATAAACGCTTACCATCAGATGTTCCGTCTGCTCGTTTTCGGTATCCAGAAAAACATTACAATCAAGACATTATATTTAACACTAACAATATTTAACACTATTGCTATAAGCTTTATTACCACTTTAAAAAATATTAAGGCCAAGATTTCATACATAAATAATACAGAAGCGCTTGCAGGTTAAAAGCGTCCGTAAATTACCCCTTTTCTTTTTACTCCTTTACACAAACAATTTTTTAACCCTTCTATATTATTTATATGTTTACAATTTTATCCTTACGATATCTAAGGAATGGGTAGGAATTCTGCGAAATTTCATTTAATCGGAGCGATTAGAGTAACTTTTGCTTTCTATATTAATATTATAAAGAAAGCTTTGTTTCTTTCCTTGTATGCTTGTTTGTTTGCATCGAATAGGCTATGAAACTACTGGACCGATTTTGACGAAATATGGCACAGGTATAGAGTAGACTATGGTGACCACAATGCACATACGGTTTCCGCGGAGTTCCCTTTTGCGCGCACTATATTTTCGTACTAAAAAAAGCTTGTTGTGGGAAAAGCTTGTATTGTATTATAATGAAGCGTGTATGCTTACGTTTACTACAATAGGTACTTACTACAATATGATATACTTACATTTTATCGTTAAGAATATAATAAAAAATAATAATTTAAAAAATTTAAAAACTCGACTGCGTAAAAAGTGAAACAAACTAACTAGGTACATAATTATAACTGAAAAGAAAAAAACAAGCACTTAGATATCCGGTGGTCTAGAATTCTATAATATATTATTGAATTATTACTATTGGAACATAACAACTAAACAGTCAGGATCCATTGAAAAATTAGATTGGCTGTCGAATAATGGATCCCGACTGTTCAGTTGTTATGTTCCAATAGTATTAATTCAATAATATATTATAGAATTCTAGACCACCGGATATCTAAGTGCTTGTTTTTTTCTTTTCAGTTATAATTATGTACCTACTTAGTTTGTTTCACTTTTTACGCAGTCGAGTTTTTAAATTTTTTAAATTATTATTTTTTATTTTATACTTTTTAGTTATGAGTACCTAGCTAGCTATTTACCAGACTGGATTTCCTATCAGCATCAAACCTACATCACAATTGCGCTGGAATGTGAGAATGGTTGTTACGCATAATGTATACGCCATATTGAATTTTCACTAACGTCATGTCTTTAGTGACACTCGCCGGACTAAGAGGAATCGATTGACGTGTGAATCATAAAAATCGGCCCAGGCATTTGGTCTGTATAGTGCTTCAAAGGAACATAAATACATACATACATACATACATACATACATACATACATACATACATACATACATACATACATACATACATAGGCTGATAAACACATTACCACTCCTTTGCGTCGCGCAGTCGGGTAAAAATAGTACGACGGACCTGGAATCTCGGTCCATTAGTCCATTAAAATATCACGAAGAAAATTCGAATACACACAAGTATCAGGCTAGCACAGGCGAGGCGGTGATAAAATCAAAATGCGTCGTTGAGTTTATGTGGACATAAAGTCTAGTTGAAAGGCGTTTGCGGCGACAGCTGTCCTTCCGTACCAGGAGCTCATAAAAGCCGGACGCTACTTATTCCTCCCGTATTATTTATTTGCCCCAGCTCTGCAATACTCTGCATTATGCACCGTACATTTAGATTTTATGCTGGACTGTAATGCTGCCAGCAACCACTTCATATAATTAAATTATTTTTTGGCGCAACGCAGAAACCTGTCAATTTTGCAGTGACATTTTCCCGGGATAAAAAGAAGCCTATGTCCTTTGCCGTGTTCCAATCTGTGCCTGTGCCAAATTTCATCAAGATGGGCCCAATAGTTTTGGAGCCTATTCAATCAAAATAAACAAACATACAAACAAATCTTTCCTCTTTTAATATTAGTTTAAATGACTTTAAAAAAGGATAAAAAATAAACGAACGTATTCAAATCTAATTTTATTTCACTTCTTCAGGGTTCTACATAAGAAAGTACGATGAGACATTTCATGGACTTTTTATAATTATAATTTTCTACTTACATTACAATAATATGATATATCATACATATTAGGACATAAACACAAGCGCAGACTAGGTACATCTCAAAACAATATTAAATTATCCACGCTGAGCTTAACTGTAAATAACACTATCTACTTTTGAAAATTTCCAACGAACGATTTGCCTATAATGGTTTAGAAATAATGGAAATGATTCTTATTAGGAAAACTCTTATGTTTTGTAGCTACTAAATTAGTTGCTAAAAAATAGGATTAGACCAATATTATTATTTAATTTATCTGTAATGATTAACAGATAAATTATATAATATCATTTTGGTCACCTTGTTAATCTCATAGCGTGGCAACGGTAGCGCCAAGTATTAAGCGGCCGTAACTATCTTTTCTCGAATCAAATATTTTACAGTTATTTACCATTTTAGTCTTGATAACAAAAAAAAAATTCATTAAATATTTTACTCATAGTTACTCGCACCGTGAGGAATTTAACTACAATTTGTATGGCATCGAATTAGTTACAAGTGTTTGCCACTAGAGGCGTTGTTTCGACGCCATCAAATTGTAGTTAACTTCTCGGCAAGCAGTGACAAAAACTCGCACTCAGCACACAGTACTTCAAAAATGTGGTGTTACAGTTCAATTTTGTTAAAAAAAATATATTAGGCCTATTTTGTATTTATCTATAGTCTGCGCTTGCGTTATATATTTTAAAATTTATAAATATATTATGTAAATGACAAGAAAATTGCGACTACATGAATCGATTTAAGAAAATAAAACTTACAATAATGAAATATGACCAATAAATGCATGAATTAAAGATAAAACAAATTAACTAATTCCGTTGAAATTAAATAATAATAAGATATCTTAAGATATCTTTATAGACACTCACAATGTATCTCAAACTTTTGCGTAAATTACTTTTATTTACATATATTACAATTTGAATGAAGGTGGGTGTTTTGAATAAAATATATAAAATTCTTTTTCGGAGCAAAAGTTGAGAAACATTGATATTTAGAATATTATTTAACTACTGTAACGCATTACGTGGCACCACTAATTAGAACAAATGAAGATCAAGCCAGTCGCGAATAAAATAGTAGACAGTCAGATAGTCCTCCTAATTTGTTCGTATTATGGTGACATATTCAGTCACCGTCGGAATTCGGAAAATAGTGTGATCAATTTCAGAAAAGGCAAACTGCGAAATAATTAAAAAAAAAAATAACTCTGGACTGTATTTAAATTACCTATCTTATTCGATAGCATGATGACATACAATTTATAAGACAAAAGAAATTTACGTTTCGAACAAACAATAAAAAATCTTAACATTTTAAAGGACATTGGACATTTGGACTTAGATGATCAGTTACCACGACGACCAATGATAAAATTAGGTTAGTGATTATTATAATTGCATTAAGATTACAACGGTGGTGGTCGCATGTTTGCAAAAAGTAAGGCTGTGTCATGTTAACTAATTTCAACGTATATATAAACGTAATTCCCAATTATTTATAAATTGCAATAATTTCTCTCTGAGTATGAATTAAAATAAATGCAGAAAATAAATATCAAAAGAAAATTGCGCAATCTCATAGTATAAAAACGACCAATGTCATTTAAAACATCAAAATCTGCTTAAAATATATAACTCAATTCTGGAATTTTAAATCCGGAACATACAATCCAAGGGTCACATTAAATTCAACGAATTTCTATAGATTTAACGCTTTTTAGGAACAGAATATTATAAAATTTGCCAATAGTTGTGCCCGTAAAACTTTATTATTCACACAAGATCACAATCTATATGGATAGAAACTACACCGAAGAATTTATATTTATTTAGTACAACATCAAAAACTGTCAAATTATGTTCCAAGCGTAGTTTCCCCACACAGTAACTGCTGTATTAACTTATCTATAATAATCTTTATACAATAAATATCTGTACCTAATAAATGTGTACATCTTTGCTGTGTTTTGTTTATGAAATATCTTAAATTATTTGACGATTTGTACAAAATTTATGTGTGTTTTTAACAATTATTATTGTTTGTGTATAAACTCTGGTTTAATTTTTTACATTTATTAAAATTATAAATTATAGTGAGCCCAGCTTACTTCCCTGCGGAAGCCTCGATAGCGAATGATTGCAGTCAGTTGCAAGCATCGAATGATTTTATTTCACTTGAAGTTAGTCATTCATTTCGCTTTTTAACTTATTTTCTATTAACAGCTATTCAAATATAATTTGCACAATACAAATTATTAAGAATTGGGAGAACGAAAATAAGAAAATTATACATATTTTCAAATAACACTAGCCACTTACATCCCCATTGATGGGGCTCGTATCTCTCATAAATATGTGAAGGAATAGGCTAAAGCCTACAAGGTCGGTAGTAGGCTAGGGTGGTGTTAAAAATAAATAAAATATTGCATGACTTGGAACAATAAATTAGATTTATAGAGAAATGTGACAGTTACTTATTTCAGCATCATTTTCATGATTGCATGGGCTTTATCAAAATGTCAATATAAATCTTAGGAAATGGCTTTAATTATTGTGTCATAAGCGATTTTTATTACTTGCAAGAAAACAATTCTTCGTACTACTACAAAAATCATAATTTTGCTACCACAAAGATATTGTATAAACAAAACACATTGCATATTGTTTTAATACAATTTTTAATTAGTACAATATTTTTAAATTACCTATTAAGTATATTATAATTTAATTTAATTTCTCGGTATCTTATTGTGATAAAATTTCATAACCAGCATTTAGGTTTTATTTAATTAATGTTTAATTTATTTTGACCGATATGATAGATATTTTTTAATTAAACCTACTCTCATCAAAGTGTATGACTTAGGTACATTAATAGTTTATTTGTACTTAACAGCTTAGCAGATTATTTTGTTTAAAATGTAGATTATTGTATATAATATTTTATAGTATACAAATTTATGAAACGGCGGTTATAAATATACATAACTTCATATTGGCCAAAAAAATGTATCATTAAAGTTATTGCACACTGAATAAAATATATTAATAAAATATTTTCTGATTACTTAAATATTACGTTCATATTGTACCTAAACTCTTGGCAGTATGTCTTACGGATGGTGAAAATTATTCTGGTGAAATAGAGGTAAGATGATACATACAGCTTCTTTCAGAAATATAATAAATTACATTTTTCGGACTTCATAGATAATCATAATAATCTATAATAGTTATGATTATTTTAATTTATTTATTTATATTCTAAATTCTAATGTGGTTGATCAAAGAAAAATTAAAATTATTATTTACATGAAAATTTTAAAGACATAGTTTCAAGTGGTTAAATTATACTATATCTACTATCACATATATTAAATACTTCTATTTACGTCAGTACATATTCTATATAATCAAATTCACAACAAACTACTATAAATTCATTACAACAAATAGACTCTTTGGTCTTGCCCGAATCTGACGCGTCCTTAACTCTAGTATATACACCGTCCCGGAATACATTAACTTTCACGACTAGTTCGATTGGTAACGTTAAATTTCTTACTATTAAATATTGATTTAGTCTTAATTAAATCACAGTATCCAGGTCACTGACCCCGGGCATTGACAATCATAGAAAGCTCTCCGACGCCCTAGTCTCCTCCCTATCCATGGCCGAAACTATTTCTATACCCTCCTCGTAATTCAAAATTTTGGGCGAGTTGTTCCCGCAGTAGTGCGGCTCCGGTCCGCCATATTGGCTATGATAGAACTCCTCCCTCATCATATGATTCAAATTCGAACATCTGAAGAAGAGGATTTCTTTAAACGGCTTTCTAAAATCCCGATTTAAGGTTGCGTATATTATTGGATTCAGCAGACTATTTATATATCCAAGCCAAAGGAATAAAGCGCTGACAGCATCTGGGATAGCATCTTCAGCTACGAATGGTCTAACTACAGCCAACACGAAGAACGGAAGCCAGCATATCACGAACGCGGACATAATTATTCCTAGTGTCGTCGAAGCTTTTCTCTCTTTTGCGAGTTGAAATCTCAGCTTCTTTTGGTGCGTTACCTGACTCGGCTGTAGTAAGTCCTTAGCAAAGTGACTCTTTTGAGCAAAATGTGACAGCGATGACCTAATTCTACTTGTGGACAATTTGTTACTATTTTCCGATGATAGTCTTCTGCGTTCTTTTAGTGGTTTGACTTCTGGGTTGGGGTTGGAAGGGCCTCTATTGATGGTGTGTATTGGTTTTGTTGGCGTTCTTTGTGTCAACATCGGGCACTGTGATTCATTCGATTTTCGCTGGCTACTGAAGCATCTTCCAATAGAACTCTCCGCTTTGTCTACGCTACACTGTAACAATAGAATTTAAATTTTAAATTGCAAAACTCAATTTTAAATTTCCGATACGGTAATGCAGTTTTCAAGTATGCAGGAACTAATTCGAAAAGTTGCAACTAGAAGACATCGTTATACATATGCAGTAGTTTTAAAAGAAAACTGTTGCTGCTTGTATATTTCTAGGTTTACTTCGAATTTTTACATTATATACTTTTTAAGTTGATAAATATATAAATATAGATGTAATTATTTTAAAACTATTATACTATAGTAGTTTTAAATGAATATCTACTGTAAAATAATTACAACCTAATTATTTTAATTTTGCTGCATCATGCTTATTAACGAGTCATGCTGTATGATTTTGGTCTGAACATTATAGTGCACACAACATTGTGTATGTAGATAAGTCATCGTTAGGTTATTATTATTGGCTTATTAGTTTTTGCTACAAAAAAAAACTCGTCCCAACTAGCAAACAAAAACAAGACAAGGTAAATAATATATAGCTGTTGAATTTTTTTAAGACATGGTTTTCTTTTGCAAATATTTTTAACGTATCGGGATAAAAAAGGTCACCTTTTGTAAAAATTACTGATAATTCATGCAATACTTACAACAGTGTTTGTGCTGGCTATTGAACCTCTAGCAGGTCTTGCAGGTTGCTGTGTAGTCTGTGTGTCTAATAATTTCGCTTCAGCTGCTCCTCCATTTTTAACGTTTATCTCCAAGTAGCAATGAGTTTCCAAATGCGACTGAGCTCTTTTCTCATCCTGTACTATTTTCCTGGCAGCACTAAATATTTTGTAGTACACCACGACCATCACCGTGAGTGGCAGATAAAACGATCCAAATGTTGCATATATCTGATAACCTTGATTCTGTGATACGGAACATGAAGTCTCTGTTTTTTCATTGCCCAGTATTAGAACTGGTGGTAGCGATATAAATGCTGCCCCGATCCATACAATAAATACGCAGAACAACATTCTTTTTGGTGTCCGCTTCACTCCGTACTCCAAAGGCTTTGTAATAGCGTAATGTCTGTCTACAGCTATCATGCATAAGTTAAGAATACTGGCTGCACAGGATAACACATCGCTCGAGACCCAGAAATCGCAAACTACGGGTCCGAAAGGCCATGTGCCCATCAAATCGTATACCATCGCGACGGGCATGACTATGACAGCAACACAGAGATCACTGACAGCCAAAGACACGACTAAATAGTTGCTCGGCCTCCTCAACTTCCTGACCAAGCAAACGGCCACACAGACTAGCACATTACCGACTATAGTACCAGCGATGACTATCAAGAACACAGTCGTAAGGAGGACCGTCGCGAGAGTGGAATACTTCAAGTGCTTTATATGCAAATGCTTAGTCGAATTCGTCTCGTATAACGTCCAGTTGGTCGAATTCGGATTGGAAACGTAATCAGAGAAGTCGGGGTCGTTTGAAACTGTTGAATTTGCTTGCAACACTAAAGATATAAGTATAAGAAGGCACGAAGGTAAAGTAACAAAGCTAGTTCGTGGACAATGGGAGTTATTTGGAGCCGCCATACGCGTCCCTAGCTTGGGTGGTTACGCGTTTGTGACCATGCATCGGGTAGGGGGGCTGATCTGTTACTGATCATGAAACAAATCAAGTCTGAAAAATGACCTCGTCATGAAGTTGTTTACAGCGACGCCATTCATTACAATCTAGAGGAGGCATTAATTGACATATTGCTTGGATTTCTCTAACTCCGAGCAAAGCCATTGGATTCGGTGTCGAGTGATTTTGTTCCTTTTGTTTCGGGCGGTAGGGTTGGAATTTCCTTTTCTGTTCGTGTTGTTTTATTGTACTCGAAGGCGTTTGGAGAGCCTCCTACTTCAATCTCCGCGCGGCAGATTGATTCATTACCGCCGGTAGTTAGTGAAAGTTCCGATCTGAAAAGACAGAAAAATTGAGTTTAGTTCCTTGTTGAGAAAACATTTGAGGAGTCAGGGACAATAGGGTTGTTTATCAGTCTTAAGCACTATAGTTCTTTGCGTAGGTATTATTGAACAACTAGCTTTTTCCCGCGACTACGCCCACATTTATATAGTATCGGATAATTCGTATCACATGAGAACATAGTACTCTTTCGGGATAAAAAAGTAGCCTACGTTTTAGTACAGAGCTTAAACAACGATCATACCAAATTTCATCAAAATCCGTTCATTGGTTTTGGCGTGAAAGAGTAACAATAATCCATCCATCCATACCCACATACTTTTATATTTTTAATAGAAGAAGGATGGTGTATAGAAGAGAAAATTTAATTATTATTTTATAATTGACCTTTCTTTTTATAATTGACTAGCTGTTGCCCGCGGCTCCACCCGCGTAAATATGGTACCCCTCGGGAACACTACTTTTTCGGGATAAAAAATAGCCTATGTCCTTTCCCAGGACTCAAAGTATGTCTGTACCAAATTTCATCAAAATTGATTCAGCGGTTAACACATAAGAGCATTTATAATATTAGTATAGATATAGATTTAAGCGTTAGCAGAAATATTTTACTTTAATGCCACTGTTGAGTTAAAGTACCACAAGCTTAGTATAAGATTTATATGTGTGTGCAGCGTGACGTAGCATGTACAGCTAATATTTCAGCGGAAACGAAGTACGAACAGTAAATCATATACGATGTTTTTGACACCACCCCCAACCAGCTGACTTAAATGCTACACCCATCTACACCCCCCCCTACACCCCTCTACATACATTACACAGTTATGTATAGCCTGCATGTACAATTTGTGCTTGTAAATAGTATTTTTGCCAAGGTTTATCATTAGGTATGTTTTTAAAAAAATATTTCTATTATATGTTGATGTAAAAACATGAAAAAGATTGAGGATCGCACTAGCCTCTTGCGATCCTGTAGATTTCGTGTGGCGTAAGAAATCTTGCTACACGCAGGTATCTTTACGATGTTGTGATTGCCGCAATGTTTAATAATAATAAATAATTTAGGAGCACGATAGTGCCCTTGCCAAAAAACCAAGTGAAGCGCAAGGGCACTACCGGAACACCTTTACTCAAAACGTTTCGTCGATTTTTTGAACCCTCATAACTTGGGTGAGGATTATACCAGATAAATGAAAATTTCAGGATGTTCCCAGTAGTGAACTTATTAAACATTTACAAGCTTTGATTGCATTTGATTGCCATAGCACACGGCGTATGCGCAGTAGATGCCCGTATACGCGCTTCAAACGCAATTCAAATGAATTTCTATGTCAAATAATCAGAATCTATCGCATCGTAAGCGCGCGTTCTAGAACACGCGTCTTCTGCGCGATTAAAATACGCCGTGTGCTATGGTTCTAATAAACTTACTTTACGTGTCTATAAAATTAATTGAACAGTTAACTAAAACTACTTGTTAATTACGAGCAAGACGTTTTACACTCGACATTGTGAACAAATAATTTTAGTGAAGTTTAGATAAGTATTTAGTACTTGAGTGCTACGAAAATTCCTTTATAATGTAAATTCTATTGATCCTTTTTACAATCAGTTACAAAGGAATAGAATAATTATATTTGATGACTGCTATTGTCCGATTAAAATTTATATTTAATGCTGATATATCAACTTGCAGGCTAGAGCGATATCCCTTTAAGCTATAAATTTGAAATTTTGCATACGTATTTCTCATATGACATAGGCAATAGGCATCCACTGAGGATTTTTCAAAATTCAACTCCCAATGGGGTAAAATAGGTGATGAGAGTTTAAAGTCTAGTCCGCGGGCAATTAATCCTAGACTTTTAATAAGTGACAAATAGCTTATCCGGGAGCTTTTAAAGCATTTTTACGAATCGTTTGCATAGGAGTATGGAAGTGTTATTTTTAGGCTTTTTCAGGCAACTTTTTAATTTTTTTTCTCCGTATTCAACTTCAAACTAAACTTCAAATTCGGAATATTCTCAAAAAAGAATTAGCAAACTCGGCTCAGCTGTTCTCGAGGTTTGCGCTTAGCAACACATTCAGCGATTCATTTTTATATTATAGATTAAGAATTTCAAAAAATGGACGGCAGATTTTTTTGTGAACCTAACACAAAAACCTTTTCTCCGTATCTAATTGCCTTTTTGCAACCGCAAAATAATAATTAAATTAACTCGGTAATCTCTTGCGTCATAGCTTTTTAAGTACTAAGTATGATAATAATAATGAATTTATTATAATGGGCTGTTAGATTTAATGTTTATCGTGTGTTAAGACGTAACAATGATTTTAGTGCCTACGTGTGTTACCTAATAATTATTTAGGTAAGCTACTAAACCCTAATCCTAGGCCTTTGGAGCTAAGCGAAGCGCAAGAGCACCAGAACACATTTTCTCGAAGCGTTTTTTTGATTTCTCGAACCTTCATAACTTGGGTTTAGATTATACCAGATAAACGAAATTTTCAGGATATATTCTCAGTAGCAGACTAATGGTCATAAAACCTTTATTAAGAAGTATAAACTTTAGATTTTATTGATATCTAAAAACCCCTGATTTCGTCACTGACTCACTGATGATCAACAAAATTATAAGGTACTTCTAACTTCTACTGAAACTACTGGACCGATTTTGATGAAATAGGGAATATGCACGTATTTTTTTTATTTTTTTATATATATCTATCTTGTTTGGTAAATCGTATGGTAAAATCAGTTTTTTGATATCATTAAAAATAACTAAGATATGAACGTTTAAAGTAGTCTGTTAGACAGAGAGATCGGACGTGTATCGTGACGTCACGTAACATGATTTTCATAGAAAGTTCATACTAAATTTCGTTTTGCTAGAAAGAGATAGAGTACAAACTTTGACCGCTCATATCTTGCTCATTTATCAACAGATATTGAAATTTTTTTCGCCATTTCCTTTATTTTTCAGTCTAGTATCATATTATTATGTTTTAAGCTATTTTTACATTTTATGCATATTCCCTATTAGGTGGTGTACTCTACATTTGTATGTAGAGTATACTACAGGCAAGGATATAAGCTACTGAAAATGTACGGTTTCTGCAAAATTAACTTTTGCGCACAGTCGCAGGCTAAATCTAGTAAGAAATAAATATTTTACAAACATTTTTAATGTAAACTATTTTCGAGTACACTACGGCCGCTGTATCTTGACGACATAGGCTCTGCGAAATTTAGCGCATGTACAACTCGTGAAGAAAACTGTTATTGTATTATTTTTATATACCTATGTATTAATAAAATTTCCCTAATACAGTTGACCAATTAGTACAAATGAAATAAATACGAAAACACTTAAAAACAGTTATTGCGCAACCTTCTGCGCGAAGTTCAGACTCGCCAAGATACATCGGCCGTAATGTAATCGACCTCCAATTTGGTTTACAAGTTGTTTATTAAGTTGTTGTTTTTGAACGTCCATATCTCTTTAACTAAATAATAATTTATATTAAAAAAAGAAATCACAGGGACATGCTAATAGTACC
This sequence comes from Glaucopsyche alexis, assembly GCA_905404095.1. Taxonomy (NCBI): domain Eukaryota; kingdom Metazoa; phylum Arthropoda; class Insecta; order Lepidoptera; family Lycaenidae; genus Glaucopsyche; species Glaucopsyche alexis. The sequence goes on along the minus strand of FR990064.1, from coordinate 6,578,480 downwards.
TATCAATAGATATTTAGGAAAAAAATTTTTACTTCCAGGGAGTAACGTAGTCAACACGTTGTTTTTCCATACATTTCGTGGCTCTAGTGTTTCCTCTTAAAAGTTCTTAGTAAGATGATTTACTTTTAGTATGGCCAAAGGTTAGGCATTTACTGCGTACGTATATAAAACATTTTATACCCACCGTGATCTTATCTATTTATAAACAAACTACGGTTTCAATCTACCCTCCATTTCAAAATACAATGGATTACAGAACTGTCATAAAGTTAAATTGAAAGGGAGTGTAGTAAAGTCAACGATAAAAATTTTATTGCCTTACCTCACCCTGCCTTGGAATAATAAAAAGTTCTAAGTCGAGGGCCTTTATGGAAACTATTACAAACTACCACGAAGTTATCAAGTATTACATTGTTTCATGCTTGTCCTTGTTAAATTGTATTATTCCTTACTTTCTTATAAGGTAATATACATATTATAGACTAGTGCTTTTACCTCTGAAAATTTGAATTTTTCACATAAATTTTGAGGTTATGTGAAAAGAGTGTAAATACAAAAGTAGTAGATCTTTTTTTTCTCTACAACTTTGCCATTCGACTTTTTTCCATAGGATTTGTAGTTTTGCCAGAAATCGAGATAAACCGTTTTCCACCCTTAAAAACTCACCCCCTTCACTTCCCGAACTCAAATCGCCCGTAAATTATTTTTTCTTTTATTTTTGTTATATTCTCTTCCTTTTCCAATGAGTTTCATCTTACTATAAATTTATTTTGTTTTAAAACCTATCGGCACTGGTCTATTATGTATCTATTCTAGTAATGAACCTTCCTCTGGAAGCGCCGGATTCTGGATCATATTATATTCCCAGCTTTACGACGTTGTTAGGGTTCCGTAATACTTGAGGAACCCTTATAGTTTCGCTCTGTCCGTCTATCCGTCCGTCTGTCTGTCTGTCTATCTGTCCGTGCTTCTAGCGTCGTAATTATGAATATAAATGGATTAAATTAGGTATAGTTATATATTGTATATAGATGTCGGATTTGGCATCATAAAATAATAATAATTTTGTATTCATGTGGCTGTCCATACATGTGAAGTGGGGACGAAAAAATTTTTTTCTTTCTACCCCATCGTGTGGGATATCGTTGAATAAGTCTTTTAAAATAAAGGCAAAGTTTTATACATAACTTTTTTATAAAGTCAACCGTTTTCGAGTAATCGGCCTCCAAAATGATTTATAAGTTGGCCCGCCCCCCTGGCATTTCTAAACTATGAGACTTAGAAACTTGCAGTTTTCTTTGCTGATATATCATGCTAAAAACTCTTTAGGAAAATTCTTTTGAACCAAATCGGAGAGAAACCTTTGAAGTAATTTGAAAAAACCTACGCGTTTATAGTTACGAAACCCTCTTTAGACATGTCCTGACATGCTCTTGGTAAGGTAATTTTTGATTTATGTTTTACAATTGCCAGGAATTTCATGAAAAAACGAGCAGTGAGAGCTCGTAGTAAATATTGCGTACGTGTGAGGACTGCGAGAGATATGATAAACAATTTAATTTGTGTGAAAATATGAAAAATGTCTTCAAAACAAAAATACAGATTCAAGAAGCGTAATCGGTATTCGATTCTCGTTCCAAAAATATAACATGTGACCTTACATTTTAGCCAGATTGCACGTGACCTCTAAAGCCGGCGCGTTGATGTCCATTGCGTAGTGAGAGTTGTCAGGAAAGGTTCCCTATTTTTTCGCATAAAATCATATGTCATAATTTTACTTGGCATAATTTCATTTGACCTAATAGTACTTTCGCATAATATTCATTTGTCATAACTTTCTTAGCATAATTTTTTTTCGCATAATTACTAAAAGCATAATAATTGTTAGGCATACTTATTGTAAGGCATATATTTTTACGCATAATATTCATAAAGAATAATATTTTTATGCATAATATTAAAAAGCATAAATATATTTACGCATAATGATATTTAAGCATACTATTATATTTACGCATACATATTTGTAGCATTTTTTTCACATACTAATGAATGATAAATTCTACTGGGTTTGCGAGTTAAGACGAAATAACAATTATAATTGTAATTTTCGACTGATTATCGAACACGAACTGCTAACTAAGAACATGCTGAGCTAATTATTTTAAACATGTTAGCGGCTTACGGGTGGCCCAAGGGCCACCCCGCCGCAACTTAACCTACTGTTACATATGTTAAACTAGGTATATGAGTGTAATACCTGCTTTTAATGTTTTATAAATATGCGTTTAATTACCTCAACCGTGTTTTCATTATGTCGTTCCATTTTATGCATATTTGTGCCTTGTGACAAAATGCCTTGAATTTATTATGACAAAAAAATATGCCTAACGAGTTTATGCCGAAAAACAATTATGCCAAAGTATTATTATGACAAGAAAAATTATGCCTTACGAGTTATGCCTCATTAAATTAGGACAAACAATATTAGTCTAAATGATATTTATGCCTAATGATGTGGTATGCCAAGAAACCATTATGCCAAAGTATTATTATGCGTAGTAAAATTATGCCAAGTGAGGTATACCAAATGAAATTATGACAAATAAAATTATGCGAAAGAAGAGGATCCCTCAGGAAATGTAAATCACGTAATTTTTATTTTTCTCTAAATTATTAGTTATGCTCACTGTCATCGAGAAAAATACTACAAAATTGATTTATTCCGTTTCGTGGTGACAACTTCAGATCAGAGTTTATCATAAATCGTCGTTAATTTCTAGGTATTAGAAAAAACGATGATTGCCGAGGGAGAAATCCCTCGACCAACCTATGGCCCTCTCAACCCATCGTGGTTATACGGGCTGACATACGGGAGAACGCACCCCATAGACTGTCAAGCAGAGCAACCGCGCTATTGTTTACCGTTTGAAATCGGAGGGTCAATTCTGCTAAATAAAACCCGCAATAATACAATTATAATCCAGTCCCGATACGCTGAAACTCACAAACGGTGTTTTTATAAACCTTAAACCAACGTGAAATGCTCTCTGATTAATCGAAACGTCATAAAATCCGTTCACGGTAACATGTCGCTTAATTTTTAATCAAATCAAAGTGCAATGAAAGTTTACTTTAAATACGAGAATTTAAGTTCAGATTTCAGTATCGCACTCTCCACTCAAACGCAAATCAACCTCAGACGAAACTCGAACTAAATTTCAATAGACATTAGGGATGCGAACCTATACCTAACCTAGCGAATTACCTGCTAGGTCCCTTCCCTTCAGGTGCGCAATACTTAAGTTTTCTCCTAAGTCCTTCTCCCCTTTCTGGGGCAGACAACACAGTTACGATTGGTGTCTTTCGTGTTCCGGTTAGTGCGTACGGTTCTACTATCTGTGTTTAGTAACGTGATTTTCCATCGTGCACGTTCTTGGAGTAATCAATTTATGAAACTTTGTACAGTAACATGCTCTGCACCACTGGCCGTGACAAGTTTTAAACTCGTTGACCACTCAGAAGCCGCAACTTGATACTTAGCATTTAACAAAGGAACTTGGTTTCTAAGTTTTGAAACTTTTGACAGGCCAGCATAAGTTCCGTGTAGCGGAATCAAATTTCAGAAACCAAACTTTTTTACTTCTTTTAATTTAAGTACTGTCAAAGAATATATATATTACTAACGTAAAGAACCGTCACTCCACCGATTAAAGCTGCGCGTCCACTGCATCGGAATCGGAGCGGACGGAGCGGACGGATTTGTTGCTTTGTATGGATTTCTATGGTACTGCGTCCACTGGACCGGCATTTCTGCGCCTGCGACCGGTATTTATGCCGATGACGTCATCGGCAGTGAACCCGTCATTCGGATTCCGAACGTTTCAAGTTCTAACGTGTTTGCGACGACGCGACGGCTATACATAAATACTTATTCACGATGAATGACGATATTTTAATTACTTTAGTGGAAAAATATGATGAACTTTACAATCTAAAACATCAACATTATCATAACCAACTGAGGAGAGACGATATTTGGGATGAAATTGGGCAAATAATAAATAAAAATTGTAGAATATAGTGAAGTTCAAAAAACTTTTTTCGAGTCATATGAATGTACCCAAAAAATCTATTTTCATCTTCTAATAAATCAGAATATAATGTATGAAATTCTCCAAAAATTCATCTTTTTGAATTTATATTATGATTTATGAACCCATATTTTTCGTTTCCTCTTGTTTCTCTTTTCCTCTTCTGTTAAAATACAGCTAATTACAACATATCCTCGTCACTATCCTCCATAATGCAAATGCACGTTCAGGCTGACGGACTAAAAATAACTAAATTGCCGATGCTGAATCCGAATGCAGTGGACGCACCCCACCGGCATTTTGTAAATGCCGACGCTCCGTCCGCTCCGTCCGCTCCGATTCCGATGCAGTGGACGCGCAGCTTTAAGCTGCGCGTCCACTGCATCGGAATCGGAGCGGACGGAGCGGACGGATTTGTTGCTTTGTATGGATTTCTATGGTACTGCGTCCACTGGATCGGCATTTCTGCGCCCGCGACCGGTATTTTTGCCGATGACGTCATCGGCAGTGAACCCGTCATTCGGATTCCGAACGTTTCAAGTTCTGACGTGTTTGCGACGACGCGACGGCTATACATAAATACTTATTCACGACGAATGACGATATTTTAATTACTTTAGTGGAAAAATATGATGAACTTTACAATCTAAAACATCAACATTATCTTAACCAACTGAGGAGAGACGATATATGGGATGAAATTGGGCAAATAATAAATAAAAATTGTAGAATATAGTGAAGTTCAAAAAACTTTTTTCGAGTCATATGAATGTACCCAAAAAATCTATTTTCATCTTCTAATAAATCAGAATATAATGTATGAAATTCTCCAAAAATTATTCTTTTTGAATTTATATTATGATTTATGAACCCATATCTTTCGTTTCCTCTTGTTTCTCTTTTCCTCTTCTGATAAAATAAGCTAATTACAACCTATTTGGTCTGAGATTACAACAATATATCTCGTCACTATCCTCCATAATGCAAGTGCACGTTCAGGCTGACGGATTAAAAATAACTAAATTGCCGATGCTGAATCCGGATGCAGTGGACGCACCCCATCGGCATTTTGTAAATGCCGACGCTCCGTCCGCTCCGTCCGCTCCGATTCCGATGCAGTGGACGCGCAGCTTTACACGACTCACCGCTCGCAGCTGTGTGTGCGTGTCTGGGCGAATGCGGGGGCGGGTGGGGAGTAACTTTTTCCCAGCCTGGACTATGGTTCACGGGGCTGGCAGTTTCGCCGACGCGACAGTGTAATTTCATAAGAAAGATTTGGCTGACGCGACGTTCATAAAAATATATTTTGTTTTTTGTTTCACTAGTGATGTAGTCATGCAATAGTTTGATTTTATCGATATTTTTAACGAAATATGCTTGGGTTGGATAAAGTTTGTAGGAGGTTAACCTCGAACGTATATCAAATTTTTATTAAAACCCGTTCAATAGTTATTGCGATAAAGAGAAACAAACGTTTGGTGTGCCATTTGCCCGTTTAAGATTCATCCATCCATCCATTCACCCATCCATACATCATCACAAACTTTCATATTTATAATAGTAGTAAAATATTAGTAAGGATTTCCGCATAAAATTTTAGTTTAAATATTACATGTAGTACTTAATCGCATTTAAATCTGTCGATACCTATCGATATTGTGCGACGATCTTAGTTGTGTTACAACACTTATTGAGTGGTAATAAAAATTTAAAATTGCATTGATATAATTCAAATAGTCTTTATACTACTTAAGAATTAAGTGCAAATTAAACCCAATTGCTAAGGACACAAGGTATATTTTTCCAATTTATGGGCCCAATGGCTGAGTACATTTTTGATTAAAAAAATATGGCAATAAGACGTTTGCATGCAGACTATTTTGAATTTTCGTTGTAAATATTAATATTGTTCAAAAGTTCAAATCGCACGCACCGTGTACCTAAAATATTAGAAATTTCCTGATCGGTATTAAAATGAGTGGGCTTAATAATTGTAGTTGTATATTATGGTCGCCGGCCGTACTAATCAAGAAAAAAATTATGACAAAAGTTCCTTCCGCTTAACCTACCTCGATAATTAATACTTATTTTTTCTAAACTAACCTTTGTTTTCGTCACACGCAGTAGGTACAATAAATAACTGAGATGTGGATTAAAATAGGTAGGTATGACTTCCCTTTCCATATTAAGTATCTAGCTGTTGCCTGCAGCTTCGCCCGCGTAATAATATTATATTTACGCAGACGTAATTTTTTTTTTAAATTAATTCGATGTCATCCCTAGGCTTAAGTCAACATAACTGACATTTGTCGGTGCTCGAACTGTCATTTCTAGAGAGTGTCGCCCCTGTGGTACTGTTCCAGTGTCTACTACAGCTAGGGTTACCAACTTTCTTTACGAGAAATAAAGTATATTTAGGTCTGAGAAGAATATTAAACTGTATTTTAGAAAAATGAACAGTCTTTTATTTATTTAATGTTTTATATACATAATTTTTAAAGTTCCTCGCACAAATTATTAATTTACAGCATTTTTTAAAAACTTCATACGCCTCACCACAATTATAATTTAAATTAGAAATAAAATAAATGACGAGCTCATTTTTTGGCTCCACTATGGGCCAGTACTCATTTCAAGAAAATCTTTGTCTTCTGATATTTGATGCTGAATACAGTATTTTGTATACTTATTTTTGTTCAACAGTAAAAAGTATAATGTAGTGAAAAACAGTGTAATACTGTTTTTAACAGTATAGTTGGCAACCCTAACTGAAAACAAGGAGATGTTATCAGTTTTATGTTTTCATCCGTGGCATCGTAGCTCCCAAACGGATGAACCAATTTTTATATAGTTTTTTTTAATATAAAGCTAACATGATCGAGAGTATTCCTAGCTATAATTCATCATCATCAGCTCAATTATTGTTTGACAATTGATTTGATTTACTTATTTTTTTTAAATTTTGTTTATTATTTGAAAGCGAACCTTCAATTGTACTCAAGTAAGAATAAGATTTAGTTTAAAACAACAGATAAATCATTAAAAGTTAGGGCACTTCAACATATGACGTATTTTGTAGTAACTGGTGATATAAAACAATTTATGCACAATATTATATTACCTTTATTCTAGATATTGCCCGCAACGTCGTGCGCGCAAAATCTCGAGGGAACCGTACATAAACGCAGTAAAAAGTAGCCTATGTCCTTTCCAGTGGTCTATTCTACCTATATCTGTGCCAAATTTCATCAAAATCAGTCTGGCACATTCGGAGCCAACTCAATGCAACAAACAAACCTTTCGTCTTTAATAAATTAGTTTTATAATATTGCATTTATGCAAATTCCATGTACTTAAATAACCAAAATTATCTGGAATACCATTATTTATGGATAACACAATCACACAGAATTGCTAGCCAGCGGTTAATTAAGAGATTAGCCGGCTAACCGTGGTTTAACTGTGGTTAGCTACGTACACGTTACAACATACAATCCAACCACAATATGTACATAATATGTCCATTTATTACTCGCTCCGCTCGGGCGCTAACTTCACGCCGTGCAGTAATAGACAACTTAGGCCACAAGTATCGTATATTATTTTATAGCAAGTGTGACAAAAACCCGCACTTTACGCACGAAGCGTGCGTAAAGTGCCGGTTTAGGTCACGCCGTGCTATAAAATATTTTATATATTCACTAGCGACCCGCCCCGGCTTCGCACGGGTACAATGTATATATCTGTATAATCTACGGGTACAATACTGATACTAATACTACCTCATAGATCTAAACTCCCCTCCCGCACGCACACTTCACAACGGGCCGTGGAGCAGAAATCGTAATATTTTAATTTCGCCATAACTTCAAAACCAAACGTGCAATTTTAATCAATCACAGACCAAATATTATCTACATAAACTGTACTTAGTGATAAAATAATTTATTTTGAAAAGGATTAATAGCATGAGTAAAATAAACGCGTTTAAATGTAGTCCAAAAAAAATCAAGATTTCTAAAATATCATAGATAGGTATAGTGTGTCGCGGACTTTTTTTGTAGATATTTATAAGATGTACAATTAATTAGAACATTTTATGGTTCTATATTTTATAGTTTAGGCAGCGTACGCAAAATAAGTAACTTTTCTGGTTGATTTTTTACACCTTGTGTCCGAAAACCCCAAATATATTACGGAACCCTATTTTTTCCAAAATAAAATTTTGCCTATGTTACTCGTGGATAATGTAGCTTTCGAATGGTGAAAGAATTTTTGAAATCGGTCCAGTACTTTTTGAGCCTATTCATTACAACCAAACAAACAAACAAACATACAAACAAAGTTTTCCTCTTTATAATATTAGGTTGGGGAAAAAGTCTTTTCGCATTATAGTATGTATGAACTTGTCATAAAATATCTTGGGCTATACCAATTGTATCTGGCTGATTTTGGTATCATCAAAAAGTTTTAATTTTACAGAAGACAATTCCAAATTCAAATTAGGTAAAGGAGAAAGCCCACTCTCCATAGTGTCTCAGGCCCAATGTGGACATCAAAAAATCGTATAAAAATTGGGTGTTCTATAATCTGAACAGTATTAGTTATCTGGGAAAGAAACTAAAAATGGCGCCATTATTGTAGAAAAATATTTTTTTAACTTTTTGGTTATTTTATATAATATTAAAATGTGCATGAAAGAAAGATAATTCAAGGCCTTCTCTGAACTTTTCAATAATCTATAATAGTAAGATATTGAATATAACAATAGGTGTATTTCAAATACCTATAGCTTAAACAGTTTGACAAAAAAGTCCTGGTGCCGTTTTCAGATGGAAGTTTTTTCTTTCAACAGTAGATATCTTTTAATAATTATAGATTGGCATAACATTTATACTACATATGTATTTATTATCTTACAATATACCTACATAATGCTACATTATATTGAAAAATAATTCGATTTTAGCATAAAAGCTTATAGGTATTTTCACGGCTAATACTTTATTGTACCATATTCCTAGCAAATAAATGATTTTATTGATTGAATGATTAACTTATTTGCTAAGCTGTAAGTATATTTATTTATTTGAATCCAGTTGAACATAATATAACAAAATAAAACACATTTGTATGATATTAAGTATCTATATTTTCTTCAATGTCAAATACTATTAGCGCTGGAGGGTATTATACCAAAGAACAGTCATAATATGTGAACAGCAGCCTACCGTGCGTTTCCCTACTATGCAATTGCAATAATATAATTCAATTGCATCTCTGCTAATAAAATTATTATTTATTTTAATATATATAAAATATACCTTTCGGCTTGTCTGCTTTGTATTTTTGGGCGTAACAGCCAGCAGTTTTCATTAACTAATTCGCTTGGTAGTCTGCTGTTTTGTTCTCTATACATATCTCAATAGTATACCTACCATTGCTCTGATATTCTCCCCATAGTAAGATCTTGCTTCTTTTATTTGGTAAGTACAACAAGCGATAATTATTAAATCATCCATCGTTCTAATCGATCGATCACAATGTATACAGTTATTCTGACGCACAGAACCATGTAGCCCTTGTTGTAGTACAAGACTTTCAGTTACTGCTACCATCTGCTACCCAGCAATTGTGGCAAACAAGATTATCACCTGATACCTAAAAACATAACATAATATTAATAATTAACATTTTCAACCGCAAAAGATTGAACGATTAAACCTTGATGTAAGAAATAATAGAAACATTTTATGATAATATGATTACCTGCTGCGGTGCAACCCACTGCTGAATTACACTTATTTCTTCGGGCTCTAAAATACGGTTCTCAGTAACATTATTACCACAATTTACACACTGTTCTTCAGACATAGGTAGTGTAAAACTTTCGATTGGTATCCAAGACCGAAACAGCCGTATTCAGTAATCCTTTACTCCAGAGCCAAGTTATCTTCGAAGGAGAGAACAAAACCAGTAAAACAATTCCAAAGTCGTACGTGAAAAGCCGAAAAAAGTCCGTGAAAGAAATAGAGGTTGCGGTAAAAGAAATCGAAAACAAAACAAAACGCATCCACATTGAGCAATTACAAGCGAAAAGTCAACAGATTCATTCGTTTGAAAAATGTCATTTCTGTCAGCAGTGTTGCTACATGTCACAAAAAAATTAAATCGATAATTCGGTTACGCAAATAAAAATAATCGATAGATGTTTTTTTTTTTTTTCATAATCTTATTGAATGAAGACGTAGCAAACGTACACATTGGTTCCATAGTAAATGTTTTCTTTTGGTTAATTCTATATAAAATTACCAACAGTGGCCTGTTATTTGTATTTAACCTGAGTTTATTTTATTTGTTTATACATCGATATTCGGATCGATTGACCATAGAAAATATATTTTTTCTTCGGGCAATATTTCACCTCAACTTTGTTTTATTTATCAATAAAATTCCTTTTTTTATCGAAACATTACTGCTTGTAGTGGCGCTTATTTAAATGTTATCAAAAATCATGTCTCTTTATGGTAGATTTCTGGACAAAGTAAGTCTTCTTAAGACAGTTGTCCACGGTGGGCCTGAAATGGGCTTTCCCCTTTGAGATTTCCATTTGTTTTTCTTATTGTTAAAATGAGTGATTCTTATGAAGAATTTCGATACATTTTAAAATTTTATTACAAAAAAGGTAAAAATGCAACACAAGCCGCGAAAAAAATTTGTGATGTTTATGGACCTAATGCAGTATCTGTGAGAGTAGCGCAAATTTGGTTTAAGCGTTTTCAATCCGGAAATTTTGATATCAAAGATGCACGTCGCTCTGGTCGCCCTGTTACGGACAAAACTGTTGCCATTGCCAAAAAGTGGAGCAAGATCGGCATATTAGTAGTTACGATGTAGCCGAAGAACTGGGGATTGACCACAAAACGGTTTTGGCGCATTTGAAAAAAGCTGGGTACACAAAAAAGCTCGATATTTGGGTGCCTCATGAGCTCACTGAAAGAAACCTAATGAACCGTGTACTCATTTGTGATTCTTTATTACGACGTAATGAAACCGAACCATTTTTGAAGAAGCTAATAACTGGTGATGAAAAGTGGATCACGTACGACAAGAACGTGCGAAAAAGATCGTGGTCAAAGGCCGGTCAGGCTTCACAGACTGTGGCGAAACCCGGGTTAACTCGCAACAAGGTGATGCTGTGTGTGTGGTGGGATTGGAAGGGCATTATTCATTATGAGCTGTTACCGCCAGGCAGGACCATCAATTCTGAACTGTACTGCGAACAACTGATGAGATTAAAGCAAGAAGTTGAGAGAAAGCGGCCGGAATTAATCAACAGAAGGGGTGTGGTTTTTCACCATGATAACGCTAGACCTCACACATCTTTAGCCACTCAGAAAAAATTACGGGAGTTTGGCTGGGAGGTGTTAATGCATCCGCCGTATAGTCCTGACCTTGCACCTTCAGATTTCCACCTGTTTCGGTCGCTGCAGAATTCCTTAGGCAGTGTCAGGTTGACATCACAAGAGGACTGCCAAAACCACTTGTCGCAGTTTTTTCATCAGAAGCCCCAAAAATTTTATAGCAATGGGATCATGTACCTACCAACAAGATGGCAAAAAGTTATCGAACAAAATGGCACCTATATACTTTAGTCACTTGTAAATAAACTTTATAAAAAAACCTTTTGAATTTTTATATAAAATGCGAAGAAACTTTTTCCCCAACCTAATATTAGAGTAGATTTTTTAAAAACTGTTTGAAGTTTGAGTTTTGAAGTGAAATATTTGTCGTCATGCCCATTGTTAAACATAGCAAAGTTTTTTCTCTTTAGCCCAATTCTCTTAACTATTTTCGATATAATCTCGGTTTGGTAAACACGCTGACTCATTGGCATACGAGTCAAAGTCCGTGCGCGAGCGAGACAGCTTGAAAAGCTAAACGAGATTTTACCGATCTGGAGGCACGGCAGTGCCCCCGCCAAGTCGAGCGCGAAGCAAACACTGTCGTACCATCCTTTACTGGAACCATTTCGCCGCATTTTCAGGCCCCTATTTGAGAACCTCTGGATAAGACCAGAACGCAGAAATTTTCGTCATCCAATAAGCTATAATCACATACTTAAAATCCAAAATTTCAAGTCTGTAGGTCATTTAGTTCCGAAGTTAAGCGAAAGCAAAGTTTCGCATTTACGACACTCACTCACTCACTCACTCACTCACTCACTCACTCACTCATGATCATCAAAATAGAACTAGTACTTCCCATAAACTTAGAGAGCTGAAATTTGGTACAGAGTTGGGGTTTAATGGCCACATAAAGGGAAAACTATAAAGACTAGGATAATCGATCTGGGGGCACGGCAGTGCCCCTGCCAAGTCGAGCGCGAAGCAAACACTGCCGTACCATTCTTTACTGGAACCATTTCGCCGCATTTTCAGGCTCCTATTTGAGAACCTCTAGATAAGACCAGAACGTCGGTCTGGGGGCATGGCAGTGCCCCCGCCAAGTCGAGCGCGAAGCAAACACTGCCGTACCATTCTTTACTGGAACCATTTCGCCGCATTTTCAGGCCCCTATTTGGGAACCTCTAGATAAGACCAGAACGTCGATCTGGGGGCACGGCAGTGCCCCCGTCAAGTCGAGCGCGAAGCAAACACTGCCGTACCATTCTTTACTAGAACCATTTTGCCGCATTTTCAGGCCCCTTTATTCTACTCGAACATTACACAAATTAAATAAACAAATTACACTAAAATCTAGGAAAATAAATCAATATGCCCACGTTTCTACAAAAAGAAGTGAAATCCCACCAAAAAGATTCTGTAAAAAACTAGCCAAGTCTCGATGGAGCTGCTTGTTTATCTCTAAAAAGTAATGAAATCTAGACAAAATCGTGCCAAGTCTAAGGTTCCTTACTGCGGTTTCTTTATTATTATAGTTAATGTTGTGTGACTTGGCCGTTGAAGGGTACACAAGGGTACAAAAGGGGCTCCATGACACCATTGCTCCAATACGTGTGTTGTACAATCAACAACAGCCTAAAATGAGACACTAGCGTCCAATTACCAATACTAGTATGGACTATTATCTCGCTTAACAAACATAGGTAGTTACAAATGTAAACAAAATTGACTTGTACCCACTAAAGTATAAAGAATGTTCAACGGCCAAGTCAATCAACATTAACTATAATAATAAAGAAACCGCAGTAAGGAACCTTAGACTTGGCACGATTTTGTCTAGATTTCATTACTTTTTAGAGATAAACAAGCAGCTCCATCGAGACTTGGCTAGTTTTTTACAGAATGTTTTTGGTGGGATATATTTTACCCTGCGATAAAAAGTAATATATGTCCTTTCCCGTGATCTATTTTATATCTATGCCAAATTTCATGATAATCGGTTAAGTAGTTTTTACGTGAAACTGTAAATAAAGTATCCCACGGGGTATATTTCCCCGCGATAAAAAGTAGCCTATATCCTTTCTCAGGCTCTAGACTATCTCATATTTGTGTACCAAATTTTATTTAATTCGGTTCAGTAGTTTTGGCGTGAAAGCGAGACAGAAACAGACAGACGGAGTTACTTTCTTTTTTATAATTTATAATATTTATAATATTACTTGCTTTTTCTTGCGACTTCGTCCGCGTGGGGTTCGAATTCCATACAAAATTTAAACCCCTTTTTACCCCTGCACTTAGGGGGCGAATTTTCAAAAATCCTTTCTTAGCGGATGCCTACGTCATTACAACTATCTGTATGCCAAATTTCAGCAAAATCCGTTCAGTAGTTTTGCCTGTGCGTTGATAGATGACTCAGTAAGGTTTGCCTTTTATATTATACTAGCTTTTGCCCGCGACTTCGTCCGCGTGGAACAATACTTTGGGATATCGCTGAAATTTACCCGCGACTTTATTTATGACTAACGAAAGCGGAATCCTATTTTTTTAAACGGAACCCTAAAATAAAAGTAGCCTATGTTAGACCCTATAACATCAGCTATCTGCTAGTGAAAGTCCCGTGAAAATCGGTCCAGCCGTTTCAAAGATTAGTCGGAACAAACAGACAGACAGACCGACTGACAGACAGACAGACGGACAGACAAAAATTTTAAAAAATATGTATTTTATTGTAAGTACCGAATATACTTTCAGATTCATTATGTAAAAAGCTGTTAATTTGAAGTTACAAACAGAAACTTAAATTGTATTTAACTGTATAGATGTATAGATATTATAATGTATTATATTTTAAGATATTATCAATTTGATGTTTATAAAATAACTAAACTATTTAACTAAACTAAACTAAACATTAACCCGCACGCGCACCCCGCCTTGGTGACGCCCACTTCGCAACGGGCCGTGCAGCAGAAATCGTAATATTTTAATTTCGCCATAACTTCAAAACCAAACGTCCAATTTTAATCATTCACAGACCAAATATTATCTACATAAACTGTAATTAGTGATGAAATAATTTATTTTGATAAGGATTAATAACATGAGTAAAATAAACGCATTTAAATGTAGTCCAAAAAAAATTCAAGATTTCTAAATAAAAAAATGGTTGTTGTGCCTCACTCGACATAGATAGGTATAGTGTATCGCGGACTTTTTTGTAGATATTTATAAGATCTACAATTAATTAGAACATTTTATGGTTCTATCTTTTATAGTTTAGGCAGCGTACGCAAAATAAGTAACTTTACTGGTTGATTTTTTACACCTTGTGTCCGAAAAACCCAAATATCTTACGGAACCCTATTTTTTTCTAAAATAAAATTTAGCCTATGTTACTCGTGGATAATGTAGCTTTCGAATGGTGAAAGAATTTTTGAAATCGGTCCAGTACTTTTTGAGCCTATTCATTACAAACAAACAAACAAACAAACAAACAAACAAACAAACAAACAAACAAACAAACAAACATACAAACAAAGTTTTCCTCTTTATAATATTAGTGTAGATTTAGATTAGTATGGATTTAAGTAGCATTTATATATATTATTCGGTTGTTTCGGTTACTTATATTCATTTGCATGACATTTTTAATTCATCCGGGAAATTAACCAATTTAATGAATAGCAGGGATCACTTAGTGATTTCATAAAACTTTTAACAGGCATTTTGCTCTGTCAGCAACCTAACACCAAAACTTCTGAAGTAATAATAACTTTAACTTTTAATGAACTTTTCTTAAATTATATAATGAAAGTTAAGAAGTAATTAAAGGGTGTAAAGCCACTCATTAATAATGGCTGGGTTTATTTAAAATATTTGATAGAAACAAACAGTTTACTAGCCGTCCCGTTACACGTAATATGAACTGGATTTTTTTTTAATCGAAGTAACTGCGACCGAAGTGGATAGCTATTGTGATTCCTTCGCGTTATAGTACTTCCCCCAGGCCTATGTTGCTCATGAACTGAACGAAATGATTGGGGTTGGTGCTACGAATTTCCTCTGCAGAGTATTAGTGCTGACCAAGGTACTTGTTTCTGTTCTGTTGAATTCCTGGACAATCGAGAAGAAGGTGGAGCGGTGTCTCGTCCTTTTCCTCGCAGAATCTGCAAGTCGTTCTGTCACCAACTCCTATTTAACCGACTTCCAAAAAAAGGAGGCGGTTATACGTTCGGCTGTATATATTTTTTTTTTTTTTTTTTTTTTTGTATGTTCGCGGATAACTCCGCCGTCTGTTGGCCGATTTTCAAAATTATTTTTTTGATGTAAAAGGTATAATCCGAAGTTGGTCCCATTTTCAGAAAATTGGTGATCTGATGATGGGATCCATGAGGAAACGAGGGAACTCCTCAAAATTTATATGGACACATATGGTGATTTCGACTTTTTCTGAAGTAGTCCAAGCATGTGCTACCGAAAAGTAAGATTTTGCTCCAAGGTATACCCTGGATCCAAAAGTACAGAACAGAACTCCTGACTCCTTATAGATACATGTTTGGGGATTTTGGCGTTGTTTAAAGAACTGCAAGCATATGCCACTTTGTCAATTAGAGTAATCATCATCATCACTACCACTATCACAGCATACATCATCACATTATGAGGATAGAGAAGGTACTTCTCATAGTATTTTACAATAACACGGAGATCTTTGAACATTACTCTGCCGTTTATGGATCTATTTGCAAAATTATTTTGTTGTTGTAAAGGGTTTAATTCGAAATTGGCCCTTTAGTCACTAAAGTGGAAACCTGATGATGCGATCCATGAGGAATCGAGGGAACTCCTCGAAATTTATATCGACACATATAGTAATTTTGACTTTTACTGAAGTAACACAAGCATATGCTATCAAAGAATAAGATGCTGTACCAAGGTATACCCTGAATCCAAAAGCACTGAACAGAACTCCTCAGCCTTTAAAGATATGCGTTAGGAAATTTCGGAATTGTTTAAAAAACTGCAAGCATATGCCACTTTGTAACTTACAGTAATCATCATCATCATCTTAATAACAATACCTATGGGTCCATCCGCATATTACGTCACACCTGATGGGGGAGGGGGGGGGTCATACAAAGTGTGACAGTACATGTTAAATACAGGTAAAGGGATACTAAAAAGCGTGACATGGGGGTAGGGGTTCAAAAAGTCGAAATTTTGCGTGACGTAATATGTGGATGGCACCTAATGGAAGCTTGGCACGTATTCAGTTATACATTCGATCGCTTATTTAAAACGTTTTTAAGACGTATTAATAATAACTTAACAAGATATATCACTAAAAAGGGTGAAATTATTATTTTTAAACAAAAAAATTAAACCGACTTCCAAAGTAAAAATACACAAAAAAGTATGAAATAAAACTTATTTTATAAATAATTCCCCTTTTAATTTTGTCTATTTCTCTACTTAATCTTCTTAATTTTGAAGTCGGTACCAGCAAATATGAACGTGAGTAATTCTATAAAATATTGTAGGATATCGTTTGGGCTGGTAGCGACTTCAAAATTAAGAAGATTAAGTAGAGAAATAGACAAATTTAAAAGGGGAATTATTTATAAAATAAGTTTTATTTCATACTTTTTTGTGTATTTTTACTTTGGAAGTCGGTTTAATTTTTTTGTTTAAAAATAATAATTTGTTGAGGTGTTTGTGGAGCTTGCAGTGCCCAATTAGGGTTCTGGTAAGGATTCTTAATTGATTCCGATTCATTGAAAGCGCCAATTCCGCACGCCTTTTGTTACAAACGCCTAAAAAAATTAAGTGGAATAAATAGATAACCAAACAAGTAAACTGAACGCATCTATAAATATTTGAAAGTCAAGTGACAAATTGAACACAGTGAACCTTTGCTGTGAACAGATAATTGTATGGGAAATGTCATTCGTCGTTTTTAGGATTCCGTAGCCAAATGGCAAAAAACGGAACACCTATGGATTCGTCATGTCTGTCCGTCTGTCCGTCCGTATGTCACAGCCACTTTTTTCCGAAACTATAAGAACTGTACTGTTGAAACTTGGTAAGTAGATGTATTCTGTGAACCGCATAAGGATTTACACACAAAAATAGAAAAAAAAAACATTAAATGTGGGGGTTTTCCATACTTAGATCTGAAACTCACATTTCTTTAAACCCATACGTGTGGGGTATCTATGGATAAGTTTTCAAAAATGATATTTAAGTTTCTATTATAATTTTTTTCTAAACTGAATAGTTTGCGCAAGAGACACTTCAAAAGTGGTAAAATGTGTGTCCACCCCCCTGTAACTTCTAAAATGAAGATGAAATGAAGGCTGATCACCTGATTGTCTGACAAGAAAGATGATCCATGCGTCGGATGGGCATGTATAATTCGGACTTGCGCCTATCTATCGTCAGTCGTGTCGGTTATCCGTCCCACTGGATTATGAGAGTAAAGGAAGAGAGAGTGCTCTTGTGTTCTGCGCACCACAATTGGGCACTATAAAATACCGAGATCGGTGTGGGGATTTATAATAAAGTGTAACAAGGATAAGTAGGCTAGTATAGCTAGGCTAGTATAGCTGACCTAAGCTAATCCTCTTTAAAAGTAGAAAAAAGTTTGACGTGTAAGACGACGTATCCAGTAATTATCTCCATGGATTTTGTAGAAACAATAATTTAAAACAAAACTAGTCCAATAAGAGATATGTATCGTATAGCCATTTGACCTATTTGGGCAAACTGGCCGACTGGTCGATATTTTGTTAGCAGTCATGTTATGTTAGTCGATAATGGATGTAGACATACTAGGCATACCTACTTGTGACTCTGTCTGCATATACCTATCCTACTACTATTTTTTTGAAGTGTGTGAGGATGGATGGATGTTTGTTGAAGCTGAAATAGTAAAACCCAAATCAGAGTATTCAACACTTTAATGAGACTTTAAATTAAACTTATTAATGAGACTTGTCACTTCGATAGTTTTAACAGTAATGAATCCTAATATGGCTGACATCTAATTTATACCTTACAGAAATAAAAGCTTAATATCAGAAATCTCAATGAACCTATTTAAAAAGTATCTTATAATACTTATAATAAATTTACAATAATTTTAAAATAAAGTATTGATTTTTTATTAATTAGTTAATGGTTTTAATAAATATGATAACTAAACTTGACATCTGATTTTGACAGTTTGACAGATAAACAAGACATGAATAACATTAAACTTTGAAACATTAATTGTAAATATAATATGTTATAAATTATAAAAATATGAAAATAATATTAATTACAAATTTCTAACAAAGCGGTGAGAAATATTGGAAAACTGCAAAGAAAAAAAAAACTATAATATTTTTCTATATTTTGTATGCTACCTGCTGGATGCAGGTAAGGCTGGATGCAGGTATGGCTACCTGTGAATCATTTGATATTGGTTTTGTCGGTAAAGTAAATTAGTTATTTATTTATTTATTCCTCTTCATAGTTTAAATAGAACAACATGTGTCGGGATAGCTAGTATCTAAAAAAATGGATTGTAGTTTTAATGTCTCACTGCGGCTGGACCGATTTGGCCTAATTTTTATCTTAAAATAATTGTAAAAGTCCAGGGAAGATTTAAACGGTTGAAAGTTGTTAAATGGTTGAGTTGGAGATAAAAAAATGCTAAAAACTACGACTTAATTTTCCCTATAACTGTTCACTGTGTTTAATTTGTCACTCGATTGTCAAATATTTATAGGTGCATTTACCTGTTTTGTTTCTATCAGAATAATCGAACAGACCCAGTAGGTTGTAGGTGTATATTGTAGGTGTAAGTTGCAGTTGTAGGTGTACCAGTTCATACTTAAGAATAACGTATGTTGAGACAGCTAGTACTCTTTAAAAACCAAAGCGCAAAGATCGCACCTGCAACTCAAGCTATTTAACATAATATTACATATTATTAGTCATACTTAATAATACATTGATAGTAATCTCATATGTGCCACGAATCACGATACGCCTACACAGATAAGCAGCCGATATAATTAATTAATTTAATATTGATAAGGATTGCTGAGCTCGTTTAGGTGATAAGCTACCGTTTGATTATATTCATTATCAAAATACTTACTATATTTTGTTGCCAGCAACTTTTTTTTCGCGCAAAATGAAATGAACAATATAAAAATAACTCCCCACACCGATTTCGGTGACTGTGGCCGATTTCATTGAAACCAGGCCAGTTACGTAGGAGTAATTGTATAGTGCCCAAGCGTGTGCGCAGTACACAAGAGCACTCTCTCTTCCTTTACTGTCATAATCCAGTGGGACGGATAATCGACAGGACTGGTGAGAGATCAGGCGCAGGTCCGACTTTTTGACGCATGGTCTTCCTTGTCAGACTATCAGGTGATCAGCCTGCATTGCCCTAACCAAACTTGGAAACAACATTTTTTGTTGTTACAATGCGGGAATCGAACTCACGACCTCCGAGTCGAGAGTCAATGCTCTAACCACTAGACTACGAAGGCAATTTTTTTTCTAAATGAAATTACTTAGTACAAAGCCATTATATACACAAACCATAAAAGCACAGCGCTAAAATAATTATGACTTAAGCATAACCAAGAATATACTTTCCAAAAGTCTTCACATCTGTCTGATGGAATGAGCTCCCAACTCCACCAGACTCCCCTTATATTCTTAATGATAACTTCAGACGGGAGACATGCGGCCCGCGGGTCGCAAGTTGAGTATATCTGCCTTAGAATATAAGGTACTTACAAGTGTCCGTCTGTCCTGTCTGTCTGTTACGTAAAATCTCCGAAGACACTCAACGGATTTCGATGTCTAGTACCCAGATGCAGAAGGAACCGTACATTTTTATGAATTAAAAACTAGTCTTCTACAATAGTTAACTTATTTTAATGCAGAAAAATGTACGGTTCCCTTGCAATATACGGGTGCACGAATGATATAGCGGGCGTTATCTAGTACGACGTGATCATACGGGTGTGTCTTATGTATTCAAACGTCGCCTACATCCATATCGGGCACAATGGCTAGTTAACTTTAATATCTCTTGTACTCGCAGATGGCTCTAATAACATGTTGCTGATTAAGGTAAGTCTGGATTTTTTTAATTAGCTGGACCAGGAAACGGGTAGACGGATACAAGATGGTAAGCAATTACAGCTGCTCATGGACACTCGCAACACCAGAGGAGGTTACACTTGTAACTCATCTGAGGGGCAATTCTGCTAAATAAAACCTGCATTAATACAATTACAATCCAGTCCCGACACGCTAAAACTCTCAAACCGTGTTTTTATGAACGTTAAACCAACGTGAAACGCGCTCTGATTGGTCGAAACGTCATAAAATCCGTCCATTGTAACATGTCGCTACACTTTCAATCCAAACAAAGTAAAATTAAGTCTACTTTAAATATGAGAATTGAGATTCTGGTATTACGCACTTGCGTTCCTGGTCCTCACTCGGCGAAACACAACACAAGCGTTATTTCACGTCGGTTTTGTGTGAGGCAGTGGTATTTATCCGGTCGAGCCGAAAAAAAAGATGTGCTGTCAGCAACACCGAATGGTGTTATGGATGTCCATGGGCGGCAATAATCGCTTACCATCAGGCGAAACATCTGCTCATTTTCCGACCCTTTTCTTATCATCATTCTAATATAAGAGCTTCGCTCTTGTCGGTGGAGCTTTCTCCATTCCTCTCTGCACTCCACCCTTCTCTTGACTTCCTGATACGACACGACCATCGCTTTCTCCTTTACCTGGTCCATAAACGTTCTTCTCGGCCTTCCACGTTTTCTTCTACCTTCTACCTTCCCTTCAATTATTCCTCTAATAAAATTGTCGTGCCGTACCAAGTGTCCTAACATCTTTCCTCGTCTGTTCTCGATGGTCTTTAATATCTCTCTCTTCTCATTAACTAATTATAAAACTTCCTTTTCTTGTAAGAAGTTTTTTTTCTAACAAATTTACGTCATAGCCCATTCTTAGTTTCGAAATCATTGCAACAAAATGATGAAAGCGAACCTTCGTCCCCGAGTAAACGATTCAATGGCCGCCGCCGCGCGTTTTATAGTTTTTTAGTTTTCGTTTGACGTTTGCCACCAACAATATTTGACAGGGAATGACGCTGAAGGAAGTAAATTTCACTCCTCTTTTACACGTGTAGTACATACACTTGCGTGGTTTAGTCAATAGATATCTGTGGTAAAAGTAATGTTTTCAAAATAAGAAAAATAGAAGACTTATTTAATATAGAATACACCTTCCTCTTGCTTGCCTAATGTCTATATACGGTCATGTTTATGCTGCTAAAAATGCCTCAGGGCATTGAACTCTTTTCGTAGCCTGCACCTTTTCACTCAATATCCAACTTGCAAATCATAACATAGGCTATATTTGTATTCTTTTACATTCACTCATGTTAAACATGCGCTATATTTGATATTCAGCACGCGTCCGTCCGGTGTACGTCAGTACTCAGCATAATCTGCGTCATGTGTGTTTGAGAATTGCATAACATATCTTTTATACTTGTAAAGGTGTTCTAAAGTTTTAAAATATTTTGAAGTATTATTTAAATATTATATCAAGAGAGAAATTTGTAGAAAAGGTAAACGCTCAAGTGCAAGCTGTAGCTGTAGAAAAGACGACTTAATGTTTTGTTTTGCTTAAATGAATAGTATAAATGGGAAAGTGTGTGTGCCTGTCTGCCTGTTTGTCCGTCTTTCATGCTAAAATACTGAACCGATTTAAATGAAATTTGGTACACAGATAGTCTAGAGCCTGAGAAATGACATACTTACGCGGGCGGAGCCGCGGGCATCAGCTAGTCTTTAATATTATGAGTAGGTTCTTAGAATTAACAACATACAATTATTTTTATACAAAAAATTAAACCGACTTCCAGAGTAAAAATTCACAAAAAAGTATGAAATAAAACTTATTTTATAAATAATTCCCCTTTTAAATTTGGCTAAAATGTTAACTATTTCTCTACTCAATCTTCTTAATTTTGAAGTCGCTACGTCTGTTTTCCTTCGCCGTTAGAGCGTCCGTATGATGTATTTGAGATCTGAAAAAGTCTCATTGGTGCACGTCACAACCTGGGATTCGAATCTGCACTCTCTCGAGTGCAAACCAAACGGTCTACCCACTAGGCCACGGAGCTCTCAAGGTTTTTTTTACTAAATTAACAAAAACAATGAAACATTTATGGCAACAAAAAATTGAAAACTTTGAACTCTTTTGGACATGTAGATAACGGGAAAGAAAAGAATAATATTTATCGCGGCAAAGTATATATTAATATATATTTAATATTTTTCGGAAAAGTTGACTCTATTTCGTGTGCGCTAAAGCCGACAATCGCAATGCAAATGATAGAGGAAGGAGACGTTTGTTACCAGTTCGTGCACCGCCTAATATAAGTGGAAGGTATTACGAGCAATTACGTTAAGTCACAACTCACATAAAACTGTAGCTAATGAAACATGACATGCATTTACCAATAGCTTGTAAACGCTGCTACAAGTACACAGCTTTTCTTAAATATGTAAAAGGCAAACCTGACTGACTCATATATCAACGCACAGCCGAAACTACTGAACGGATTTCGCTAAAATTTGGCATATAGATAGTTGTAATGACGTGGGCATCCGCTAAGAAGGGATTTTTGAAAATTCGTCCCCTAAGGGGGTGAAAAAGGGGGTTAAAATTTTATATATATAAAAGGGTTCCGTTTCCATTTACTATATCCACGCAAACGAAGTTGCGGGTACCAGCTAGTATAAAATATTATACTAGATGTTACCCGCGACAACCGTACATTTTTCCACGATAAAAAGTAGCCTATGGTCCTTCCCCGTGGTCTACTCTACATCTGTGCACAATTTCATCAAAATCGATCCAGTAGTTTCTTTTCGTCTTTATTATATTAGTATAGACTAGCTTATTCCCGCGGCTACGCCCGCGTAGCTATTGTCGGGTATCCCACGGGAATACTATAGTACTAATTCTAGAAAGGTAGCCTATTCATTTACTCCAGAGACTAAACTACTACCATACCAAATTTCATCGAAATCCGTTCAGAAGTTTTTGCATGATTGAGTAACAAATATCCATCCATCTGTCCATTTATTCTTACAAACGTTCACATTTATAATAAAGTAGGATGCTTGTAGGAGCTTCGTTTTTTAAGAGTACCGTATACCGTACCGTACCGTACCGTATTCAAATGATAGAAACGGGACCTTATTACTAAGACTCCACTAACGTCTGTCTGCTCGGCTGTATCTCATAAACCGTTAAATTTTTCACAGACGCGCAAAGCGAAGCGCAAGGGCACTACCACACCACTTTTCAAAATCAAAATAATATTTTACCTAAACGCATAAAGCATCGCTAAGTTATATATTATGCAGTAAAATTTCTAATCAACCTATTTTCACAGTTGCTGCAGAAATATTTTCCTAACTCCCAAGGGGTTCTCCTTTGCCGGAACATTCTACAGAAACCAATGTTTAAATTCGACGGCAAAACAACTTGTAGCTAGTTGCCGAAAGTTCTACAACTTGTATTAATAATAAAACTTGAATCTACACTAATATGGAGGAAATATTTCTTTGTATGTTTGTTTGCATTGAACAGGCTTGGTTAGATTTTGACGAAATTTGTTACAAACATTAGGTAGACTACGGAAAAGGACATAGGATACTTATTATCGCGGAAAAATGTACGATTCTTACAATATTTGTTTTTGCGCGGACGAAGTCGCGGGCAACATCTTCTACCTAAATATACATTAAGTAACTTTTTTATTACTGGCAAGTTTTGAATATAAATATTATTTTAAAAAATCCTTCTATGCCATTCAAGTCACGCAGGTAAAATATATATTAAGGAAGCATTGCAGATATCTTTGTACCTTTAACCCACTGAATTTTACATTATCATTCCCTGCATCGCACGGAAATGTATATAAAATTGTAATTTTGTTCGCGTTTGCAATTGAAATAGACAATTCAGTGGCAAAATAGGAGTTTCGTTTTGAATATAATATAAGCTGATTCTTTGGTCGCTAGACGTGGATTATGTTTAAGGCACAGAATACAGAAATCATCCAGAAACCGTCAACGCGCTTGAAAGTGAAGCCGTCACGACTACTCCAAATTGGAGTGGCTATCCACACATAATATGTTGCCACAGAATAACGGAATATTTTATCCAACTTTTTTTCAATTATTTTTTATTGAATACCTAATTGTCGTAACATAATAGCGATTTGTTTTGTAAGTGTAAAGAGTAGTAAAGAGCGGGCGGGGCGTTGTTTCGCCATGGTTTTGGTTACAGTGCGCTGCGTACAAATGTGATCGAACACTCATTCTGGATGTTGTGAATACTGTGGTTTAAGGTAAGGCGGCACTAGGCGGTAGCGGAAGGACGCGACGCGACTAGTAATACTAGTAATACCGTAAGGGAGTGCTGCATCGCGTAACTGCGCTGTCGCGTAGTGCGTTATATCTCATACAATAGGGAATATGCATGTATTTTTTTATTTTTTTAAACGTTTCTACTGGTTATAACATTACCAAAAATATATATAACACATCAAAAACATTATCCATTAAGCTGGAAAAAATGTTTAAAAATCACTATAATTTTTGCGCGGTTTAAACAGGCCATTTTCGCGGGCTTGGGTTGTGACGTCATCGTACACGAAAAATACAGTTGACAGATAAAATCATAGACGAGTCAGAGCATAAAATTCAATTTAACGTCAGTCATGTCATTGTCACGAAAGACAGCGTCGTGTAGCGTGACGTCACACGCGCGTCACCATTGGTCGCGACTCGCGACCAATGGTGACGCGTTTCGCAATTTTAAATATCCCGGGCTGATTTTGCATTTTTTATATAATTTTTTTCGGCTTAAATAAGAACTAAATTTAAAAAATTCCTTTTAGTTATAATGTGACGACAATAAAGAACAGGGGAAAAAATATTTCAGGCAAATTAAATTTTTATGCATATTCCCTATTGTTTACAATGAATATTTGGCCTTGTTGCGTTGCGTAATGTCATGGGGTACTCATCCCAACTTACCTGTCCGGTAGTTGTGGTATAGTATACGGGTACGCGACCCCGGCTTCCCTAGCTATTACTGTCCTATCCCTTGCCCTCCTGGGCGGTAATATCCTACATTTCCTATTTCCCACTCCAACTTACCAATCTTCCTTTCCACACCACCTATCCTTCCCTTTCCCTATTCCTACCCTCTCTACCAATCCGTGGAAACGCAATGGATAATAATAAAAATAATTTAATTATCCAAAATGGCGGCGATGTGGTTCACCACCTATCACGTCTCGTTTCTCGCGGAGGTGAAAAGTGGACATTGGAGAGCCGCTTCGCTATGTTGAATGTAAGAGGAGGAATGGATGGTAAGAATGAAAGTGAACGAAGCGAAACGAGTATGTGAGGATCGTAGCAAGTGGCAAAAGTGGTCTCTGCCTACCCCTTTACGGGAAAAAGGCGTGATTATATGTATGTATGTGTATGTATGTTGCGTTGCGTAGATTCTCTCGCGCTGCCGCGTAGTTACGGCTAGTGTGTCCCACCTTTAGATAAATAATTTTTAACACTAGATGTTGCCTGCGACTTGGTGCGCGCAAAAGTTAATTTCACAGAAACCGTACATTTTCCGCGATAAAAAGTAATCTTATGTCCTTCCCCGTGGTCTACTCTACATCTGTGCCAAATTTCATCACAATCAGTCCAGTAGTTTCGGAGCCTATTCGATGCAAACAAACAAACAAACTTTTCCTCTTTATTATATTATTATTATTTAACATAATATTATCTACATTTGAGAATTTTACTTTCTAGATTTTGTAGTTAAGGCACAGAGGCGACACTCTCTACAAATGACAGCTCGAGCACCTAAGGTTGACACCGCTAAGGTTGACACCGAAATAATTGTAAACGTCGCGTGATACAAATATATCATAAAATATATCTGGGGGCACGGCAGTGCACCCGCCAAGTCGAGCGCGAAGCAAACACTGCCGTACCATCCTTTACTGGAACCATTTCGCCGCATTTTCAGGCCCCTATTTGAGAAACTCTGGATAAGACCAGAACGCAGAAATTTTCGTCATCTAGTAAGCTATAATCACATACTTAAAATCCAAAATTTCAAGTCTATACGTCATTTAGTTCCGAAGTTAAGCGAAAGCAAAGTTTCGCACTTACGACACTCACTCACTCATGATCATCAAAATAGAACTAGTACTTCCCATAAACTCAGAGAGCTGAAATTTGGTACAGAGTTAAAGGTTTAATGGCCACATAAAGGGAAAACTATAAAAACTAGGATAATCGATCTGGGGGCACGGCAGTGCCCCCGCCAAGTCAAGCGCGAAGCAAACATTGCCGTACCATTATTTACGGGAACCATTTCGCCGCATTTTCAGGCCTCTATTTGAGAACCTCTGGATAAGACCAGAACGTCGATCTGGGGGCACGGCAGTGCCCCTGCCAAGTCGAGCGCGAAGCAAACACTGCCGTACCATTATTTACTGGAACCATTTCGCCGCATTTTCAGGCCCTTATTTGAGAACCTCTGGATAAGACCAGAACGCAGAAATTTTCGTCATCCAGTAAAGTATAATCACATACTTAAAATCCAAAATTTTAAGTCTGTAGGTCATTTAGTTCCGAAGTTAAACGAAAGCAAAGTTTCGCATTTATGACACTCACCCAGTTACTCACTCATGATCATCAGAATAGAACTAGTACTTCCCATAAACTCAGAGAGCTGAAATTTGGTACAGAGGTAGAGTTTAATGGCCACATAAAGGGAAATTTATAAAAACTAGGATAATCGAAGATCTGGAGTACATGGTGACCCTTATTAGAAAACACAAGAGCCCAACCAAACTATTAGAGATCGACATACTGCCTTTACAAAAAATATTCAACTTGGTGGACCACTTCATTTGATGTCAAAAATCGAAGGTCTGAAGTATCTGATGAAGAACCCCTAAGCTGGTCTCAGCTGATTAGAGATATGGTAATGCCCCCTACTACTATTGGTACATAAAAAAATCGACTGTCATTGCAAAAATCCAGTGAAGTGGGACCCATCTAATTTAATCTAGCCCGTAGCGTCCCACTGCTGGGCGAATGCCTCCCCTTCTGCTTTTAATACGCATATAAATAAAATTAAAGGAAAACTCTTGATAGGACTGGACTGGCTTTTATACTTATACTTACAAGTTTACAAGAAGAAATAGTCGAACAAATAACTTTATTCTACTCGAACATTACACAAATTAAATAAACAAATTACACTAAAATCTAGTAAAATAAATCAATATTCCTACGTTTCTACAAAAAGAAGTGAAATCCCACCAAAAACATTCTGTAAAAAACTAGCCAAGTCTCGATGGAGCTGCTTGTTTATCTCTAAAAAGTAATGAAATCTAGACAAAGTCGTGCCATGTCTAAGGATCCTTACTGCGATTTATTTATTATTATAGTTAATGTTGTGTGACTTGGCCGTTGAAGAGTACACAAGGGTACAAAAGGGGCTCCATGACACCATTGCTCCAATACATGTGTTATACAATCAACAACAGCCTAAAAGAAGACACTAGCGTCCAATTACCAATACCAGTATGGGCTATTATCTCGCTTAACAAACATAGGTAGTAACAACAGAATCTGATATAAAATTACGTGTAAACAAAATTGACTTGTAACGTATAAAGAATTTTCAACGGCCAATTCACACAACATTAACTATAATAATAAATAAATCGCAGTAAGGATCCTTAGACTTGGCACGACTTTGTCTAGATTTCATTACTTTTTAGAGATAAACAAGCAGCTCCATCGAGACTTGGCTAGTTTTTTACAGAATGTTTTTGGTGGGATTATCTTTAATAATTATATAAAAGGCAAACCTGACTGACTCATCAATCAACGCACAGCCGAAACTGAAGAACAGATTTCGCTGAAATTTGGCATACCGATAGTTGTAATGACGTTGGCATCCGCTAAGAAAGGATTTTTGAAAATTCGCCCCCTAAGGGGGTGAAAAAGAGTCTAAAATTTTGTATGTATAAAAGGGTTCCGTTTTCATTTACTATTTCCACGCAAATGAAGTTGCAGGCACCAGCTAGTGAAATTATATTATCAGATATGTCAAAGCACAGAACGACCAGAGGCCAGCCCTGTGAACAAAAGTCCTATAGTCTGTAGAGAGTGTCGACATTGGTTTATGTAATGACTAATCAGTCCATATTGAAATTACAAAGTGTCCTTAATTTTAAAATCATTGAGCGTGTGTTTTGCTTTGTATGTATAGAAGGAGAATTTTTTAAGTGGGTATGTATGATAGGCGAATTCCGAAACTATAAGGAATAAAGAAAAATGCTGAAAGGAGTTGCGAGCGTAATTTTGATATAAACTAAAACTGCATCATTACATTATTGATAAATCTATTTCCCTAGCCAGGAAAAGATTATAGTATAATAGGGTATTTTCCAAGTTTTTGAAAACTATGTCAAATTGTTCCTAATATTAAAATACATTAGCAGTTAGAACCATTCTTTGTGAATTTCTTTCTTTTCCTTGCTTAGCCTAAAAGTTTAAATTAATATAATAGGCGCGAAAACGTTATAATGTATTGTCATGACGTCACATTCTTGTAACATTGTAACTGTCAAGTGTCAAGTGTAAAATTACACTGAAAATGCCAAATCCCAGAATAACTACTGTTTACGTTTGCAAATAAATGTTTTAAGCCTATTAAAAATGCCTTATAAATGGTGCGTAGTGCCAAAATTCACTAATACTCTATTAAAACACCGAGGAAAATCTCTGTAACCATACCAAAGAACACTGAAATGCGGAAAAAGTGGCTATTACTCGCTGACGCATGACGTTAATGATTCTGATGCTGGTTATTCTTTATGGAAATCGGGAGGCCATTAAAAAAGAAGAAGAAGTACAAGAATATGACGTCACATTCCAATCTTGTGCGTTTTAGTCACGTGGTCAAACGTGAAAAATTCATAATTTTATTTTTAATATTTTATAAAAATCATACATATGTTTGTGTAAAAAGTTGATTAAATTGGTTTAAATTAATGTTTAGCGATAAAATATCAAGAATCTGATGTATATTTTCATCATAGGATAATACCCTATTGCATAAATAAGACTTGAAAACAAATAAATAATACTTCCAACAAGAATCGAACTTAAGGCGAGGTCCAAGCCTACTTTGTCATTTCCCGTCACCTAGTCTACATAGTTAGAGTTCAATTACGAAGTGGAAAAAAATATGGGATTAAGTACACAATCCTTGACAGGGTCTGAACCGTGAACATTTTGAAAAATAAATAAATTCATGATATAAAAAATCATAAAATCACCTCTTAACCCTCCGTAAACCACGTGGGTAAAAGTTGCGTCCTGCACTATGTGGGGTTTCCTATACCCCAACATCATTCTATCTATATATAGAGAATATCTTTTTAAAATTTATTTTATACATATTTATATTGTTTTTGGACTATTAGGAGATAGAAATTAAATACATTTGTTAAGTAAAATAAATATTTTAAATATCTATAGGCATTGTAAAAATAGTACTTTTTTAATAACTAAAAGCAGACCATATTATTTGGTTTAGCCTTATAAAAGAAAAAAACTTATCTAACAACTTCTTATTGCCCTTTATTTCATTCAGGGCCTAATGAGAAGAAACAATAATAAAATAAAAATAACTAAACATAATTAGTTTTCATGAGATCCCAGTGGGTTCAAATGTGCACAATTTTTACAAAACAAAAATATGCGTGCTCTAAGCATATAGGTACTTCGCATCGCTCGCAACTGTCAGGTTGCATCCTCTTCGAGGTCACTTTCAGATTATGTAGTCAAATGATTCGAATCGCCTTCACCTCCGGATAAATATAGATTAGATCATCTGTGTCGCTATCACTATCGTCCATAAGTGCCGATAATATATTTTCATGTTTTTCTAAACGTCGAGCCATTATGAGACCTGCAAAAAATACCTACACAAACGATTAAAGTAATTAAAGAACGAATTAAATAAATATTTCTGTAGAAATAGGTATAGTTTGCATGTCAAACTGCTTACCTTTTAGACGACGCGACGTGCCGAACTACGTGGGGTTTGTGACACCCTGACACAATTTGCAAGCGACCCTCGGCTGCACCTGCGACGCTACTATTAAATCACTGTTACTATGCGACCCGGCAACGGCACAACTCCAGCTACTCGAGGTTTCGTGGAATTCGCGCAACCGTTTAAAAAGATACGACGATTTTTGTTTCGCTGGGGTGTATTAAACCCCACGTGGTGCACGGAAGGTTAAAGATCACACAATCTCCTAAAACGTAAAATTTTGTGCAGCACCATACATATAAATATCTCAATTTTAACCGAACTCTTTTGTGATTTGTACAATATTTCAAAAACAGTATAAAAGATACCTTGCTAACACCGTCTTCTAC
This sequence comes from Glaucopsyche alexis, assembly GCA_905404095.1. Taxonomy (NCBI): domain Eukaryota; kingdom Metazoa; phylum Arthropoda; class Insecta; order Lepidoptera; family Lycaenidae; genus Glaucopsyche; species Glaucopsyche alexis. The sequence continues at coordinate 6,547,374 of FR990064.1, read as the reverse complement.
ATGAATATAGAAAATAATGCTACGCAAAAAAGAATCTTATTGCAATGTGCATTGTGCTTACGCGTAGTGTAACACCCATATCATTAGTTGTTTCCTCAGATCCGCCTCGACTCAACCTCATCTGAGGTATCCTTGAGAAGTTCCTCGAGTTTGGTATTCTTAAACATAATTTCTACCTCAGCTGTTAACTCCTCCAGTAAGGTTGAGTGGAGGTATAACATCATAAATAATCATGGAAAAATATATATTTTTTATGTTAACACCAACATTACCCATTAAAACTTGATCCAAATTTTACAGAATGATGAATATCTATGCGCTGTATAATTATACGGAATTTCGTAAAAGCAGTGGCGGATTTTCGTAAAGTAAAGATCCAAAAAATCCTCCATACTTATCTTTAAATAAGTATCCCTCTGTAATTACGTAATTGCTTAAAATAATTCCACTTTGATTGTAAAAAAATTGATATAAATGTCGGAAATAGACGCTCGAGGGAGCCTCAAGGTACGTCCTGAGGTACCTTAAGTTTGACAGTTGATTCCTCCACTCGCGTAAGGAAATTCCTCAAGTCGAGGGAATTTTGTTGAACTAATGATACAACTTTCGTGGATTGAGGTTGAGTCGAGTGGAGGAAATCTCGAGGTAACAACTAATGATATGGGTGTAAATATTTGTTTTTGAGCTTGGACCTTGCCTTAAATACGACTCTCGTATTTAAATTAAGGCTCAAATATAAAAGGCCATAACCCACAAAATTACTAAATTGCATTTATGCGATTCAGCATGCGTGCTATAGGAGTATTAAATTTCCAACAAAAATTATTGCTTTCCAAACACAATGCTTGTTAAATTCTCCCGTTTTATTAATAGAGTGCATGCTAGTTAGGCTTCCAATTGATTTTGTTGAGAAGAGGCGAAATTTGCCTGAGTGTGGTTTAATATTATGGCAAAATCAAAGTTTATTGCCAATTAAAAAACGTTAATAAATTTGGATATTATAGAATAATTGGGCGGGATTAACAGCATCATGCAGCATAGTAATCTATCTATACTTTAATAAAGAGAAAAAGTTTGTTTGTTTGTTTGTTTTTTGCATTGAATTGGCTCCGAAACTACAGAACCGATTTTGATGAAATTTGGCGCAAATGTAGATTAGACCACGGGGAAGGACAAAGGCTACTTTTTATCGCGAAAAAATGTACGGTTTCTGCGTAATTAAATTTTGCGCACACGAAGTCGCGGGCAACGTCTAGTCCAAAATAAAATAATTAATTTCTACCCGCGCTGTTTGGTAATATCTACGCTCCTGCTCGGTGTAACGACAGTGGGGCTAGCACGAACAATTTGACAAGTGCGTATTGTTGTTGTTAAAGAGAATTGTATGAAAATTATGACAACGCCTATACAATTGACATAATAATTGACATTCATAATAACTTCACGAATATGTGAATTGTCATTTGTAGTGCTTACCTCTCTGTACTTCGATACTGATAATATTGAACGATTAATACAGTATTCTCCGAGCGAAGTAACCACTCCTGAAATACTGTAGGATCTGGGACAGTTGGTTTTTTTAAAATGTCGTATGGTTGCCCAAGCACATACGGCATTCTCACAACACAGTCAGCTTAGTCAGAGGAATGACTGGTCAATACGTCTGGGGCCAACCATGTGCCGGTTTTCTCACGATGTTTTCCTTCACCGTTAGAACGTCCGTATAATGTACTTGAGATGTGAAAAAGTCTCATTGGCACACGCCACAACCTGGGATTCGAACCTGCACTCTCTCGAGTGCGAATCAAACGGTCTACCCACTAGGCTACGGAGCTCACTGTCTGATAATATACTCTTACAATAATACAGTTTCAATGCAGTCTCGATATATCAAAACAGCAAAATGGTAATTTCGTATACGTCAAACCAACGTTTAACGCGTATTGATTGATCCAAACTGCATAAATCAGTTTACGACATCCAGACTTTTTATTTAAAATTAATTGAAAGTCCAAGTTAAATACGAGAATTGGGTATCTGCGTTTTCGCTTATCTTAATAATAATTATTACGAAACCCTAAAAAAGTTAAAATCCAACTTAATTAATATTTGCAAAAACAGGTAAATCGGTAACAAAATGTGTTCTATTGTTCTTTTTGTTTATTGTTTTTGTTCTTTTTAAACTGGATCCGTCATCTGCGCAGACTGCAGAATATAGGTAAGCTGATGATGATGAACCAATTTCGAGCAACAATGGAGCGTCAAAGCCGGTGTTAGTTCACGGTGTATTTTTATTCAATTTAGAACCTGACAGCAAACGTTACACAAAAGGTTTTTATTTTTTAGTTGCTTGTGCTTGGGTGTCAATATCATCGTGTATGTATTAATAATATCTATGAACGCTTTAACACCACGTCAGTCTAGTCCTTTTTTTTTTTTTTTTTTTTTTTTTTTTTTTTCCATGGGGAAATGCTTTATGCATCCCCGGCGGACTGGGGACGCCAGCCGAGGTATGTGGGACTCACCCGGGTGCGTGGTGAAGAGCGCACCCGGAGGTTAGCCACTAAAACCCCATGGTGCCTTCCTTCCCGCTGTAGTGCTAGAGTGCTGGGGGTCTGCCAGTTCGTCCACGTTCGTGCCCCTGGGCAACGCTTGGGTGCGCCACTCCGTCTTTTGCGGGGTGAGGTACTCACGCGGCTGAAGGCTGGCTCTTTCTTTCTTCTTCTATCTTTCACCACCTTTTTAGTTTAATTTTCTTCTTATGTATTAGTTTTTATTTTGTTTTCTCTATCTTTCACCACCTTTTCCTTCTTCTTCTACTATCTTTTCCTTTTAAGTTAACTCTTCCGAAAGGTGACCTCCCACCTGAAAAAAGGCCGCGACCCGGGGTGTCGGTGAGGAAAAGAATAATGGAGAAAGCAAGTTTTCAAAGAGTAATACCTCAGGAGGGTACCGGTCTAACCGGAGAATCCCTCGGCGGGCCGTCAGACCCGTCCAGCCCTGCGTACTCTGAGGGGGGCAAAAATTTGCTTGTTAGTGAGATGAATTCTGAGGGCATCTCTGTTCTCAGTCCCAACGACCATTTGCTTATCGATCAACGGATTCCGATGGTGCACATTGAGGGGCTATCTGACTCGGAATGCTCTCATTATACAATGAGAACGGTGGGAAGCTCTCGCGCGTCTTCGCGCGATCGAGCAACTGGCGGTACAGCCAGTAAGCGAAGACTATCTCTCTCCGAATCGCCTTCGGATGATGGAGGCTCGGAGCGTTCTGCTCAGTCAAATTCGCGGCGAAAGAAGTCCGCCCCTGCCAAAAGAGGGCGACGTCGTCCATCAACGACGGGCGACCATGTTGAAATGGCTGAGGCCAAACGGCAGTTGCTGGCCCTGGAGCATGAAGATCTTAGGCTCCAGGCCGAAAAGAAAGTCGCTGAGGCGCTGATGAAAAATCAGCGACAAGCAGAGAGGGAAGCGGCTAAACGAGCGGAAAATGCGGCACTTGACGAGCTCCCGGCTGCTACCAAGCTAAAAACAGTTGGGGAGCAGGGTCTGGAGCTTGTCAGGATGGTCCGCACTAAAAGTGGAAATCTAAAGGGCACATTCGTGAAGGCCCTCAAAGAAGGGGAGGCAAAGATTGAGGAATCCGTCCGTGGTCTCGCTTCACTCAAGGAGGATACTCTAAGATTGGAGGCTGAGAACATGCGCCTCAAAAAGGAAATAGCATTACTGCGGGAGAAGGCGAGTCAGGCACCAGCGGTGTCATTAAGATCACCACTCCCAACAAATGCTACGACATCTGAAACCCCTGGCCATCAAGGAGGCTCAGATATAATAACTTTGACGAAACTACGAGCCATGTTTGAAGAATTTTCTCGTTCTATTATGGAGAAGACCTCAAACATGGTCAATGCAAGAATAGAAAGCATGGAGGATCGTCTGCTCCCAGCTAAACGGCTCCGACCGCCACTGGCAGCAGACAAAAGCAGGCAAGGAAATGCTGGTACTCGCCCTTCTGAGGATTGGCCCGCCCTCTCGCAGGTTGGGCCCACCCAAAGAACAGCGACTCCGGCTCCAGCGGCGACAATAAGGGCGGCAACGTCAGCACCTAACACAGAAAAAAGTGTTAGAAAGAAAAAGGTCAGTAAAAAAGACTCGGCGAAACCAGCACAACCACAGCCGGCCCCTCCAGCAGCTACCAACCCTAGCCCCTCGCCTATGGAGGAGGGTTGGAATGTAGTGGCGCGCAGAAAGGGAAAGAAAAAAGTGGCGAAAACCCAGGATGTGACAAACCCGGACTTGACAAGAGCTCGGCCCAGGGAGACTCCTCAAATCTCTCAAAAGTCGAAGCCCAAAAAGACGAAAAGAAGACGGAGGAACACTACTCCCGCCACTGCCGCAGTTGTAATTACACTGCAGCACGATGCAGTCGAGCGGGGGATAACTTACAAAGATGTCCTATCCAAGGCCCGCCAAGAAATTGATCTGGTGGCCCTGGGACTGTCCGAAGGCGTCCGTATCAGACAAGCGGCGACTGGGGCTCGCATTATGGAGCTTCCTACCTGTGCAACCAGTGAAGTGGCGGACCATTTCGCTAAGAAGCTGCGGGATGTCCTTGCTGATGCCGCTAGAGTTGCCAGGCCTATCAAGTGCTCTGAGGTACGAATCTCAGGCCTTGACGACTCGGTGACTAAGGAGGCTGTTCTAGCTGCAGTAGTTGCTAAGACATCCTGCCCGTCTGAACACGTTAAAGGAGGTGACGTGCGCGAGGGCCCAGGCGGGACTGGAACTATGTGGGTGAAGTGCCCCGTGGCTGCTGCCAACACCCTGGTGACTGCGGGTCGTCTGCTTGTTGGCTGGAGTTCTGCTCGTGTCCGACCCCTAGAACCTAGGGTGATGAAGTGTTTCCGCTGCTTAGAGATAGGTCACACTGGGCGGCGATGCCCCTCGGATGTAGACAGGAGTCAGCTGTGCTTCCGGTGCGGCCAGGCCGGGCACAAGTCCTCTACGTGTACGGCTAGACCACACTGTGTTGTATGTGCGGAGTCAGGAAGAGACGCGAATCATTCTGTCGGCGGTAAAGGATGTGCTCCTCCGAAGAAGGGGCGCAACAGGAGAAGAATAATATCATCTCAAGCGACGGGTCGGACAGGTCAGGTTCGACAAGATGAACTAATGGATACGAACAATGGCTAGACGACCAATACAGTTCCTCCAGGCGAACCTGAACCATTGCGCTGGAGCCCAGGACTTGCTTTTTCAGGCTCTGGTGCAGTGGCAAATAGATGTCGCAATAGTGGCCGAGCCATACTACGTCCCAAACCGTTCCAATTGGGTGGGGGACCTATCCGGATTGGTCGCTGTGTGCAGTTCTGGGGACGGCCTACCGCTTCAAACGCGAGAGCGGGGTCAGGGATTCGTAGCGGTGGATTGGGGAGAGTATACGATCTTCGGCGTATACTTCTCTCCAAATAAAACCCTCGCCGAATTCGAAGATTTTTTAGGCGAGTTACAGGCGGCAGCTTTAAGAACGGCACCAAGACCCGTTCTTGTCGCCGGCGACTTTAACGCCAAGCACTCCGCCTGGGGATCGCTAGTGACCGACGCCCGTGGCGACGCAGTATTGGAGTGGGCCGTTTCGACCAGTCTCTCGATACTAAACCGCGGGGACGTACCTACCTGCGTTCGGCATCAGGGGAGTTCGATCGTCGATCTCTCCTTTGCTAGTCCCGCGGTTGGAGGACTGGTCCATGATTGGAGGGTTGAGGAAGGGGTCGAGACACTGTCGGACCATCTGTACATTAGGTTTAGCGTCTCCCCCACGAGAGTCACCCAAACAGTCCCGCGTCCATCGGCTGGTGCCCAGAATTTCCCGCGCTGGGCCTTGTCTAAAATGGACCATGAAGCATTGGAGGAAGCCGCGATTGTTGAGGCCTGGACACCGAGGCCCACGGCTCCCATGGATATAAACGAGGAGGCGCACTGGTTTAGGAGATCCCTTACTCGCATATGTAATGCAGCCATGCCCCGTCTACAGCACCGTCCTCCAAGGAAGACAGTGTACTGGTGGACGGATGACATCGCGGAGCTTCGACGTAGGTGTGTGAGAGCGCGTCGGCCGTACCAGCGGCTGCGTCAAAGAAGGATACGAAATGAATCACTGGAGAGGCGGCTCAGAGACGAATATAGCGCGGCCAAGAGCGCCTTGCGTCAGGCCATTCTGCTCGCCAAAGACGCAGCACGAGAGGAGATGCTGGCGGACCTCAGCCGGGACCCTTGGGGGCGCCCATACCGAGTGATGCGCAACAAGTTCAGCCGAGGTCCACCAGTAGTAGAAACGCTGTCGCCGCAGCAGCTGTCTGGGATTGTGTCGGCGCTTTTCCCGACGGCCAGCGATACAGAGCCGCTAGACGACTCGGAACCATTACCGATGGAGGACGTGCCGCCCGTTTCGGAGAGCGAGCTCGACGCCGCCATCCTCCGGTTAAGCGAGCGCAGAACTGCACCCGGCCCGGACGGTATTCCCGGTCGGGCATGGGTAAAGTCCATGGGGCCACTGAAAGAGAGATTGCGGGAGCTTTTTAGTGCTTGTCTGACTCAGGCGGACTTCCCACAGTGTTGGAAGGAGGGGAAGCTCGTCTTGCTGAGAAAGGCAGGCCGCCCCTTGGACTCGCCTTCGGCCTATCGGCCCATTGTCCTATTAGACGAGGCGGGAAAGCTTTTGGAGCGGGTGATTGCGTCTAGGGTCATAAAGCATCTGGAGGAGGAAGGACCAAATCTGTCAGCAGCGCAGTTTGGTTTTCGAAAACAGCGTTCGACCGTAGACGCAATCCTCGAAGTCAAAAAAGTGACTGAGGAGGTGACAGCAAGTGGCGGAGTAGTGTTGGCAGTATCGCTAGATATTGCTAACGCGTTCAACACCTTGCCCTTTGAAGCCATCGAGGAGGGCCTCCGCCATCACGATCTACCATTTTACTTGCGGAGAACAATCGGGAGGTATCTCAGACGGAGAGTGATCTGCGTCGGGCGGGGAGGATTGGTCTTACGATCTCCGACATGTTGCGGTGTTCCACAGGGGTCTGTCCTCGGCCCGCTCCTGTGGAACATAGGATATGACCGTGTTCTTCGTGCGGCGCTACTCCGGGGACTACGTGTCGTCTGCTACGCGGATGACACATTTCTCCTGGCCTTGGCGAAGACGATGGAGGAGGCAATCCGCCTTGCAAGAGTAGGAGTGAGTCTGGTGGTTTCGCGAATCGAAAGGCTAGGGTTGCGTGTAGCGTTAGAGAAGACGGAGGCTATACTCTTCCACGCCCCTCGACGGCGACTCCCGGCGAACGCGGCGCTGCGCATCGGCGACGTTGACGTCCGCATTGGCAAGGAGATAAAATACCTGGGTCTCCTTTTAGACTCTAGATGGACGTTCGCCGAACACTTTCGTCGGTTGGAGCCCAAGTTGAAGAGAACTGCTGCGGTTCTCGGGCGCCTCCTGCCCAACGTTGGAGGACCGGGGTCCAGTTGTCGGAGACTCTACGCGGGGGTCCTACAATCAATGGCCCTGTATGGAGCGCCCGTGTGGGCGGATGACCTCAGCGCTACAAATAAAGCGCTTCTGCGGCGACCACAACGAGCTATGGCGCTGAGAATGATACGCGGGTACCGCACAGTATCATGCGAAGCGGCGCTAGCTCTTGCTGGAACCCCTCCATGGGATCTGGAGGCCCGAGTGTTGGCGGAGATTTACCGCCGCACGGCGCAGTTTAAACAGTGCGGAGAAACGGTGTCTCCCGAGTTGACAGCTCGATGGCGTCGTCAAGCGCGCATTATTATAATGCGCACCTGGCAGGACAAAATGGCGTCTCCGACTGCTGGCCATAGAATAGTGGCCTCAATCAGACCGATTTTACAGGAGTGGGTGGCGCATAAACAGGGCACTCTCTCATACCGGATGGTGCAGGTACTGACTGGGCACGGGTGTTTCGGTCATTACCTGCACCATACGGCCCAGAGGGAACCGTTGCCCCAGTGCCACCACTGCCCGGACAGTGACGACACGGCGCAGCATACGCTCGAGGCTTGCCCCGCCTGGGACGAGCAGCGAGCAATGCTATGCGCCGTAATTGGAGCAGACCTAAGTCTCCCGGCCATCCTTGAAGCGATGATTCGGTCGAGAGAGGCCTTTGAGGCGATGGCCACCTTTTGCGAGACCGTGATTTCGCAAAAGGAGGCCGCAGAACGGGAGAGAGAGGCGGACGTAACCGCAGACCCCGTTCGCAGGCGGCGACAAGGGCGCAGGCGCGCTATTTATGAGCGCCAGTTACCGCCCTAAAGGACTCGGGTGACGGATTGGGGAATCCGTCGCCCATTGCACGAGTCCTCCCGGTAGCAGAGCGTCCAGTGCCTGGTCTGCTCTCCCGGAGTGATGGCAGAACAAACTGCCATGCGAAGGCTCTACATTATAATGCAGATGCCGCTAGCTAGGCCGCTGCTGTTATCGCTTTAGTGGGTCCGGCGGTCTAGCACGTCAGTCTAGTCCTGTGGTAAGGTCTCGAAGAACTTGTTACGGGTACCAGACAACGGAAATATGCGGTCTCAAAAATCAATTACGGATACTTCAGTCACTAGACCCACTGATTATGTAAACACGTTTAGACAAAAAAAAATTGTCATATGTTGAGAGCGCCGTAGGCAAACATGTCATCGGCGCCCCTATATTATAAATAGAGGCGTTTTGGGGGGGTGTAATCGCCCAGGTCGGTGGAAAACGCGGTTTTACAATTCCGTCCGCGCGCCCCTTTGTAGCTTTGCGCCCGTAGGCACATGCCTAGTTTGCCTTAAGAATAATCCGCCTCTGTTTTTTATAATTTACTTATTATAAAAAACAGAGTTATATAATTACTATTTTGGATTTTTATTGTATAATACATATATTTAATACACATCCATGAATTCATGATCCAGGAACACAGAAAACTTTTTTGTTCCCTAGCGGGATTCGGAACCGCGCCCTCCGGCTTGACACAGACACAGAAAACTTTTTTGTTCCCTACCGGGATTCGGACCCGCGCCCTCTGGCTTGAGCGCCAACGCGCTAACCACTGAGCCACAGAGGTCGTCATGTAGTAGTATTAATACGTGGGAGAGCAATGCTTCGTCATGAATATGCCAGCTCGACCGGATAAATACCACGGCTTCACAGAAAACCGACGTGGAATAATGCTTGCGTTGTGTTTCGACATGACGTGAGGGAGGTTACCGGTGGCCCAAGGGGGGCTGGGGATTTAAGGGACCACGAAAGTAAGCAGGAGATCCGTCTGCTCGTTCCCAAAAAATATATTAACTTCCTAAAAATAAAATTAATTTCAATTAGTTTTGTAATAAAGCAAATTAATTTTAAAGTTAGTAATTTTAATTGAATTAACCCTCAAACGCCCTTGTTTGTTATTTCTTTACTGGCATTTGTGAGATCAAAAATGATAAATAGTTTTATCATTTTAAGTAGGGTTTTTTTACAACGGCCGCGGCAGAACAAACATACTACAGTGATGATTAATGCGGGTACAAAAAACTAAGGCCTTTACATCCATTAATGGATGATTTATACAGTATTCTCCGAGCGAAATAACCACTCTTGAAATACTGTAGTGCCTGGGAAATTTGGTTTCTAAATGTCGTACCCTAGCACATACGGCATTCTCACAACGTCTGGGGCCAATCATGTGCGGGTTTCCTCACGATGTTTTTCTTCACCGTTAGAGCGTCCGTATAATGTATCTGAAAAAGTCTCATTGGTACACGCCACACTGGGATTCGAACCTGCGCTCTCTCGAGTGCGAACCAAACGGTCTACCCACTAGGCCACGGAGCTCGTCTGCGGGTACAATGTTTAATATATAGGTATAATAAATCCTACTAATATTATAAATGCGAAAGTTTGTGAGGATGGATGGATGTATGGATGGATGGATGTTTGCTACTCTTTCACGTAAAAACTGCTGAACGGATTTTGATGAAATTTGGTATGGTAGTAGCTTAGGCTCTGAATTAAAAAAGGGTACTTTTTATCCCGAAAAAGTACAGTGTTCCCGAGAGATACTAAATTTACGCGGGCGGAGCTGCGGGCATTATAACTAGTTCAGTTATAATATTAATTCTAAAATTCGCTATCTAAAGGGACGACAAAAGCTCTCAGAGATGCTTCGATAGTATTCAATTTTACAGTACCTAACAAATAAACTAATTCTAATCTAGGTTTAAAGTGCGTTCATTTGTGCTGAAAACTTCAGTAAGTATACCCCCAGTTAAACTTTTCACTTAGCGTTCGCTGCTCTACAATACAAAGATTCGTGTACAACGTTGAAGATTAAATTTTAATCTTAAAAGCTGTTTGTTTACAGCTTATAAGATTAAAATTTTCCATAGAAAAACTGATCGATTTTGGAATTTATTCTTGCTCATTATTGAAAGTAGTAATAGTAGCCCACAAATCTTCCTTCTTCTTAAAAGTAGCCCACAAATCAAGCCTTCTATTAGGTCTTTATAGACCAGTGCCAATAGGTTTTGAAACAAAATAAATTTATATTAGGATGAAACCCATTGGAAAAGGAAGAGAATATAACCAAATTAAAAGGAAAAATAATTTACGGGCGATTTGAGGTCGGGAGGTGAGGGGGATGAGTTTTTAAGGGTTGAAAACGGTTTATCTCGATTTCCGGCAAAACTGCAAGTCCTATGGAAAAAAGTCATATGGCAAAGTTGTAGATAATAAAAAGATCTACAACTTTTGTATGTACACTCTTTTCATATAACCTCAAAATTTATGTGAAAAAATCAAATAACCTAGTTTTTGGTTTTTTATTTTTATCTTCTACCAAAAAAATCCTTTTTTAACGAAATTTGGTGAAAACTTACCCTTTTATGTCCTACATACACTGTAATTTTTTTGATTAAATATTTATTTTTGCACCTTGTTTTGTCTTAATATCGAAAAATTAACCCTAATTTTCAATCTAAAATTCACGCGTCAAAATTTCAGCTTATTTTAAAAACTCGGTGAACTTCTTGTTCTTTGAAATCTATTATTTCTGATTATGTAAAAAAATATATACATTATCATAGTAAATATTCTCAGAAAATGCAAAGAAAAGAATAGGTAGTATGGCCTAGCCCACATAAGACATCTACAATATTTTGAGTAAGTTGTCGAATCTTCTTTAAATTATATGCATAGATGGCTATTTATTGCTATTTTACGATAACTTGTCTACCTGAGTGACCTACGGAAAATTTTAGCCCATCAAAAGGTATTTCATAGACAAGCGGGAAAGGGGCTAGTCGGGTCTGAGCCTTACTACTTGTTCTTTTCAAGGAACAAGAAGCCCACCAACTTAAAAAAAAAAGATGATATTTTGACGCGAGAATTTTCGATTCAAAATTAGGGTTAATTTTTCGATATTAAGTCAAAATAAGGTGAAAAAATAAACATTTCAAATCAAAATGCCCTTTAGCTGAACGGGAGGCAACAAATTCTTCAAAGCCATTTTTGTACTGCCTCTCGGGTATTGATTTTTTTCCTGCCAATAAGATATCCAAATTTTTACTCGACTGCACCAGAAGTAGAGTTATATTTTTCGTGTATATGGAGCCGAGATGGCTTATTGCATTTGAGCTTGAGAGGTATCATTAGATTCGTCTTAAACCTCAGTCGTGACACTGGGTACAATTATTTGATGTAGTTTTTTTTTAAATAATTATACTTAGTTGTTCTAAGTATAAGCCTTACCTCAAGAGAAACTCAACCCTAAAATCAATATCTGTCGTCACAAAAATCCGTAACAATAGACCGTAGGTACTGTCTACAGAACAATTGTTTTGTAACCGATAGCCCGTCTCGAGTTGAGGATTAAGATTTCCCTTTGCTAAGGGCCCTTATATACCAGACCACGATGGCGCCGCAAGATACTTTTCATTTCTCATACTCGGAAAGTAGTGTTGTTTTGATCTGATTATTGGGTGGAAAACGCTACTTTCCTTTCATAGGGAGGGAAAAACTCATATAAATTCATTGCAGCCCTCGGGCCTTTTCATTTAATAAATATTTTTTTTTACTGTTCAACAACAATAAAAAAAAATACTTATCTTTTTTTACTCTCATAATCTATTGGGGCATCATCCATCGACACGATTGGCGAGAGATCAGGGGAACGACTGAGTTTTAACACGTTCTCTGCCGCGTAGGTCACCAGTGACCGGACCCCTACCTGTATCTACCCGCCGCGTAGGGCACCGGTGACCTCAGTGCAGACCTGTTTTTGAATCGAACTCGTAGGCCATAGGACACGTTTATCGTACATTTCTCCGTAGTAGGTGACCGGTGCGGCGCTGTAGAGCAATACTTTCACATGGTATTCAACTATGTTCATTATATGTGAAAATTTTAATGCAGAAACACAAAGGGATGAAAAAAAACCATTTCTATGACTACTTATTTATTTTTCCATAATGTTTTTAACAATTTCACTTATCTTTTAATCAGTATTATCTATACTAATATTATAAAGCTGAAGAGTTTGTTTGTTTGTTTGTTTGTTTGTTTGAACGCGCTAATCTCAGGAACTACTGGTACGAATTGAAAAATTCTTTTTGTGTTGGATAGTCCACTTATCGAGGAAGGCTTTAGGCTATATAACATCATGCTAAACTCAATACGAGCGGAGTACCAATCAAGAATGTTACAAAATCGGGGGTCTTTTTTTCCTTTTGAGAGCTTTCGCTACGTACGCTGCGGAAACGGTTAAAGTTTCGCTAAAATGATGTATGGCAGAATTGTTCCCCTTTCAAAGGTCTAAAAAAAAGTCCGCGACAGTATATGTCTATCTTTTAAGGTTGGCTCACTATAACCTTTTTATACTTACCAAATTTGTTCTAAAAGTAAGCATTATTTGTGAAGGTGTTTTCATAAAGATTATATTAATCCTTATCCAAGTAAATACTTTATTCATTACAAGCATTTAATCTAGAAGAAATTTGCCGTTTACATCATTTGATTTCAATGAGTATTTTAGAAGATATCGCAGTAATAAAATAATCATGCGCGCTATAGTAAGGAGCGCGGAGCGGGCGGGCAGTCGTGAGGTGGAAGCGCTTCTTCTACGTAAATGAAGTCGCGGGTAAATTTTAGCGATATCCCAAAGTAACTATTCCACGCGGACGAAGTCGCGGGGAAAAGCTAGTGTTGTATAATAAGTTGTCTTTAAATTATAATCGGCCAAGTGCGAGACGAACTCGCGCACGAAGGGTTCCGTACGGTTATAGAGGAAAAATAGGCGAAAATTTGTGTTTTTGTATGGGAGCCTCCCCTAAAATATTTATATTATTTTAATTTTATTATTAATTAGTAGACTACAGATAAAATAAAGAATATTGTGAAAAATACCTAGCTGTTGCCATTATTGATTACGAGCCAAAAAGGTTAAAAAAATTACGTTTGTTGTATGGGAGCCCCCCTTAAATATTAATTTTATTTAGTTTTTAGTATTTTTTATTATAGCGGCAACAGAAATACATAATCTGTGAAAATTTCAAAAGTCTAGCTATAGCGGTTATTGAGTTACAGTCTGGAGAAAGACAGACAGATATACAGACAGACGGACAGACGGGCAGACAGACGGACAGACATCGTAGTCTCAGTAATAGGATCCCGTTTTTACCCTTTGGGTACGGAACCCTAAAAAATGAAAAAAAAAAACCCTAAAAAAATGAAAAAAAAAAAAACATTGTTACAATAAACTTATGCATATCTATGACGTTTGTTGAAACATATCAGACATAAATATAGTTTATTAGGACATTCATCACAGTATGTCGTAACTTTCTTTGCCTTATTTTTGGCTGCTTTTGGACCAAAACTATTTGCACACTCCTTATAGCATTCTACACAGAATCGCCGTATCTTCCTCACTGGGCGCGGTGCCCGGAGACGAGACCGGAGCGGCGTAGTAATAACGATTAAGTACTTTTCCGTATTACAGCGCCGCGTAGGTCACATGTGACCTCAAGGGGTTTTTTTTATTATTTCTCAGGAACCCTGCACCCTATCGAACTCTAAATGATATAATAGTTTAAGTCTTGATCTAATACATCTATTTCAACAATTTTTTTTTTGTAATTTTTCTCGTTTGTACTACCGGCAGAGAACGTGTTAACATGCTCATCCAATGCCTGAATCATCTTTTTTGTCAGACAATGCAGGCTGATCACCTGGATCAGCCTGCACTGTCGTAACCAGACTTGAAAATAACATTTTTTGTTGTTCCAACGCGGGGATCGAACCCACTGCTTCCAGAGTCAAGAGCCAAGCTCTTAACCACTGGACCACAAAGGCGACCAATTTCTTCTACCTAAACAATCATGAAATGTACGAGACTGTATTTAGTACAAAAAATAATAATAAGCAGCCACCTTTATCCATTTTATTTTGTCTGCGAGTGTACCGGGGTAAACGAGACCCTTCCTATTGTTTTCGGAAAGTAATTTTGCGTGTTCTGCCGATGAAGTGTTAACATCCAACCCTACGTCCGATAACGGACAGATAATTAGAGGGTTAGGTTATTTTTGTCCGGTCGCTACGAAGGAACAGTGTAAGTAATTTTGTGTGTTCTCCCAATTGAATGTTAATACTAACATTCGATGTAATCTTACCCCATGTTTTTGACCCGACGCTTCTGACCGCAGTTTCTAACCCAATATTTCTGACCTAATGTTCGAAATGTAACGGACAGATAATTAGAAACGTTATTGTAGTCCAATCGCTATGGTGAATAAATATTGGCTAGTAATTTTGCGTGTTTTGGTGTTACCGATATATACCCCGATTTAGATTAGGAGGTCACGACATTTTTGGTAACGATATCCAAAATGACTTATTTTAGATTGACAAGATAAAGAGCAACTCTCTGATGCCAAATATGTCGGTCTGCCTGCGTAAAGTAGTTGCGTTCTCTGTATAGGGCGCCTGAAAACCCAGTTATCATGACCAAAAAAAATGATAAGGTAAATGGCTGAGTAAGTTATATTAGGTAAGTACTAGTTGTTCTCATATCAGTAGCGTAAAAACTGACCAAATATTCGGTTGCGTTATGAAGCAACGAGCGTTCAAACGTGACTTATTGTGACCAAAAAAAAATGATTAGGTAAATGGCTGAAAATTACAAATCGTAAACTGTCAGTACGTACTAGCTTATTGGCACCAAAACTGACCAAATATTCGGTTGCGTTATGAAGCAACGAGCGTTCAAACGTGTGACCAAAAAAAAAAACGATCAGTTAAATGGCTGAAAACAACATAGTGTAAAGTATCAGTATGTGCTAGCTTAGTGACACCAAAACTGACCAAATATTTTGTTGCAATTCATGGGTATAAGGTTGTTTAGGTTACAGTTATTTTTTATCACTATCACTGCATAGTATGCAGTGCATACCTACCTAATTTGAAAATTTTATTAAAGTTACTGATGAAAACATTTTGAAACATGATGTCGTTATCATATTACTAAAAATATTCCTATTCCTTCGTCGGTTACTATGACAAGAATGAATATAACTTCTGAAAAACTTATTGGTACAAGGTCCGGGTTGGAATTCGAACCCACGACCCTACGATCACGATTATTGGGATTATGATAAGTACATATGTAAATCGAAGAATCTCACCTGTGTGGGTATCTTACTTAGGCCTTTACATCCGTTAATGGATGATTTATACAGTATTCTCCGAGCGAAGTAACCACTCTTGAAATACTGTAGTGCCTGGGACAGTTGGTTTTTTAAATGTCGTATGGTTGCCCGAGCACATACGGCATTCTCACAACATAGTCAGCCTAGTCCTGAGGAATGAACTGGTCAATACGTCTGGGGCCAACTATATGCGGGTTTCCTCACGATGTTTTCCTTCACCGTTAGAGCGTCCGTATAATGGAACTTGAGATCTGAAAAAGTCTCATTGGTACACGCCACAACCTGGGATTTGAACCTGCACTCTCTTGAGTGCAAACCAAACGGTCTACCCACTAGGCCACGGAGCTCTGGTATCTTAACACGCTTTTTTATTAGCTTCACCTGTAACTGAGTCACAATGTAAGAAAATCTTGGAATTCAATTTCAGCCTACTTCTAATTATCGTATCGATTTGAAACTTTGTAAGTTTATAACACATGTCACGACTGGATGAGGTGGGCACAAGATCGCCGTAAAGGATGGAAATGGAAGAGGCCTATGTCCAGGAATGGACTCTTAGTGGCTGACGATGATGACGATGATGAAGTTTATAAGAGTCCGTTGATAATTGCAATTGCTACCATCGAGCTGATCGATGATGGTGTCGTGGTGGGCAATATAACTCTTCCATGGCTGTTGCGAAACCCCTTGAGCTTGGGCTCATTTGTTTTCTACTGATGACCTAATTCGCTACACTTGGTTGGTGGTGAGAGTCTGATGACGGAGCAGGGTGAGATTTCAGATTTTTTAACGATTAGATATTTTAATCATCGATGAAAAGTTTCCTCACCGGTCATAAAAGCGTGTGTTTTTCGTTTTTAAACCAAGCACTTTACTAGTAACATCTCTCGGCAAAATGTCATTGAGAGTCGAAACAAACTTGTCTCTCAAATTGAAAATTCATTGGAGAAGGTCTCTGAATGGGGTAGACTTAACTTAGTTTGCGCGTTCACCGCTAAAAAGTTACCAATGGTCGTATGTCCTCGTTTTGAAAGCATACCCATAACTGTCTCCTCCAACATCGGAATACTTGGTGTTAACATATCGAGCGAGGTCCAGTTCCGATATCATCTGGAGGGTAAGGCCAAGTTAGCCTCCAAGAATCTTGCTGTGCTGAACAGGTCAAAGCAGTATTTCAGTCCGGTCCAACCTACAACTCTATAAGGCGCAGGTTCGGCCTCACATGGAATACTGTTCTCATCTCTGGGCAGGGGCACCAAAGTAGGTACCAGCTTCTCCCTCTGGATCGTATCCAACGTAGGGCCGCTTGAATTGTCGACTGCCATAGTGTTTCAAACAGGCTTGATTCCTTAGAGCTACGTAGAGATGTAGCATCGCTCTGCATCCTCTATCGGTTATATTACGGGGAGTGCTCCGAGGAATTGTTCGGACTTATACCTGCTGCAACTTTTCGCCACCGTTCCATGCAACTAAATATTTATCATCCAATGCCAATCATGAATAAGTTTATTTACTGATGAGATAGGTAGGGACCTGGGTAAACACTTAAACAGATTGTTACCTGCAATTAGTCACAAATACTTGTATGCCCGGAGCAACATATGAAGATATAATTAGAAGGGCCTTTACTGTAACTCATTGTCCTAATTCAACTGTTGTTATATTGGCAGGGAGAAGGGGAAAGGTAAATAAAAAACAATTGACAGAACATTTAGACTTGTTATTAAATATTAATAATATTAAAAAAAATATACTGTTTACTTTTCCCTACATTAAAGAGTTGCCACATGCCGGGAAAAAAGAAAATGAAATTAGATATAGTTTAAACAGCCTTTTGTACAGCGCTGTAAATAATAATTGTCAAGTTGTAAATAATACCCAACAACAAAAGTGTTATGTTGTTGATATTAATAATTTTAAATTTAGTAACTTGACTATAGATAAGTATAACTTACCTTACTTTTGTAAGAGACATATAGCTAAGACGCTATCAAATTTTATATATTTATTACAAGCCAAAGATTTGGCTATACCAACTTCTGCTTTTTTTGAGCAAAGAATTAGTATAAGTAACGACTCGGAACATGTTCCAAATAATTATTTAAATTAGATTGTATGACAATAGAGGATGTCTCTTGCAAGAAGTTAGTTAATAATTTACAATATCCTACCAAAACAATAAATGATGAGACTTTATGTGATAATAAGAATAAAAATGTAATTAACCTGGTGCATCAAAATTTACAAGGAATGGTAGGTAAAGAACTTGAAGTTGAGTTGTTTCTAAAGCAATTAAATATCGACATTATATGTATTTCAGAACATTGGTTTAGAATACACGAACTCACTTTCAATTTCAATGACCACCAGGTTGCAAGTGCGTTTAGTAGAAAAAAAGCCATTAGAGGAGGCTCTTTAATATTAATTAGAAAGTCTTTAAACTTCAAGGAACGTAAAGATATTGTGAGCCTTTCTACTGAACGAATAACTGAGGTAGCTTGTATAGAGTTGAGCCATCTTATTATTGTAAGCGTATCCATCTAGTTTATACGATTCATTTGAACGAATTATAGAACAAATACTAACAAAAATATATGCTTCTAATAAAATAGTTATTTTAAGTGGTGATTTTAACATTAATTTATTAGACTTAAACTCCAAAACTATTAGATTCACATCATTGTTCAAATCGTATAATATTTTTTACTTATTTAATGAACCGACAAGAGTAAGTGATACAACTGCTACTTGCATTGATAATATTTTTACTAATATTACTCCTTTCAAAAAAGAAATAATCAATATGCTTAGCTCTGATCACTGTGGACAGCTAGCTTCATTTAATATTAATTGTGATAATAATCCGAAAGAAAAGATTGTGTTTAAATTAGTTGAAAATATTCAATACTGGGATGAGTCCAGCAGTTCAGATGAAGCTTTTAATAATTTATTTAAGTTAATAAGAAAGCCATTTAATTCAGTATTTACTTCTAAAACTGTTAGACCAAACAGTAACAAAAGAAATTTTAATGACTGGGCAACTGCGGGTATTAAAAAAGTAGGCAAAAATTATATGAATTATATAACGAAAAATCGATAAATAACACTGAGAGATTTAAAACATATATAAAAAATTATTCTAAAATGTTTAGAAATGTATGTAAAGTAGCAAAAGCTCTTAATATTAAAGATAGAATCAGAAATTCTAACAAAAGAATAAAAACCACTTGGAAAATAATTGCTAGTGAGACTGGAAAAGTCGCTCTGACTTCGAAATTTGTGTTAATAATAAGAAGATTACTCCAGACTTTGAAGTTGCGACAGTCTTTGAGAAGTTTTTTGCTGACATTCCGGTCTCAACTACAAAATGCCTAAATTCTTCGCCTGCAGCTGCTGAAAAGATACTTAGAGATAAAGTCAAGGAATGTAATGTCAATTTTAAATTTAGAGAAATTGATTCCAAAGATATTATTAATACGTTTAAATTGTTAAATATCAAAAATACTGCCGATCTCTGGGGTATGTCTACCAGAATTATCAAATCAATAATTGACATTGTAGCTGCTTACCTAGCCATAATATTTAACAATTGTACAAAAAGTGGTGTTTTTCCTGACTTAATGAAGCACAGTAAGATTATGCCTCTTTTCAAGGCTGGAAATAAGTCTGACCCAGCAAATTATAGACCGATATCGATACTACCAACATTTAGTAAAATATTTGAAAAAAATATTTACACTTTAATACAAATAATTTATTGCATACTACACAATTCGGTTTTACTAAAGGTCGGTCTACTACAGATGCAGGTATCAAGCTTCTCTGTAGTATATTCGAGGCTTGGGAGGAGGCGCAGGATGCATTAGGAGTTTTTTTGCGACCTTTCCAAAGCATTTGATTGTGTAGACCATGCTACACTAGTCAGAAAACTACACCACTATGGCATCAGGGACTCAGCTCTTAATCTTTTGAGTTCTTATCTTTACAATAGGACTCAAAGGGTAGAGATTAATAGTAAAAGGTCAACTGGGACTAAAATAGAATTAGGTGTCCCACAGGGATCTATTTTAGGTCCATTTCTTTTTCTCATCTACATAAATGACTTGCCTTATCTAGTTCAAGATAGGCATGAGATAGTACTTTTTGCTGATGACACTTCACTTATATTTAAAGTGAAGCGACAACAATTAAATTACGACGAGGTAAACAGTGCTCTCTCAAGTATAGTAAACTGGTTTAGTGTTAATAATTTACTTTTAAATGCAAATAAAACAAAATGTTTAAAATTTAGCTTGCCAAATGTTAGGCAAGTACAAACCAATTTACTACTCAATGATGAGAGAATGAACATGGTAGACTCCACTGTATTCCTAGGTATTACACTAGATTGTAAATTACAGTGGGGTCCTCATATTGCTAACTTAGCGAATAGACTCAGTTCTGCAGCATATGCAGTCAGAAAAATTAGAGAAATGTCAGATGAAGAAACGGCGCGCCTGGTCTATTTCAGCTATTTTCATAGTAGAATGTCTTATGGCATACTTTTATGGGGAAATGCTGCCGACATAAATTCAATATTTGTGCTGCAGAAGCGAGCTATTCGTGCTATTTATAAAATGTCCCCTATTGAATCTCTGAGAGAAAAGTTTAAAGAAATAGGCATACTGACAGTCGCCTCTCGGTATATTTTGGATAATTTGTTATACGTTAGAAAAAATTTAAGCAATTTCAAGAAGAAAAGTGATAGTCATTGTATAAACACTAGAAATAAGAATAAGCTAGATGTACCAGTGATAAGACTTAGTAAAATAAGTAAATCTTTTAAGGGCCAATGTATACGCCTATACAATAGGATCCCAGAAAACGTCCAAAACCTTTCTATTAATAAATTTAAAAAAGTAGTAAAAGAACGTTTGTGTGCTAAAGCTTATTATAAAGTAAATGATTTTGTTAACGATTGCACACCTTGGGAATAAGATGCAACTTTTATTATATTTAACATAGATTTAAGTTTACAATGTAAAATATATATTTCTTTTCACATATACAGAACAATTTTCCATCTTTTTGCTAAAAGATGGGCCCGTGCGAGTTTCTTACGCCGGTTCTTCTCGGCGGGTTAGGGTTGAACCGGTGGTAGCCTTTTTTTGTTGACTTTCCGAAAATAGCTTTTTAAGTTTTATTTGGAAATAAAAATTTTCATTTTCATTTCCATCCTCATCACCTTGATGAGTGGCAGTCCTCCACCGTGCGCTTTACTCGAAGCTTTCTGCCACGCACTGTAAAACTCTGGAATGAACTGTCGCCAGCAGTATTTCCGGACCACTACGACCTGCAAACCTTCAAGAAGGGAGCGTATTCCCTCCTAAAAGGCCGGCAACGCACTTGCAACTTCTCTGATGTTGCGGGTGTCCATGGGCGACGGTAATCGCTTTCCATCAGGTGATCCGTTTGCTCATTTGCCCCCTAGTTTTATAAAAAAAAAAAAAAACTTAAAGAATATACGTTCAGACATAAGTCGCCGATAACTATGAATTGCAACCAAATATTTGGTCAGTTTTGGTGCCAATAAGCTAGTACGTACTGACAGTTTACGATTTGTAATTTTCAGCCATTTACCTAATCATTTTTTTTTGGTCACAATAAGTCACGTTTGAACGCTCGTTGCTTCATAACGCAACCGAATATTTGGTCAGTTTTTACGCTACTGATATGAGAACAACTAGTACTTACCTAATATAACTTACTCAGCCATTTACCTTATCATTTTTTTTTGGTCATGATAACTGGGTTTTCAGGCGCCCTATACAGAGAACGCAACTACTTTACGCAGGCAGACCGACATATTTGGCATCAGAGAGTTGCTCTTTATCTTGTCAATCTAAAATAAGTCATTTTGGATATCGTTACCAAAAATGTCGTGACCTCCCGTAATAATTGTTTCGTTCGTTGCAGTCAGCTAGTAAATTAGCCAGCTAATTCAACGCCTAATCCGCTTATTATACGCTGGCATCCAATGAAATGATTAGACGGATAGTTATTTCAACTTGAATCACTCAACGTTTAATGAAGTATTGAAAGATTGTTAGAAACGATGGACCAAGATTTAGCAATTGTCAAATTTAATTCGGCTTTTTACTAAATAGTAATTAAAACAAATATAGTGATATATAGCGTTGTATATTGTTTCGTTTGCGTATTTCTAACCCTAACCAAACATCGTATTACCATCTTCAATATAACTAAATGATTATTGACTACACGATGTTCAGCCACTTGATTAAAGGTTGCGCCAATGAAATGGCTAATTGTTATTTATATTTTCACTAGCTTTTGCCCGCGGCTCCGCCCGCGTAAATACATTACCCCGTGGGAACACTGTACTTTTCCGGGATAAAAATTATCCAATATCCTTTTCCGGGACCCAAAGTATGTCTAATGTCTATACCAAATTTCATAAAAATTGGTTCCGCTGTTAAAGCGCGAAGAGGTAACAGACAGACAGACACACTTTCGCATTTATATAACATTATAAGTATAGATAGTATAGAAGTACAGAAGTATCTAAGATTAGATGCCGGCGCAAAACGGCCTAGCCATTATATTGTCTGGCGATTAGACTAGATGGCTACGACATAATCTCGTTTCACATTAAAAATAACGAATACTATTATTATTAACAACGGTAAAGCGAGCAAACAGATCACCTGACGGTATGCACTGGAGTAGAAAAACTATCGGATTGATACACATTGAGTTGATGATGATGATATCTATATCATACATTTCGGTGTTCCCACTTTAGTGCCCGCGCAATATGCTTTTATGCTTTAATAAAACCTTTATGGCAGGTAAACCATCGAAATGTTGAGGTTATTGTGAGTCATCAAAACCAAATAAAAACTGTGTGATTAGGTGCTTCCGAGCTTTCAGGAGATTTTATCATCATCAAGAACAAGAATGGATTAAAAAAGTGTTACACGCACAGACTACAGAACATCTCTGTATTCTGTGGTTACACGTTATCTATAGGTTTATAAGGTACTAAATAAAAATAAATGCGAACGTTTGTAAGGATGGATGGGGCCAGCGCCAAGTACTGTGTACACTAGGTATATGTAAATATAGCTACATAATAATATAGTCCTATTCTTTATTTCGTTTAATTTCACTTCGTTTCAATGTACTTACATTTAAATCAACTTCATCAAGGAGAGCGACACACAAAAATTAAACATGGCGGATCAGATCAGAATAATTGTCCAAAGAATGTCATTTTGACAATGACATGACTTTTGGCAAAGAAAGACGTACTTATGACATTCTAGAAGACGTCTTTTCAAATAAGTTAAAAGTCATGTCAAAACAACTGTCATGGCCACCCTAAAATACGGTTATCGCATTAAAAAACTTCAAATCATGTTTTGTACGCATGTAAGAAGGGTCTTTAAATGATTTTTTTTGTATTATTATGAAATTTCCATATTTTTTCCTGTTTACCTATGTGGTGTACATAGTTGGTCCAAAATCAAATATCTCCTTTGATGTGGTAGTAGTTTATACTCTGTCCAGAAAAAGTACAGTGTTCCCGTAGTTTACGCGGGTAAAGCCGCGGGCAAAAGCTATAGGTAGCAAATAAGTACACAAGGATACCTTCTCATTTTCTTTTTACTTATATTTAAAAAGAAAAACATCAGTAATTCTAACTTCTATGCGAAAACTTCCTCAGACAAAAAGTAAATTATTACAGCCACAATGCTTATTTTCTTATTTTATTAGACCACGTTGATACATTGGATCATAATTCAGAGATTTCAATCGAAAATAATCGCTAAATTAGGGAAATACAGAAAGATAAATTGAGAAAACATAATTTTCCTCGTTTTTATGTCGACGATAAAAATTATATGAACACGGTAATAATTTTAGTTACCTTTTAATGTCTTGTAAAAGGTGACTAATACACTAATCAATAGTTTAAATGTTTTCATAAATAAAATATGTCATAGGGTGTTGTTTTATCCAACTGATACAATATTTTATTCGAGATTTGGTCACAATATTATATAACTAATGTAATAAAAGGACGCATTAATAAAAAAAATCGAAACTTACGGGAAAATAACAATTTAATTAATATTTTAATCAGCAACAGGCCGCGAAAAAATAACCTACAAGCAAATATGAGATTGCACGCACAAGCATCGTCTACTGGTAGACATGGGAGAAAAAGAATACTACTTAATTACTATGCATTCCTGAAAAGTATTAAATATAAAAAAATAACTTACAAAAATTTAATGTAGTCTAAATATATTATAAAAGGCAAACCTGACTACAATCATGCACAGCCGAAACTAATGAACGGATTTCGCTGAAATTTGGCATACAGATAGTTGTAATGACGTAGAGCTTAGAGAGTAGACCAGCTCGCTTGGTCGGAGCGCCCCTTTGAATCCTCGCGCCCCTAGGCACATGTCTAGTTTGCCTTTAGGATAATCCGCACTGGTTAAGGAGTCTATAGTAATATAATCTTGTGTGTAATGATTTTCATAATCCAGAACGAAAAATACTCTCAAGTCTTGCTCCATCTTCCTAACCTAGCACTATGTTACTCGTTACAATTTTCATTAAAATCAACAAATTCTATTAATTTTGAGCCTGTCACAAAATGGGTTATACAAATATCTTGAAATTTATTAAGACGGGGCCCACCCTAATGAAAATAACTGAAAATATTATGAGTGACAACTTTGACAGGGCACATTTAATTGGAGTTTATTGCTATTAACTAAGAAATGTTTACATTGAGAATTTGGGGGCTGAAATACATTTTGTATTTATTTATTTGCCAGACTAAAGGTGACACAAATATAAAGGGTGCAAGTACATGAATATGATATTTCTTAATTTAATATAAAATATGTTAATAATAATAATTTGTGAAGGATATAATTATAATATCCTAACGCAGTCCTCACTTAACGTAATGAATCCGTTTATCCAGTAGCGTATACACTGTCCATAAATTCGGTATAGTATCTAGTAGTTTAGGATTTGGATTAACACATAGGCTACTTTTTATCCCGAAAAAGTTCTGTGTTCCCGTGGAATACTATATTTACGCGGGCGAGGCCGCGGGCGAAAGCTAGTAATACGTAAATTACATACATATGCGCTGTAAATCAACTTATATGAGTTGTATGACACAACCTACGGACGTCGAGAACTATCCATTACTACACGAGAGGTGTCGCAAATTACTACACGGATCGTAAACGATAGATATGCCTCGAGAAAATGTCCAATTAATATATAAAACTGGAACTAAAAAAAGTACATGATACGAAAAGTACATACTCTGATTTAGACTGGATGATTTTTTTCTGTTTTGACAAAAACAGGTACCTAATTTTTGTATCATAAACCTTACTATTATAAATGTGAAAGTTTTAGTGAAAAAAGATAATTTTTAATCACTATCTTAAAAATGCAACGCCGCATCGCGTCTTAGTGTAAGCTGACCCTCAGTAAGACAGAATGCCTTGTCAGTCATTTCACTGTATTTAATAAAAAATCAGATTAAAGCTTGAAATACTGCTATTGTGAGACTAGAAAAAAGAAGAAATAATATCTATCATCACAAACTCCACAAGGAACGGATGGATCCCTACTTTTTCTATGATAATTAAAATCGGAGTAGGTATAGCTAGAAAACAGTGGCGAAGGCTGGTTCTCCTTCATAGATAAGCCCTAGCCTGTATAATAAGGTGGAGAGTCTTCAAAAAATTAGTGGTAAGTAATCCGATATTAATGGTGTTATAGGAACCCCACGCCACTGCTAGGAATACTCCTAATGTGAGAATAAAAAATATATATTATTGATCATATAATATAACTCCTCATAGAAAATATAATATAAGGGATTTAGTCCACCAAATACATGTTAGCAGATTTTCCATAGGTATCGTATTTTAAGGTTTGACTCACTCAATCTACTGAAAATAATAGAATGCTGTTTCATAACTAATAATAGAAAGTACAACAGAATGTATTTTATAATTTAGTTTAAGCTCTAATGTAATACTCCTACAAACTGTTGATGTGTCATTATACAATAAATAAATAAATACTGATCACTAAACATAACTACATGTGAAAATTTAGAGTATTTCTAGCACATCCAGTACCTACAGCTCTTTGGTCATCGTTATTGAAAATAATTCAATTACAGAGGTCTGTGAGGGGAGTGCGTTTTATACCACTTTATTTTATTGGATTTTTCATCAATTTGTTCACGCGGAACTTCGAAATTTACGTATTCACTGCACTTTTCTTTTGTATTCTAGCTACAAAAGGCTTGTCATTTATCGTCAAAATTGATTCGCTGGTGTGGCTCAAGCATTATCAATTACAACTTTTTAGCTTTTAATGTAAAAAACATATCTAAAATATAAATAACTAGATGTAACAAGCGACTTAATCATTCGTGCAAAAGTAAATCCCGCGAACCGTACATTTTCCTCTATAAAATACTACTCTAGGTATATCCGTGTCAAATTTCATTGAAATCTGTTCTGTAGTTTCGCCTTTCGTTTTTCGTTACCTACACATTTTAGCTTTCAAACGTCGGTAATGTACAATTAATTTTTTTTCCAGTGTAATATGACAAAGACTTTAATACAGGTACCAAAAAGAATTCACCTTTTAATTTTCCTGGACGAGTTTCGCGAAAATTGCTCCGGAAAAACACTGTTTTTGCTGACACAGGCCTTGCATAATAACGTGAAAATGATGTCATGTTATAATTAAGATACGACCTAGCCTAGACGTGTACAGTCGGGGAAATAATTTTCAGCAGATTGTTCGTCCACATAATTTGTTCGTATTATACTGACGTGGTGACATCACAGATTAAAAAAAGATATAATTACGTAGGTACAGATAAACACCTTTCATAGAACGATAAAAAATTTGTTAGGGTTGTCACAGAAGATGGAAGTAAATTAAGCTAAGCCTAGCTTCAGTATGTAGCAGTGGCGAAGACTGGTTCTCCTTCATAGGGTAGCCCTAGCCTGTACAAAAGGTGGGGTTTGGATGAGGGTCTACAAAAGGCAAGTGGTAAGTGAAGCCAATAGGAATGGAGATATACCCCACGCCACTGGTATGTAGTCGTCATGACAACCAATACAATTCTCAATCTCACATGACATAAAAACTCAAACGGAACTTTGAAAATTCTCCAAGGGACGTCTGCCTTCGAGAAGGCACAAAAGAGATGTTTGATTTTGGGCCAGTTCTATGTACACTACATAGGTAAATAGGAAAAAAATATGGGAATGTCATAAAAATACGAAAAAAATAATTTGAAGAAGGATACATGCGTACAAAAATGATTATTTGAAGAGTTTTTTATTGCGAGAACACTATTTTTAGGACGGCCATGACAGTTGTTTTATCTTGACTTTTGACTTATTAGACCGTTTTACGAAGAGACGTCGTTTTGAATGTCATACGTCTTTCTTTGTCAAAAGTCATGTCATTGATAATATGACATTCTTTAGTTAGTTCTGATCGATCCGCCATGTTTTATTTTACTTTGTGTTGCTCTCCTTTGACGAAGTTAATTTAAATGTACATGGAAACGAAGTGAAATTAAACAAAATAAAGAATAGGAAACGGTTACTATATTAAGTAGCTATATTTACATGTATTGTACATAGGGCTGGCCCAGGCCTCATACATTTCTTGAACATCTCTTTTGACACTATTGCCAATGTACGCGATAGGATATTTGTGCACAAGTCGTATGCTTGTAGTCCTAGTGCAATCGATAGTTTTCTATGTACATGTTTATCTAGTCCTAGTTTTCTTTAATTTGAGGTGTCATGACATCAGTCGCTTACCGAGAAAGTTCAAATGCTGCAATAGAATATCACTGTGGAAGTTGTACATATATCTATATTATCTATATATACTATTAAGTTGTATATACTGAGCTATATTTTGTATTGAAGATTTAAAATTTAATTAACAGTCATAAATAATAAAAGTGACACTTAATTATTCTAATCAAAAAGCGTCCGCTAAAATTGGATTACCGATTGCGTTGAGCGTTAAATTCGAGAAAATAACGCAAAATTAAATTGTACATTTAAAATTAATGAATTTCGTAAATGCTGTAATTAGAGTGGGTAATGAAATGAATGTAAGAAGCGGCATGTTGAATGTAAAATGTATTTCATTTGGATGAATGTTGGATGAATGCAAATTGTAGTTCGCAAGTTCTTTGAGATTACATCTCGCACTTGGCCGGTTTTTTAATGTAATTAAACATGCGGTGAAGGCAGACCGCGGTGATCGTGGTGAGTAACGCGTCGTCACTTTTTTGTATAATGGATGAAATTTGGAATTGAAGCAGTTTGAGCTCAACCTCAATTCTCGTATTTAAAATAGACCATTATCATTTACCCAATATCTATACTTCACCAAATAGATCATTTTAATTTATACTTTCGTTTTCTTTTATTTCATAAGTGAAGCGACTTGTTATCATAAACTGAGGGGCAATTCTGCTAAATAAAACCTGCATTAATACAATTACAATCAAGTCCCGATATGCTTAAACTATCAAAATATATTTTTATGAACGTTAAACTAACGTGAAATGCGCTCTGATTGGTATAAGCGTCATAAAATCCGTTCATTATAACATTTCGCTTCACTTTCAATCCAAACAAAGTAAAATTAAATACGAGAATTGAAGTTCTGATTTTGTGAAGTTTGAACCAATCAAGGCGCGTTTCACACTGTTTTAGCGTTAAAGAGACTACCGGTTTGACAGTTTTAGTGTATCGGGACTTGATTGTAATTGTATTAATGCAAGTTTTCTCTAGCAGAACTAACCCTCTGAATAAATACATAGGCTACCTTTTATCCCGAAAAAGTACAATGTTTCCGTGGGATATTGTATTTACGCGGACGGAGCCGTCGGTAAAAGCTAGTTAATTATAATTTCTTCTGCTATGCAAAATCAACTGAAGTGTGAACCCCAAAGTAATTATACAATACATTTCTAGGAGTTGGTTGTTTATTTTGCTCAAGTTGAACTAGCTTCACCTGTATATCGTAGGTAAACTTTAACTATTCCAAGTACTGAACTTTTGAACTTTCAGTAGGTATTTACTTGTACCTTGTACAATGTAGCTAGCATACAATGTCAATACGTAGTACGAAGAATGCTTTACGAGCAGATAGAGAGATGAGAAAACTTTTTATTTGCTCGACAACACAAAACAATAATACATAGTACATACATATAATCACGCCTTTTCCCGTAAAGGGGTAGGCAGAGACCACTTTTTGCCACTTGCTATGATCCTAACATACTCGTTTCGCTTCGTTCACTTTCATTCTTACCATCCATTCCTCCTCTTACATTCAACGTAGCGAAGCGGCTCTCCATGGTCCGCTTTTCACCTCCGCGAGAAACGAGACGTGATGGGTGGTGAACCGCATCGCCACCATTTTTGATAATTTAATTATTTTTATGATTATCCATTGCGTTTCCACGGATTGCAAAAACAAATACAAAACAATAATGATGAAGCAAAAACTTTCAGTACAGTTTTATGAGAATTGTGCAACCGCAGGTGTATGAAATTTGGTCGGTAAAGTGGAGGAAGATGTGCCGAAAGGTTATATTTTATACTAGCTGTTTTCTGCGGCTCTACCCGCGTAAATATACTATCGTGTATCCCACGGGAATACTGATTTCATTGATCTTATTTGGGCAATCTTTGTTGCCACGTTAAATCACCTATTTCTGTGAAGTTAATGACTTCAGCGCCTTAAAGAGCGTAAAATCATTATATTAATTATTACTAGCATTAAATAATATTTTTTCCCTTTTATGTGATATTTTAGACTACTTTTTGTCGCGAAAAATTTACGGTTTCCGCGAGATTACTCGCGTAAGTTGCGGTCAACATCTTGGCATAGATATTTGTTGAAAGATTTGTTTCATAAGAATCCGCTAGGTATATGAGCGGATTCTTATGAAACTTTACAGTAATATTATTTATACATTAGAATATCGGCTCAAATTATAAATATATCGTATTAAACTCAATTTAACACGGTCAATTTAACAATCAAAGTGTTTTCTGGCTTTTGGGGCCCTCAATGACAGAAAATAACTAACGGCGCGTTTTCAAAATGTGTTGTTTGAGAGCAGCCTTATTCAGACTGACATTTCCAAAGAAATGTGACCAAATAAAATAAGCTTTAGATATTAGTAACCAAATAAAGTTAGTAACCAAATAAAGTTAGTGACCAAATAAATTAAGATTCATTTTACATAGCTAAAACACTTGAAAATTTTGAGGAGACTTTTGATCATAATCAATTTTTTATATTGTGGATTATTTTTAAGCAAATATTAAGGTGATTTATCTGCTATGTTTGAGTTTTTTTTTAAAAACTAAGAACTAAAACGAAACATAAGAGCTTATGATAAGCTTAAGATACATAATATGAAGTTGTGAGGAGGTGTTGGAAAATTGTTTTTGATAATAAATGTTTATGTTTTTGATAATCATAATTTTAAATTATATTCTTAAAACGGCTTTCAACTGTTCACTTAACTTTTTATCGTTGTAGGTTAAAGGTTTCATTAAAATAGGTTAAGCACAACTATAAGAGAGTACCTATTCCAATTCATAAACTAAATCCGTGGAATTACAAATGCAAATTCCCCCACGTATACAGACGAATAAAAATAAATATTTTATCGGGAATAAATTCTGAAATTTGCCAGAGGACAGTAATCCGTAGCTTAAATTAGTTATTTTTACGACTTCATAAACTTTCAACTGTAAAATTCCGTTTTATGCACGCTGAAATGAAAAATTTTGCACAAACAAAATATACAAGAAAAAATTCTGTGTGGCCAAGTGATACGTCGCCACACGAATGAACAAGTTCTTCAAGAGTTAGATTTTCAAAGTCAAAGTCAAAAAAATTTATTCAAAGTCTGTATTATTATACTCTTTTTTAATGACGATATGTCACCGTAAAATTGTAAAAACCGTTAGATTGTAATAAAACTAGTGAAATTGTAAAATGTTGATAGACTTCCGACGCGAATAGGTATGCTACCTTTAACTTAACACATTATTTTTCGTTAGATTATAAATATATAGTTTTTAAT
The DNA here is from genome assembly GCA_905404095.1 of Glaucopsyche alexis. Classification (NCBI taxonomy): domain Eukaryota; kingdom Metazoa; phylum Arthropoda; class Insecta; order Lepidoptera; family Lycaenidae; genus Glaucopsyche; species Glaucopsyche alexis. The sequence continues at coordinate 6,516,429 of FR990064.1, read as the reverse complement.
CTTTCGACATATTTTTACAATCTCGTTAGTTACAATCTAATGGTTTTTACAATTTTACGGTGACAGATACATAATACATGATGCCTACCACCGGTAGTATTTAAAACGTGTAGTAGATTAAACATCTTTGTATGTGATTTATCATTTAAGTAATATAATATTATAATATAATATCTATGGACGCTTCACACCACGTCAATCTGATCCCGTGGTAAGTTCTGGAAGAACTTGTGTTACGGGTACCAGACAACGGAAATATATTTAATACTTTTATATTATACACATATTTAAGATTTTTATTATATTATACACATATTTAATTCACATCCATGACCCAGGAACACAGAAAAACTTTTTGTTCCTTCGGCAGGATTTGAACCCGCGACCCCCGGCTTGAGCACCAACACGCTCAACCAACTGAGCCACAGAGGTCGTCTAATACCATGGAATATGGATGCACGGTGTGCTCATCAAACTTCATGATTTTAAAGATTCTTGAAAATCATTATTCTAGCTTTGCAGGCTAGGCAAGTAGCTTGGCAAGTTTGCGTTAAACATTATTTTGCGTTAAATTATAAATTTAATATAGTTATGAATCTTTTAACATATTTTTACAATCTCGTTAGATAATTTATAATCTAACGGTTTTTACAATTTTACGGTGACATATATAAGTATATGTTAGTATGTATATTTGTTCCACCGTAACGCCTAAACTACTGGTCTGATTTTAATTATGAGGTGTCAATAGATTTGTTATAATAGCCCGGGTAATATATACTACATCATTTACGTAGTCGGGTTATTTTTTTTTTAATTATTTATTTCTTTACCCCCATAATAATAAACGATGAATAACCTTTGAAATTTGAATAGTTACACAGTGTTTTGTTTTCTTCAGTCGAATTAAAAATGTCACTTGTGTGACGTGAACAAAACACTGTGTTTACTTATTCAAAGCTTATACAGCGTTTATTAGTAAGGGGCTTAAAGTTTAATAGCAAATTTACTGAAACTGATCATACGTTTTTAGTCAGAAAAATCAAGAAAATTGTATTTCCGATAAGCAATCATCGATGTCATTACCAAAGTAATTTTTTATGCAAATCCCTAAACGAATCCATATCTCATATTTAATAAAAATCGACGTACGAATTTCCTTTATGATATAATCCAATAATGCTATTGATCGATCGACTCATCACGGCAAATTGCTTCGTTACGCCCGATCCGAAATACCATACTTGTACGTCGAGCCGTGCCTTTATTTTCTTAAGTTATTGCTTCATTTTGAGATTAATGGTTGGAGATGACCCAACTCGGATTAGTTTATGGGGTATTTTAATTTTAAAGCGATGAGAAAAGTTACGAAATATAATGTTTAGAAATTCTACATTATCTTATACTTCAAATCCATGAAATGTATTATGCGTGGAGTGTTGGGGGAGAAAAATTTGAATATAAAAATTATGTCTTATCCCTAGGAAACTGTGCATTTTAAGATAAATATGTTTTTTTTCGACCACAGGACGATCTCTAGTAGGTGCTTATTAAATTGGTGAAGTTACTTCTCTACACTGGTGAGACGAATTCACGAATAAATTATATTCGGGTGGTTAAATTGCTAAATTTAAAAATATCGTAATAGTCAAGCGGACTGATTTGATTTTTTTTATTGTATAAATGAATAGAACTTTTAAATATGAGTAACTTATTAGAAGAAACCATATATCAAAAGTCAATATTTTCAAAGGTACAGCGATTTGTATAAAAAATTTCGCGAGTCTCGTAAAAATGGTGTATGAAGTATACGGCCGCAGGAATATATTTTTAAATATCTTCGATATTCGTGCGTTTAAGTTCATACTTACCATAATTAATGTTTTCGTATATGATGTAAGTAAAATAATGATGTAGGTTTTGTTTACCAATTTCGCAAAAATATTTTTTTTTGGTACTTTTTAGATGTATTTACTCTCCTATTTTGAAAAATTTAATTTATTCTCAAACTCACAATACGGTTTTAGGAATGGCCGTTCAACTGAGACGCTATTGCTGCTCTAACCAAGCACATTGTTGATCAAGTAGATCATAAACAGAAATGCCTAGCTGTTTTCCTTGATTTGAAGAAAGCTTTCGACACCGTCTCTATTCCCATTCTTATCAAAAAACTAGAAAATAAAAGTATACGTGGAAGAACCCTAGATTTGTTGTCTGACTATCTTCAAGAGCGAAAGCAAAGGATAAGGATTGGTGAGGTTGTTAGTGAGGACGAGGATATTTGCTATGGGGTTCCACAAGGCAGCGTACTCGGTCCGACCCTGTTTCTCGTCTACATTGACGACCTCTGCAGACTCGAACTCAACAACGCCAAAATCTTCTCCTATGCAGATGATACTGCTATTGTTTTCACTGGCAAATCATGGGAAGAAGTTAAACAAAAAGCTGAAGCTGGGCTCAATCTAATATCTGAATGGCTCAATAACAATTCTCTTACCCTCAATGTTACTAAAACCAACTTTATGACTTTTACAAAGTACAAAAACACACAGCCCCCCACTAACTACAGTGTAAAAATTACTCATGCAATCGTAATGCTCATGTATGCCCCTGTCCTGAAATCACTAAAGTTAAGACAACCAAGTACTTGGGCATAATGATTGATCAGCGACTGTCATGGCATGTACAAATAGAACTGTTGGCGGGTAGAATAAGGAAACTTATCTGGATATTTAAGGGTTTAAGAAATTCCGCTACAAAACCTCTACTAAGCCAAATTTATACTTCCTTAGCAGAATCAGTTATAAGCTATTGTATAACCGTTTGGGGGGGAGCCATAAAGAGTAAATTAATAAAAGTGGAAAGAGCACAAAGGTCTCTCATTAAAGTAATGTACTCTAAACCATACAGATATAACTCACCTGCTTTATACTGAATCAAAATTGCTTACGATCAGAAAATTATATACCTTACACACAGTCCTAAAAGTCCATAAACAATTAAATTATAATAATAGCAAATCAACACAGCGAAGAAATAAAAACATTATCAGTAAAGACACAGTAAGATCTAATTTTGCTGCAAGACAATATGCATCTCAATCCGCCAACATTTACAACCTAATTAATAAAAAACAGAATATTTATGGCTTAAGCAAATATAAATAGAAAAAGACAATAAATAAATGGCTACTACACTTAAGCTATGACGAAACGGAAGCACTGTTTGATAGGCTATGTTAGGTTTTCCTTAGAATTACTTCATTATACAAAATTAAGCAGTTTCTATCCAACATGAATATTGCTCATTTATTAACATACACACATAATATACCGAACATCGTCACACACAATACAGACACACACGCACAACACCCACACCTACAACTCGGACACACATTCACCTACAGAAGTACATACGCGCTCGCTTTCTGAATAGTTTTTAAGATAAGTAATATAAAGAAACAAAAAAAATGTAAATAATAAACCTTATATTTCTCCTTGTAATTAAACTAGCAGAGTTTAATATACTTCCCAAATTCTATTGTTTACGGCAGAGTGAGATTCCCCTAACACAGGTAAAACTTTACTTAAAAGGGGGTCTCAAACACTGTTATTATATTGTATTTTAAGTTTCTGAATAAAGATTTTGTATTTGTATTTAATTAATAAACTAAACATATTTTTTTTTTTACATTTACCAAGTAGTAATGCCTCAATATTTCTGAACATATTAATGAAACTAAATATTTCAGATGCAGTCCGATCCCCTATTATTCTGATATTTAATAAAATAAAATATTAATCAGTAAAATTACATTATTTCATCTAAAGCCACTAACACAGCCAATAACTTAAATAACCTAACCAAGAGCATGTCAGGACATGTCTAAGGAGGGTTCCGTAACTATAAACGCGTAATATGCTTTTTTTTTAATTACTCCAAAAGTTACTGTCCGATTTGGTTCAAAATAATTTTCCTAAAGAGTTTTTAGCATGATCTATCAGCATGGAAATTTGCAAGTTTCTATCTCCTATAGTTTAAAAATGCTAGGGGGGGGACCAACTTACAAACTACTTTGGAGGCCGATTACTCGAAAATGGTCAACTTTATAAAAAAGTAACGTATGAAACCTTGCCTTTATTTTAAAAGACCTATTCTACGATACCCCACACGATGGGGTAGAGTGAAAAAATATTTTTCATCCCCACTTCACATGTATGGAGAGCCACCCCTAAAATATAAAATTATTATTTTTTTATGATCCCGAAACCGTAATCTATACACAATCTATAACTGTACCAAATTTCATCAATTTATATTCATAATTATAGGAGATAGAGGCGCGGACAGACAGACAGACAGACAGACAGACGGACAGAGCGAAACTATAAGGGTTCCTTAAGTATTACGGAACCCTAAAAACGAAATTGATGATGATGATGAATTATAACTCACTCACATAGAACACTCTCTTGATAATACCAGCTTTCAAACAAAAATAGAGAGCTAGATTCAAATCGGTTCATCCGTTTGGGAGCTAATATGCCACACACACACACACGCACGCACGCACGCATACACACACACATATATATACACACACACACACATATATATATACACACACACACACACACACCTCTCTGTTTTTGTCGGGGGTTAAATATAAAATTTTCGACGGTAAAAAACTGGTAAGTAATTAAAAATTTCTAACTAGGACCCTGAAATTTATAACCAAACTATAACTGTGCCACTTTGTTTTTAAACTGCATACTTTTTGTTCTAACTTTTTTCGGACAATTAATTTGCGCAGATATTATGATGACCTTATAGTCCTACGCCCGGAATTAATAATTAATCTTAATCTTATTGAGATATATGAGATCAAGACTTCAAATACATTTCAGCGATCCTTGAAACTAACTTCACGTAAATTTACGGCAATTTTTGTTTGAGAATCTGATGTAAGTCAATCGATACGTTATTATAAATTTCGGGCGTTACCTAAAGGTATTACAATTATGACCTTACACTTTCATTTTACTTGTATTGAATTACTAGATCTTGCCCGCGCCTAAGTCCGCGTGGAGTTCGGTTTCCATAAAAAAAATTAACTCCTTTTTCACCTCCTTGGGGGACAATTTTTAAAAATCCTTTCTTAACAGATGCCTACGACATTACAATAATTATTATCTGTACGTCAAATTTCAGCGAAATCCGTTCAGTACCTTCGGATGTGCGTTGATAGATGAGTCAGTCAGGTTTGCCTTTTATTTATTTAAAAAGAAGATAAATGAATCGTCTTGATACAAAAACAAAACGGGTTTGACGTTTGTCTGACGTTTATGAGAATACCATTTTACATTTTAACACATCGGGACTGGATCGTAACTGTATTGTAGGATTTCATTAGCAGAATCGACCTTCTGATTCACTTTGATATACCTATACACATTATTAACAGAAGAAGAAACAGAAAGATAAAATAAAAACCGGCCAAGTGCGAGTCGGACGCGCGCACGAAACGTTTCTTACAAAACGGCAAAAAATTTACGTTCGTTGTATTGGAGCCCCTCAAATGCTCATTTTATTCTCTTTTTAGTATTAGTTGTTATAACCCCAATAGAAATACATCATCTGTGAAATTTTTAAAGGCGCTATTACGGCTTAGGAAATACATACTGGTGACAGACGGACAGACGGACGTTACCTTAACTAATGTGGATTTCTTTATTCCGCGGTAAATAATTGACATTTTAATTGGAATCATTATGTGTTATATTGTTCCCTTTGTTTACGTTTAAATTCAATTGGATTTGAATTTGATCAGAGCTCTATGAACTCTCAAAGCATTGAAACGGGAAAAATATAAAACACTAAAGTAAACAATACACGCCGGATACTCTGTAATTTGTATACATTGTGTATATACATTGACTATACATTGTGTATACATCGTGTAAACAGACAGCCAGGTGTTAAAAGTGAAATGGACTCATAATGGGGTACCTCAATGTATTATACACGCTGGTAATGTACGGCGGTATAGATCTAAGAAATGGAGAGATGCTCATCAAAATTTTTTTTTTATCTTTACCCGATTACGGCGAAGTCTAAAAATGCGAAAATAACTTTATCATTATATCCCCATATTAACTTAGGCCTTTTCATGCGTTAATGGATGATTTATACAGTATTCTCCGAGCGAAGTAACCACTCTTGAAATACTGTAGTGCCTGGGACAAGTGGTTTTTTTAAATGTCGTATAGTTGCCCAAGCATATACGGCATTCTCACAACACAGTCAGCCTAGTCCAGAGGAATGACTGGTCAATACGTCTGGGGCCAACTATGTGCGGGTTCCCTCACTATATTTTCACCGTTAGAGCGTCCGTATAATGTACTATTGATATCTAAAAAAGTCTCATTGGTCTGTACCTGTATGGCTGTCCACAACCTGGGATTCGAAACTGCACTCTCTCGAGTGCGAACCAAACGGTCTACCCACTAGGCCATGGAGCTCATATACTCGTATATGTAATACCCCATAACTGCGGGTAATATAACTTTAAAATCCAATATGGCTGCTATTACAAAGTTTGGGATTACATGATATTGTTTCGAGTTGTAAATGTCAAAGCGATATCAACTAAGCTGGTTTGTAATAAAATAGGACGTGCATGGGCATGCATGGGTTGCATGTGCAAGGGTCTTAAATCGTCTAAAATGCTCTATAAATGTTCAGAATTTTCCGTTTGAGGAAACATTGAACATGTAAAGGTATCATCAACACAGCTATAGCGAGGCGATTAGAAGCTTTAAGGTTTGATAGGCATGAAATAAATATTTCATTTCTGGATTGGGGGGTAAACTTTACTATTCTTGAAAAACATACTTTTACAATAGCACTGGCCAAATTTACGTAAATAGTGATGAAAACCTATCGTGATCTATAAGTCTATCGTTAACACCTAGCACTAGCGTTGAAAATATAACACTGCACTATAAAAATCGCGGTGAAATAAAGGCGCTGCCATGTGAATGACGCGGTGACAACAGGAACTAAAAACAATAATTTCGATTGCGTCATAATTTAACCTTCAGTAAATAAAAACATTTTTAATTGTAGCATCTTTTATCCATATTAGATAAGAATGAAATTTAGTATATTTATTTGTTATATTAAAATATATTTAAATTAAACATGTCATTCTTTTTTAATAAGGCTGTCATACTCTTTTTAACCGACTTCCAAAAAAGGAGGCGGTTATACGTTCGGCTATGTTTTTTTTGTATGTTCAACGATTACTCCGCCGCCTGTGGACCGATTTTCAAAATTTTTCTGTGATGTATAGGGTGTAATCCCAAATTGCTCTTTTTGATATCAAAGTGGTGACTTGATGATGGGATCCATGAGGAATCGAGGGAACTCCTCGAAATTTATATGGACACATATGGTGATTTCGACTTTTTCTGAAGTAGTTCAAGCATATATTATGCTACCAAAAAGTAAGATTTTGCTTCAAGGTATACACTGGGTCCAAAAGTACTGAACAGAACTCCTGACTCCTTATAGATACATGTTTGGGGATTTCGGCGTTGTTTAAAGAATTGCAAGCATATGCCACTCAGTCAATTAGAGTAAACATCATCATCACCACCACTGTCACACTATACATCATCACATTATGAAGATATAAAAGGTACTTCTCATAGTATTTTACGCTAACACGGAGATCTTTGAACATTACTCTGCTGTTTATGGACCTATTTTCAAAATTCTTTTGTTGTTGTAAAGGGTTTTATTATTATTCGAAATTGGTCCTTTAGTCACTAAGGTGGAAACCTAATGATGCGATCCATGAGAAATCGAGGGAACTCCTCGAAATTTATATCGACACATATAGTGATTTTGACTTTTACTGAAGTAACACAAGCATATACTCCCAAAAATAAGATTTTGAAACCAAGGTATACTCTAGATCCAAAAACACTGAACAGAACTCCTCAGTCTTTAAAGATACGCGTTTGGAAATTTCGGCATTATTTAAAGAACTGCAAGCATATGCCACTTTGTAACTTACAGTAATCATCATCATCACCTTAACAACAATGCCTAATGGAAGCTTGGCGCGTATTCAACTATACATTCGATCGTTTATTTTAGACGTTTTTAAGACGTATTAATAAAAACTTAACAAAATATAATAACTAAAAAGGGGGAAATTCTTATTTTTAAACAAAAAATTAAACCGACTTCCAAAGTAAAAATACACAAAAAAGTATGAAATAAAATTTATTTCCTAAATAATAACGTTTAATTGGCTATTTCTCTACTTAATCTTCTTAATTTTGAAGTCGGTACCAGCAAATATGAATGTTCTATAAAATAATGTCGAATAACGTTTGGGCTTATTTATAAAATAAGTTTTATTTCATACTTTTTTGTGTATTTTTACTATGAAAGTCGGTTTAATTTAATGTTTGAAAATAATTTTCCAAACAATACAATATGGAAATGTATTCGTTCTATTCTAACGCTTTTTAACGTGAATGAAAAAATTACGCTAGTGCTAACTGCTTACGAGTACATAACATTATGAGAAATTACGTTTTTATTTAAATAAGGTATATTTAAATAGGTATATTATAGCTTGTACTACCTAACCGAGCTATAATGATACGTCGGCTTGTACAAGCTATCTATCATGCTATAGCGATGGACGATAAGCTGTAGCTTCCTTATTACTTTCAAACTACATATTTCACAAAGCACTTTCTAGGAAACTTCCAGAAGAACAAAATGTTAGGTTTATCTATATAGTAGGTAATATTTTTCTTAGTGCTTAGGCGTTTACGAAAAAAATGTTTGACAGGTTTCCGAGTATAGAGAGCAAAGATATCAGAAATGTTTTGTGTAATCTATACTAATACGAGTATATATAGAAGAAAAGTTTGTTTTTTTGTTTGCATTGAATATGCTCCGAAACTATTGGACCGATTTTGATGAAAGGCACAGATGTAGAGTCGACCACAGGCTACTTTTAATCGCGACAGTATTATGTGCTTTTCTCGCTGGATTTAATTGTTTTATTCAATTAGACGACGCATCCCCAAAAACGACGTAGCATTGCAATAAAATTTACATTGAATCGTGCCGCGTGCGTCGTCGCAACGCAGTGTTGTGGTCTCACCCTTAAACATAAGTTTTAACTTAGAATAATATTTTTTATTTTACCGACCGAAGAAAAAAGGAAGGGTAATGATTTTGGCAGACTATGCAATATGCATATATGTTTGCTTGTTCCGCCGAAGCCCCTAAACTACTGATTTTAATGAATGAGATGTCAACAGATTCGTAATAATAGCCCGGGTAACATACTTTATGTAGTCGGGTTATAGTTTTCAACATTTGATTATATTAATATTTTTATTAATCTTGAATTATTTTCAGTGACAAGGATTATTGTCGACTCAATATTGTATACAGCTAAGCCTTAACCTGAACGATGAAACAGATTAATATATAATAATCACATAATATCTCATGAATTATTCATAAAGGAGTATGGTGGAAATTCTTGGGAAATCGCACCGAAATAAACGATAAGCCGATATAACATCTTGAATATTTTACAATAATACGTTTTTTTATATTTGTATGACTAGCTGTTACCCGTGGCTACGCATCCCACGGAAACTCCATTTTTTCGCAATATATAGTGTAAAACGACCGAACACTTCTTGTACAATAAAACTCTACCACACAGATCACTTCGTTTATTACTGCACTAAATACACCTTAATTTCAGTAACCACACACTCAACACTTTTCAAATCATTATAACACTAATTGAACGATAACACTTCACTTTTTAACACTCTTTTCTTCACACATTTCATAACTCTTACACTTTCACAACAATATTAATCTTTGAGCACTTCAGCAGTCAGCACACACTTTACTGCTATCGACTATCCTCTCGGAAGGATCTCCGCCGATTGCCTCTAGTAAAAAACCGCCAAGAAACTAAGTCCCCTCTCTACTCTAAGCAATTTTAGCGCGTAAAGTGTGATTTCCGGCTATGTCAATAATGTGTATTAAAAACTAACTTCCGTTTTTAATTTTAAATCTCATTCAAATTGATTATAATATTTATGTCTATTTTAAATTATTTCTTAGGTTTATTTATGCCAAATTAAAATAGTAAATTTAAATAATTAATTATACTACAGACCACGGCTGACTTTAAGCTGTGGCGCTAGTGTCAAGTGAAAATGACATCCGTTTATCTTATAATCAATTTAATTGAACTACAAAAAGTGTTTTTAAATATTTTTATAAACTTTAAATATTTTAATAATTTTAACTAATCAATTGAAAAGTTTATAACATTTAATAAATCAGTTTTAATTAGCTTAATAATTTCATATTACATTTAAATTACAACAGTTATTAACTTGAACCTTACAATAGTAGCCTATGGATTAATTCAGATTAGTTAATTCTGCTAAATAAAACCTGCATTAATACAATTACAATGAAGTCCCGATACGCTACGGTGTTTTTATGAACGTTAAACCAACGTGAAACGCGCTCTAATTGGTCGAAACGTCATAAAATCCGTTCATTGTAACCATAGATATATAATATTAAAAAGAGGTAGATATGTTATAAACGCGTAAAAATGAAGACTCGAATTGGTCCGATACGAGCCAATTTTGGTTAGTGTGCTCCGCGACTAATAGCGTGTTTTGTGTAACTATGCGACATTGACACGCGTCCCATGTCAATGTGTGTCGTGGCACAGAAATATTGTCAGTTTTGTAAGGATATAACGTATCTATGTAATAATTAATCAAAGATTGTAACATGTCGCTACACTTTCAATCGGTCCAAACCAACCAAACTTTCAATCCAAACAAAGTAAAATGAAGTCTAGTTTAAATACGAGAATTGAGGTTCAGAGCTAAAACTGCTACCATACCAGATTTCATAAAATACGTACATTAGTTTATGCGTGAAAGTAACAAACATCCATCGACACATCCATTCATCCAACTCACATCCAAATTAAACTGTCACTTTGGTAATAGTAGTAGGGTAAGAAATCCTCCGTGGTCCAGTGGTTTGGAGCCTGGCTTTCAACTCCTGAGATCGTGGGGTCGATCCCCGCATTGGGAAAACAAATAATGTTGTTTTCGAGTCTGGTTAGGACAATGATAATCCCACAAAAACATTACCTAAATGAAAACAGTATTTACTTTTATACATCTATTTTACATGTACGAGATGTAACAACATAATATCTAAAGTATAAGAACTATGCAAAACTTTACGCGTATAATAAGTCCGCAACTGGACACATATCCTGAAAAAATCATTAATCTGGTATAATCCAAACCCAAGTTATGAGAGTTAAAAAAATCGACGAAATGCTTCGAGAAAAGGTGGTCTGGTAGTGCCCTTGCACTTCGCTTGGCTCGTCTTGGCGAGGGCACGGAATTAGTAGCAATCGCTGTAATGGTTACAGTTTACACACACTATCAGATAAATAACTCACACTACCATGCATTTAATACAATTTTGTCACAATATGTCAACGTTTGTCAATTTTTAAGTTAAGATTTCATGTAAGTCCAAACTTAAAAATCATAATAATATTTGGAGTAATTTTGGGCGAATTTGCACATTAATAACAAAATAGGTTCATCTTGTAATGTTCCAAAGATTTTACGTCTATTTTACATTTTAACTTTAAGATTAGCTCTTGACAAAGATTAAAGTTTGAGGCTTTGCAAAGTTAATAAAAGTACATCTTAAACCAAAATTTCATCGCTCTCTAAGAATTAATTCTATTTTAGGATTATTAAGTGATCCCTCGAAGATAAAGCCTCGGAAGAGGAAATCCATTATTATTTTTAATAAGAAGTTTAATGACAGACTTTCTTCAATAATATTGTTCACAAACTTTGCACTCAGATTCGATGGGTTTAAAATATCTCAGTTATTATGTGCCTACTACCTACTAGATCTTGCCTGGGACTTTATGCGCGCAAAGGTAGTCCCGAGGTACCCGTACATTTAATCCCGATAAAAGTACATAGTTCTTTCCCGTGGTCTCTATATCTATGCTCAATTTCTTTAAACTCGGTCTAGTAGTTTTTGAGATTATTGAATACAAACAAACAAATTTTTTCTTGTGTTATTTCAAAAATAACACAAGTAATTAATTCAAAAAAATGTTAATGTATGTGACCCTAATACATTATTAGGCTCTTGTTACCTATACATATCCGTCATGGGATACTCATCCCAACTTACCTGTCCGGTAGTTGTGATATAGTATACGGGTGTGCGACCGCGGCTTCCCTAGCTATTACTGTCCTATCCCTTGCCCTCCTGGGCGGTAATATCCTACATTTCCTATTTCCCACTCTAACTTACCAATCTTAGTTTCCACACCACCTATCCTTCTCTCTTTCCCTTTCCTATCCTCTCCGCCAATCCGTGGGAACGCAATGGATAATCATGTAAATAATTTAATTATCCAAAATGGCGGCGATGTGGTTCGCCACGTTTCGTTCTCGCGGAGGCGAAAATTGGCCCATGGAGAGCCGTTTCGCCACGTTGAATGTAAGAGGAGGAATGGATGGTAAGAATGAAAGTAGACGAAGCGAAACAAGTATGTAAGGATCGTAGCAAGTGGAAGTGGTCTCTGCCAGAAGTGGTCCCTGCCTATCCCTACGGGAAAGAGGCGGTCTCTGCCTACCCCTATATTCGTCGTCGTCGTTTCAGCCTGGTGACGTCCACTGCAGGACATAGGCCCCCCCCCATAAATTTCCAGTGCGACCGGTCGCTCGCGGCCTGTATCCACCGACTCCCTGCGACTTTTCTCAGGTCATCTGTCCACCTGGTGGAAGGCCGTCCTACGCTTCGACGTCCAGTCCGTGGTCTCCACTCAAGAACCTTTCGGCCCCAGCGGCATCGGTTCTACGGGCTATATGTCTAGCCCATTGCCACTTTAACTTGCAAATGCGCTGGGCTATAATATGTATCATACTAACGGTTCAGTACCCCTATATTATATGTATCATACTAGCGATTCAGTTAGCGGACGTGACACATGGCAAATAAACAACATTTTTGCGGCGTGTTTGTAAGTAATTTAAATAGGTTTGTCTAATGGTTGAGATAAATTTAATATTTAAATATGAATTTTATAAAGATTTTATGAAGGTCGGTGAAAGAAAAATAAAATTTGTATTATGTAAAAACTAATAAAAAATTGCTTACCAGATATTTGTTGTTGATTGTTGTTTATATTATTGTACCTGAAATCAAAGAAAATTCATCATTATAAAGTATAACAGGTACTAGTTATATAATACATATTTGTGGACTCTTCACATCACGACAATCTGGTCCTGAGCTAAGTATCCGAAGAACTTGTGTTACAGATACTAAATAATGGCAAGTATATTATATAACTATGCTGTTGTTTGGTGCCTAATAAAAATATAATCTAATAAAATCTTAAATATAATTAGGCATAGTATGCATAATTATATTTAAGATTTTTATTAGATTATACACAAATTTAATACACCTAGGTTCTAGGAACAGAAAACTTTTCGTTCCATCGGCGGTATTCGAGCCCGCGACATAACCTAACCTAACCACTGAGCCACAAAGGTCGTATAAAAATTGCTACTTGAGTTTTCCATCTAATAGTTAACCTTTTTCTTTTATAAAAGATATTCCATACGGGCTAAGAGGTCCAGTCCATTAGGAATTAACCCCTCAATCACTTTGACAGTGACGTGAAGAAGGTCCTCCATCAGGTGCGTTAAAGCTCGTCAATCATCTAAGTAAACGATCATGTGACAATGTAATATATCTTTAAGTAAAAGACATTGTCCGAAAGAAAATACGTCTATTATTAGATTCTTCTGAAACGAAAAAGCAAAAAATCTGTTCGGGGTTTTAAATTAAAAACAAAAAACTGTGATCGTACTTGTAACTGATTCGGCAACGATGATTGCTTACCATCAGGTGAACAGTCTGTTCCTTTCTAGTTTTCATAAAATTTCAGTAGGTTCAATACGACCGCGATCTCAATGTCTTTGGGGAAAAGTAATTTTCAGATTACATCGTCTGTCATTGCAATAGATTAGAAAAACGATGATTCCGAGAGGCATTAGCAACGTTCACGTAGAAGAGCCCCGCTTCGGCATTAATGGACCTGCTCGACCGTGTAGATACTACGGCCTCACAGAAAAGTGGCGTGAAATAACGCTTGCGTTGTGTTTCACCGAGTGAGTGTGTTACCGGAGGCCCAGGGGCGGATTGGGGATTTTAAGGACTGGGAACACACGTTGCAACACCAGAGGAATTCAAGTGGTAATCGCTTACCATCAGGCGATATGTCTGCTCTTTCCCTGGTGCACTTCATAAAAAAATTAAAATGTGAAAGTTATTTAAGGAAATAGTTGCAATACTGAATGAAGAATCGCAAAAAAATTAAATTCGACTTTTCATCTCAACAGGACGAAACTTTGTGGGACGAACAGACCAACGAGTCCAATATGTAACATCAGCGTTGTTTTTCTGCGAATCCCTAGCAAATTTAAATTAAATATTTTTAGTCCAATAAACTTAGCAAGACTGAAAATATTATATATATATATATATATATATATATATATATATATATATATAATTATTCGGCTTGAAAAGGCGCAGCACATTATTGAAAAACAGGTACCTATTGTTGGTATTTTGAAGATGAGGTATTCATTTGATATTGAGGTAAAATTGGAATGTCTTTATTGAGATCTCCGAGACTTCGCGAGAATTTACTGCCATCAGCTGTATACCCCGTATTGTCTGGAAAGGCTTGGTAAGTAACTTAAGTATTTAAATGTCTTTTGCTTATTTTATGAGTACCTAAATGTTTCCCACAACTTAGTTCTTACATAAATCTGTATATATTAAAGTAAAGAAAAAGGTAGCATATGACATAATCTTATGCCCTCTAATGGTCTCAGTACACAGAGGCCAATGCTGGTCCACTGCACGCCATCGCCATTGTGTACAGGGTGTAATGGCAGAGGGGCGACACTCTCTACAATGAATGACAGTTCAGGCATCGAAGAATGTCAGCCATGTTGACTTAAGCCTAGGGTTGATACCGAATTTCGCCCACTTAAATATAATACTAATACGATGGAAGACCAGCGGGCAACAGCTAGATACTTAATATGAAAAGAGAAATCATACCAAGGTACCTACTTTAATCCACATCTTAGTTATAATTATTATACTGAGGCCCACTTGCGCCAACCCGGGTTAAAGTTAACCCTGGGTTAAAAATCATGTTATCTCTCTCGCTCTTCGTATTTGTGAAAGAGAAAGCATGATATTTTAACCCAAGGTTAACTTTAACCCGGATTGGCGCAAGTGAGCCTGAGTGTGACAAGAGTACGGGTTAGGTTAGAAAAAATAAATAATTTTATGGAGGTTACTTTTCTGGATTGCTAGGCAAGTGGAAGAGGCTTTTGTCGTAATTGTTTCCTTGGTTATTACGGCAACCATATGCAACCACAATGCTGCTGCATGGCTCACCATAAGCCATTGTGTACTGGGACCATTAGACTAAGACTTTACTGTATGCCTTAGATTAATTTCGACCAAATTAAATCAAATGAATGTGTTATTGTATTTTTTTATTGCACGGTACATTTTAATGGTAAACACACACAACAATTTTTAATGAAATGAACCAGGAAACAAGCAATACGTGGTATTTATCCGGTCGAGTCAGCCCATTCGTGCCGAAGCGTGGCTAGCTCCCTGTTAATATTTAAGTTACATTTAGATTGGTAGTGTAATAGAGAATTTACGTTTACGTTAAATTGAAACTGAACTGAGTAAAGAACATTAAGAAAAGATCATTACGAAGGATGACAACGGTCAAGAGATTTCCACGAGTGAACAAGGACACTAATGTATGTAAATTGATGGAAGGCTCTCACTTCGCCCAATTTATTGTTAGTGGAACAGAAATAAGTGACAGGTTTTACTGTTGCCATAGAGATAGGAAATGTAGACAAGTCAGAACATTTATTAAGTTTAGAATTAGATGAAATTAGTTTGTAAGAATCTGAATCACCGTTCTATTAATAATAAATTTAATTATAGTATGCTTCTCTGGTGTTGCGAATGCTCATAGGAAGCAGTAAAGCTCTGGTTTTCATTGCCTACATAATTATAGCGGTCGTAATACAGCGGTGAATCAATATTTTTCATGTAAACAAAATGGCGGCAATGCTATCTAGGGCAGTGGCGGATTATCCTAAAGACAAACTAGGCATGTGCCTAGGGGCGCGAGGGTACAAAGGGGCACTCATGCGAAATTGTAAAATAAATAAAAAAATATTATAATACAGCCTAATATTTATTGTGCCAATTGCGAACACGGAATATAAAACACACGAATTCGACCCCCCCCCCCCCCAAGCCACTACTGATGTTTGCCTACAACGCTCTCAACGTTTAATCCGCCTCTGATCTAGAGTCAGTTCACACCAAAACGAAACGATAGGTACACTATTATATTTCAATGATAATCTACTAATATATTATAAATGTTTATATGTTTGTTTTTATGCTTCCACGTATAAACTACTGAGGCGATGATCATGAAATTTGGTACAGATACAGTGTAGATCACGAGGAAGGACACATGCTACATTTTACCCCAAAAAGTACGATTTAACCGTTGGATACTATATTTACGCGGGCGATTCCGCGGGCATCATCTACGTGATAAAAAAACCGGTTGCACTCCGGAAGTGCCGACAAAAATGAAATCTTGCACATTAAATTGGAAAAACCGCCATCTAGGTTAAAAGATATGAACTAAAATAGTTTCATGCTCGCGTAAGGAAACTAAGGCAGCAAACAGAATTGCAAGTTGCATCTTATGAATTTTCGATCAGGTCAAGTGTCCTGAGTTGTGCAAAAATTTTATTTTTTACCCATCGCAAGAAAATTACACAACGCCGCTAAAAGAGTTTTCACTTCAATAAAATCTCGTGTGTAAGTGTTATATTCCACAATATTGTATATAATATTGTCATATTCCACAAAACATAAGACAGATCTCGTCACTTTTAAAGGTTCGTCGGAATTCAAACAACATTTCACCGTTTCGGTAAGATAATTGAATGAAACAAGACCCCAGAGCTCGTTTAAATTAAGAAACAAAATGGAATAAAGGAAATAGTCGAAAAAAACATTCGTTAAAATTGAAATGTCTGACCTGAATTTCCATAAACATCATGGAATAGAAGTACTTAATTATTTTGGAATGTATTTAGACTTTGTACCATTACAAGGTATCCTTACCCGTCTGCTAAAGAAGGATAATGTTTTTCCAATGAAAATAATAATATGATTCTTTAACACAACACGTAATGGAGAAAATCGTTTGATGGATTTCAGCTTGAATGGTGTCGTTAATTTCATTATTATTTATTCATAGACTAAAACTGGGTAAAAATCTTAGAGCATCCAACCAATTTATTTATAATAGATGAAATAAAATAATTAATACATAATCTTCTAAATATATAAAAGGCAAACATGACTGACTCACCTATCAACGCAAAGCCGAAACTACTGAACGGATTTTGCTGAAATTTGGCATACAGATAGTTGTAATAACGTAGGTATTCGCTAATAAAAATAATTTGAATATTCGCCCCTAAGGGGTGAAAAAGGGGTTAAAATTTCGGGTTGGACGAAGTCGCGGGAAAAAGCTAGTTAATAAATAAAATAATTTGGTTGGATGCTCCAAGATAAATATATCTAAAGATATAAGTTACAACCAACACAAAGTAATACTGCATCTCAATTTTCATACATTTTAATTCCCAATGAAACAACAAAAAATGAAAAAAGTCTGTCCGCCACATTGTAGCTCCCAAATTGCACCGATTTAGATTTTTTTTGTTTGATAGCAGTTTTAAATTTTAAATTTTGATTCTTTCAAAACGTACAAAAAATAATCCGTCTCTAGTCGGATTGTTGCTCTAAAGTCTCTGGCGATCGCACACCGTCGCCCGATTACGCAGGAATTGTACACTTACACCTACAATTCCGGCATTTGTACGAGATTGTTATCTCACGACTCACGGTAATCTCACGTATTACGTAAGCGTTTACGGTGACGTATTCCATATCGCAGCTGATTGATAGACCGCCATATTAATATGTACCCATACACATGTTACCGCATCGTTACACTATATACAGATAGTTTGATACATCCGTCAATCAGCTTTGCCTTTTATGTTTATAGATAGATTATAATATGTATAGATGAACAATCACAAATCTTTCTGTATTGTCAGAATTTCACGGTATCGGAAACTTCTGGAATAAATCCTTTGGCTGCACAGAAGCCCCTGTTAGCTTGAGGCACAACTTACTATAATCTATTGTTAGACCACCATAGATGTAAGGACAATTAGATATGGTATTATGTACATTTTATATTATTGTTGCTGTCAAATTTAAAGTGACATATTGGTTTAGTACAAGAAAGAAACTGCCCCCGTAAATACCTTATCCCACGGGAACACTGTACTTTTTAGGAATAAAAGTAGCAAAAGTGGTAATTCAAAGCTTAACCTATTATTATCATACCTAATTCTATCAAACATCCAAACATTCATGTATCCATCCTCACATTATTATTAATAGTAGGTTGTGGTCTACACAGCCTTATTAATAGTAGGTGGTCTAGTGGTTAGAGCATTGGCTCTCGACTGGTCGCGGGTTCGATTCCCGCATTGGAACAACAAAAAATGTTGTTTCCAAGTTTGGTTAGGACAATGCAAGCTGATCACCTGATTGTCTGACAAGAAAGATGATCCATGCGTCGGATGAGCATGTAAAGACGGACCTGCGCCTGATCTCTCGTCAGTCGTGTCGGTCATCCGTCCCATTGGATTATGAGAGTAAAAGGAAGAGAGAGTGCTCTTGTGTACTGCGCACACACTTGGACACTATAAAATTACTCCTGCGTAACTGGCCTGGTTTCAATGAAACTGGCTACCGTCACCGATATTGGTGTGGGAGTTATTATTATTAATAGTAAGTACCTAGTAGTATTGTGGTGTTACTAGAAAACTGAAAAGAGTTCATAAATATTCGAAAACAGGCGCTCACTGCGTATTGCAATTACCAAAAAAGAAAAATTGTATGCAATTACCAATTCAAGACTACAATTTCAATTTTGGTGATACTTTCAATCCCTAATAAAACACAATTTTTCGTGCACTTTTTCCACTATATTACGATATAATTATAAATTTTTATAAATAACACGACCGGTTTCGAATTAAATCATCATCATCATCGAAATCGGTCGTGTTATTTATAAAAATTTATAATTATATCGTAATATAGTGGAAAAAGTGCACGAAAAATTGTGTTTTATTAGTGTTCAACATGAATTTCCACCAAGAACCGACAGTACAATCAATTACATATACTTTCAATCCCTTCCACAAATTATTGTTACCTGTTAGGGTTACATGTTAAATTAAAAATAAAACTAATGTCATCGTCGTAACACAAAATACTACATGTATTTCATACATATTCAACAATTTATTTAATTTTCTGTCACGTCTATGTATTTCTTATGTCTTCACATATCAAATACACTCAGCCGTTTTTAAGAATTTTAATAACATGATCTGTTAATATAAGTGTAGTTACGAGAATTAAAATAATGCACTTTTAAAGAAGTGTAAGTTACTATTGCTAATTAGTACATAATGAGTTTGAAAGAGACAAAATATGATAAATTAATAATTTGTTTAAATAATTTTACCGTTAATTAAGAAAACAAAAATCTGACTGCGTCAAAATATAATTTTGATGTACCCAGCGTCCATTTCACGACTAAAGATCAAGATTTCAATACATTTCAACGATCCTAGGATTGACTATACGTCAAATTACGTAAATTTTTGTTTAAGAATCAAAGATTGAAATCAATCTAAGATTATAGATCACTGCCTGAACGATCTCATCCGTCGGGCTCTTATCACCGCCGGAGTGCCATCTGTGCTGGAACCCTCTGGTTTGGCGCGCGACGATGACAAGAGACCAGACGGTCCGTATGACTCTGGTTTCTTGGAGAGTGGGACGGGCTCTTGTATGGGACGCTACTTGCGTCGATACACTTGCTCCGTCCCATGTCCAGGGCACCTCGAGTACTGGAGGTGCGGCGACCAATCAGGCGGAGAACCTCAAGCGGCGCAAATATGAGAACCTTAGTGGGAATCTCATATTTGAACCTTATGGGGTTGAAAATGGGGTGAATGTCGCGATCCAGCGAGGAAACTCTCTGAGCCTTCTAGGTACTCTGCTTGGTGGGGACGACTGGGAGATTTCTTATTTTTGTAGCCTTTTAAGTTTTGGAGTAGTTATTAATTTTTTTTAGTATTAATTTTATAGTTTGTAAATATTTAAATAGCAGGCTATAGATATTAACATGTATAGTTTAATGTTCATGAATAAATAATTATAATACTTTTAAGATTATAGATATATTTCGGCCGTAACACGAATCTAATGATACCTCTTCAAGCTCAAATGCGACAAGCCATTTAGCCCCTCAAGCATGACAAAGAAATATAGTACCTACAATATACATACACTAGAAAGCATAACGCTCTTTTTAGCGCAGTCGGGTAAAAATTACCCATGGTATTTTTTATTTATCTAATGTTATCTACAGTTTTAGATTTAATCAAAATTAGAGTATATATTCCTATGAGCAAGAGTTTGCCTAAAATTCTGGCCGTTTATAATATTTCTAAGAATATAATAATATTGTCCATAAATTACTATACTAGATTTACCCATTTCACTGTTTTAGTAGCTACGTCGGTACAGTTCCCATGGGAAATTGGAAGGAATGTAAGCGAAAACATGTTCTGTTCTGTGTATTTATAAAAGTTTCAGTTCAAAATAAAAATAACATAATTAAAAAATAAACGTTGCTACATTACGTAAAACAATGTGTGTATCCTTTTTAACACGCTTATATTAACTTCACCTGTATGTAAGCTTGTTTTTTTGCTTGTATGTAACTCTCTCTTGCGCGCCTGCTGCCTTCCTCGGCACTGGTAGCTTTAAAACACGCTTTTAAAGAATATCGAACTAAAAAGTTGAAAATAAATGTAGTTTAAAAAAACTAAAAAAACACGTTTTTAAAGAATATCGAACTAAAAAGTTGAAAATAATTTTAAAATTTTTAAAAATAAACTTAAAACAGTAGTACTGGTATAATTGAGGAAAAAGCGGGGGGCGCTTTGTGTAATTTTCGTATATCGAGCGACCCACGCTTTTCCCTCAATTATACTAGTATTTTTTATAAACTACTGTTTTAAGTTTATTTTTAATTTTTTTAAAATTATTTTCAACTTTTTAGTTCGATATTTTTTAAAAGCGTGTTTTTTTAGTTTTTTTTTAACTATATTTATTTCGTTTATCTTTTTACTGTCAAAATAATAAAAAAATTATCGAGCATTCTTCAAGTGTGCATGTTTTTTTTTAAAAATGTTTTTCTATTTCCTTATGATTTGACATAATATTCTTTTTATGAAGAAGTGGTTTTATAAATAAAAGAGTTCCATAAATAGCCAAATTGACAAAAATATGTACCTAAATTGGTGAATATGGGTCGTCTATAAATAATGCTTCTATTTTCTATTTTTACTCAACTAAAAATACAAAGATAACGAAGATTTTAACTGCCTGAATTTTTAAGTTATTCAGATAGTTTAAAAATTATCAAAGTCAGAATTCGTAGTTTTTGGGCGAGGATTTTTTAGCTTTCACATTTCCAAATTGATACACAAATAGGATAAAACCATTAAAACCTGAATATTTAAAAGACAAGCCATGAAAAAACGCCAAGACTTGCTATCAAAAATAAGAGATAAACTAACTGACTTGGCTCTTACACATTCGCGGGACCGATCGCCATCTTAAGAACTGTTAATAACCAAGAATAAATGGGGATAGACGCTTTTTGTCTGAACACAATATATTTTCTTACCCATTTTCTTAATTAATGTTAAGACAGCGAAAAATTGCTTTTTTTTGTTCCCTCCATAAGATGTTCGGAAATGTAATTATGGGGAAAATTAATTAATATTTAAATAATATTCTTCAATGTAAAGATAACGATATTATAGGTTTTTTAAATGCTTAAACAAACAATTATGAAAATCAATACGGTACATTTTTGTTGGTTTCTTATAAAGAATACATTTTTTACGACAATTTTAATAGTAGTATAGCTGTTGAACGTTGATGTTGTTATTTTTTTTTTGCTTTTTTTGTTAAATAAAAACCGGCCAAGTGCGAGTCGGACTCGCGTACCGAGGGTTCCGTACAAACCTGTAGTGAATTTGTTACAGCTTAAAGGTGTTATAGACCTGAGTATTTGATAAGATGTAACTAAAAATTTACGGTTTTCGCAACTTTTCTGTATATGTGCTATAAGACGTTGCTTCGTACCAAATTTCAAGATTCTGAGTTCACGGGAAGTACAAGGTAGGTTTTGATTCCCTTGCGAGTGTCGAAAATTTTCGCAAAGCGGCATAATCTTTTGATGGCGTTGGCTTAGAAGTTTGATTTTTTCACAGCTTCAAGGGACAGTAGACCTGAGTATTTGATATAAATTCCAGCTTGATACCTCCACGCGTTCCTGAGAAAAAGGGTCTTGACAGACAGACGAACAACAAAGTGGTCCTATAAGGGTTCCGTTTTTTTCTTTTCGAGGTACGGAATCCTAAAAATATACCAGCCAGTACCAAAAAAATGTTTGTTTTTCCGGCATCAACGCAATATGTTACTCCTCAGTCCTCTCAAGAGGTCATTGTTAATGTTATATGATTCATGGCTGTCAACATTGTGTGTAGCTCGTTAGTCATGGTAAGATAATTATAATTTAAAAAATTGGCACATACCCATGCGTCAAAATGTGGACACCCTGGACGGGCGCCAATGTCATTTATTTCAATGTCTTCATAGGGCATAGATTAATAATAATTATGAAAATAAACAAAACAAAACAGAATATGTAATGAGAATTATTAATGACTTTTGCCCGCAACTTTGTCCGCGTGGAGTTCGAGTTCCATACAAAATTTTAACCCCTTTTTCACCCCATTAGGGGGTGAATTTTCAAAAATCCTTTCTTAGCGGATGCCTACGTCATAACAAATATATGTATGCCAAATTTCAGCAAAATCCTTTCAGTAGTTTCGGCTGTGCGTTGACAGATGAGCCAGGGCCTCTAGTCAAGATGCATTCCATAATTTCGACGACGAAGTTCGACAATAAAATGTATGAGATTTGACATAAGGCATCGCAAGCGACATGTCACTTAACGATGACTTATGTCAAATCCCATACATTTTTTATTTCGAAGTTCGCCGTCGAAATTATCGAATGCACCTTGACTAGAGGCCCAGGTTTGCCTTTTATATATTAAGATTAATTTTGTTTTATGTGCCGTTGTGAGACTTGGACCGTTCCGTGGCCTAATGGGTAGACCATTTGATTCGCACTCGAGAGTGTGCAGATTCGATTCCCAGGTCGTGGCGTGTACCAAAGAGACGTTTTCAGATCTCTACGGTGCTTACATTTTGATTTGTGTTTATTGTTTAGTTAAAAAAAAACGGATTGCACTCCGTGCCGTCAGAAGTGAAAACTTGAACATTAAATTGGAAAAACCGAAGATAGTACCAACTAAAATAGTGCCATGCTCGCGTAAGGGAACTAAGAAAAACCGATATCTAGGTTAAAAGATACGAATTAAAATATTTTCATGCTTGCGTAAGAGAACTAAGAACAACACCCATCTAGGTTAAAAGATACGAACTTAAATAGTTTCATGAAACAGTTGCAAGTTGCATCTTACGAATTTTCGATCAGGTCACGTGTCCTGACGCGAGTCTAACGTTTTTACCCATCCCAAGAAAAGTGCACAACGCCGCTAAAGTAGTTTTCACTTCAAAAAAAAAAAGACAAAACAATAAAGACAAATAGTGCAACACGCTGTATAGCGTACTTTTTTGTGACTAATGAACGTTCTCACAGAAGCAGTATCGTCAAATTCTGAGTAAAATTTTCATCATATTCGTACGAAATTTTAAGTTGAACAGCGTATTCATAACTGTCATAATTTACTAACCCATTAATAAAATTAATTAATACTAGAACAGCAATTTGATACTTCACAAGATAATTTCTTCGATGTATGTATTAATTTTGATTGTGTAGAAATTATTATGTTTTCAATTAATATTAAAGAGAATTATACGATAGAATGTTATTACTAAGCGTATAATCTATACTAATAATAAAGAGGAAAGATTTGTTGGTTTGTTTGCATTGAATATACTCCGAAAGTACTGGACCGGTTTTGATGAAATTTGCCACAGATACAGAGTAGACTACGGGGAAGGACATAGGCTTCTTTTTATCGCGGAAAAATGTACGGTTTCTGCGAAATTAACTTTTGCGCGCACAAAGTCGCGAGCATCTAGTATAATTACAAAACAATGTTCCAGACCCTTTACCTACATCTCACCCTTCGTCTTAAAGGGCTCATTTATAAAGGAGCCCCGAATATGTTAAATCCACACTGTGTCATAAGTTACGTGATGAGTTATTATGTAGGGTCGTACCGTAGTAGGGCAGTGTGCTAAATACAATGATTGCAAAACTAAGGATGGCTTTGATTAATTATTACATAGATACGTTATATCCTTACAAAACTGACAATATTTCTGTGCCACGACACACATTGACATGGGACGCGTGTCAATGTGTCAACGTCGCATAGTAACACAAAACACGCTATTACTCGCGGAGCACACTAACCAAAATTGGCCCGACTCGGGCCAATTCGAGTCTTCATTTTTAAGCGTTTATAACATATCTACCTCTTTTTATATTATATATCTATGAAGGATGGGCTATGACGTATGTTTGACAGAACAAATCTTCATACAAGAATAAGTTACGTCATCTTGATTTCACCATACCTCAAATGGCAGCCATCTTGATTTCACCGTACTTCAAACATCAGAAAGGCACCATACTATGGAGGTTAGAGAAAAGGAGACCGATCGCTGTAGAAAATTGTGTCCCAAAAATATGGACAAAATAAGTGAGGCGCTGCGATCGCTTAGTTGTCTCAATAAAAGCGAGCCACCAATGCCGCGATGAAAATTATACTATATTATATATTATACTTACCTGCAGACGGCAGCGCGGCTGGTGGCTGAAAAATGAACTATAAATTCAACAAATTTTCAGGGACAGGCGGGCTAATGCAAAGCACGTAGCGATCGCACTCCTTTTCTCTAACCTCCATGCCCCAAACAACCTCAGAAGTGGGGCCATTTAAGTGGGGACAGTTTTTGCCTCGACATGCCTCGTCTATCTATACTAATATAATAAAGAGGAAAAGTTTGTTTATTTGTTTGCATTGAATAGGCTCCGAAACTACTGGACCAATTTTGATGTTTGGCATAGATATAGTGTAGATCACGGGAAAGGACATAGGCTACTTTTTATCGCGGAAAAATTTACGGTTTCTGCGAAATTAACTTTTGCGCGCACGAATTCGCGGGCAACATCTAGTAGGTAATATATTATCTTATAGAGCTAGCGCCCACCGTCGAAAAAGGAGCTCATCGAGAACAAGCATTGGACCACTGCAGATCGCTAGGGGCCTTATAGCTTGATATAAAACCGCCGGTCTGGCGGTTCTAAACCTGGCAGATTTTTTTTTATTGACCAAAATGTGTGAAGATTTTTTTGAGTAAAAAAAGCTCATAAGGAACAAGAAAACTGTTGTTATACACGGGTGCGCGCCAACTAGAAACCGATAAAAATGCAAGTCTGGCAGTCCTACTCATGACCAGTTTCCAGCCAGACCGCCCTGAACGTGTAAGAATTTTGAGTAAAAATAGCTCATAGAGAACAAGGTCAAGTTATATGTCAATCTGTTCGTCTCCTAATCCTCTTTTGTAAATCGTCGGTCTGGCATGTTCAAACCTGGCCAAAACTCAGCCAGACCGGGATGAAGTTACCTCCTGTGATACTTACTAATAGGTAAATCATGAGTAATTTGCACTTAATGAAGCGTGATTTTGATAGATTTATAGTTATTCTTTCCGAATTTAAAATTTGCTACCCCATATTGCTACCACTGGATTGGCCATCTTGAAAAAATGGCGATAACTTTCAATATTTTGGCTATATCTCTTTACAGACATACTTTACGATAAAAATATGTTCCACGAATATAAACTATATACAATTTTCTACAATTTATTTTACGAGCATTGTTGTGTCAAATTGATAGTTTTAGCGCTGCAGAGACTTAGAGTGAAATTTTATTTGTGTTGGTAATATTTTTTATAATTCAGTATATTTTACTTTTTATACCCTTTTAGATGATACCCATATCGCAAAGTTTATAAATGATTATAAAGACCGCCAATTTAGGAAGGCGGCCATTTCGAATTCACAATCATTTTAAATATACCAAATTTTAGTAGCAATAAAACTAAAAGTATACTAAACTAATATCTTATAATAAGTAAAATAAATATTAGTGAAAAATAATTTGCGTACAGCGATTATTAAAAAAATAAATTTGTGTGATGCTTTATTTTTATATTTTAGTCTAATAAAATCAATTTTATAAGAAACAAAGTTCCAAAGTTTGCAAAACTTTCGGTTTTGTAAGCAGTCAACTTTCGAATAGAAGTTTGACCCCTTTATCTTTGATATTCTGATCTGATATTAAGTATATATACTTTTGGTTTTATTGACACAAATAATTGGTATGTTCAATATTATTGTTATTTCGAAATGGCTGCCTTCATAAATTGGCGGTCTTTATAATTATTTACAAACTTCTCGATATAAATATCATCTAAAAGGACATAAACAGTAGAATATAGTTGATTACAAAAAATGTCAACAACACATATAAAATTTTCTTCTAAGACTCTGCAGCGCTAAAACTATCAATTTGACACAAAAATGCTCGTAAAATAAATTGTAGAAAATTATATATAGTTCATATTAGTGGAACATATTTTTATCGTAAAGTTTGTCTGTAAGGAGATATAGCCAAAATATTGAAAGGTATCGCCATTTTTTTAAGATGGCGGATCGAGTGGTAGCAATATCGGGTAGCAAATTTTAAATTCGGAAACAATACATACAAATCTATCAAAATCACGCTTCATTAAGTGCAAATTACTCATGATTTACCTATTAGTAAGTATCACAGGAGGTAACTTCATCCCGGTCTGGCTGAGTTTTGGCCAGGTTTGAACATGCCAGACCGACGATTTTCAAAAGAGGATTAGGAGACGAACAGATTGACATATAACTTGACCTTGTTCTCTATGAGCTATTTTTACTCAAAATTCTTACACGTTCAGGGCGGTCTGGCTGGAAACTGGTCAAGAGTAGGACTGCCAGACTTGCATTTTTATCGGTTTCTAGTTGGCGCGCAGCCGTGTATAACAACAGTTTTCTTGTTCCTTATGAGCTTTTTTTACTCAAAAATCTTCACACATTTTGGTCAATAAAAAAAATCTGCCAGGTTTAGGACCGCCAGACCGGCGGTTTTATATCAAGCTTTAAGGCCCCTAGCGATCTGCAGTGGTCCAATGCTTGTTCTCGATGAGCTCCTTTTTCGACGGTGGGCGCTAGCTCTATTAGTCTTTGGTTAACACATTAACCCCCTTACTAATAAACGCTGTATAAGCTTTGAATAGTTATACAGTGTTTTGTTCACGTCACACAAGTGACATTTTTAATTCGATAAAAGAAGACAAAACATTGTGTAACTATTCAAAGCTTATACAGCGTTTATTAGTAAGGACTAAGGAGGTATAAGTTTCGATTTGCGATGCCTTGGTTTTTTGTAGACATAACTTAGACAATTAGTTCTCGTTCATACGAGCGTTTATTACCGCATAATAAAAACTCGTTAAAAACCTTACCCGTGGTCTACTTTATCGACCTATGCGTAGAACAAAGTCTGATGTGATCATAGAGCAAAAGTGCGTTTTTTGGATAAATGAAATAAGGAATCAAAGCTCTACAGACTGACATTTTCAGAATTTTTGTATCTGACTTATTTTCGGAAATACAAAATCGTACAACGTCTTATTTGATGTAAGCTCCATGATAAAATGCACCTAGTGTTCATAGGACGGAGAAATTGGAGCGCGCACGGCGCGGGCGCCTCGCGCGATCTTCACTTCAGCCGTTGTCGAGCGGAAAGAAGGGTTTTTTGCGTCATGTGTGTGATATTTTTTTCGGTTTGACGAAAATTATAATTTTACTAATTATTGCGTACTATAAGTATTTTTGAGATGTCATGCTTACGGATAATGCTGGATATGCTTTAAGAAGAGGAGAAAAAGAGCCTGAACGTAGTCCTTATTTTTCAAATAAGCAATATATTTTTATGAAGAACGGTGTAGATCCGGGTAAGCTGATATTTTTACTTAAATTATTCTTCAAATTTAATATTATCATGCTTTGAAATTATAGTTTTTTACTATTCCGCTTTTTAAGCTCATAAATAGAAACGGGAAATCTATATTGATATAAGACATTTTTTGACGGAGAGTTAGAAAAATACATTTTAGTTCGAAAAGTATGATTAGTTTCATGTTTATTTATTAGGTAAATATTTGTCGTGTTATCAATAAAAGTTGACGTACCAAATAGTTGAGATTATAAGTAATATTAGAACTATGTAAGACTAATACTTTAGAATTTCTAAGAGTTTCATGTAACTATGGGACGTTTTTTTACGGAATCACAGAATAGTTATAATACATTTTGTCAGTTCGATATGCAGATGGGACGTTATCGCCTGAATAATGACATCAGTTAGGACGTTGTTCTTTTAAAAATATCGTTAAATATAAATATATTTCATATTAAATAAATAAAAAATAGTTTAAAGATGCGTTACCTTACAATATATACACATTTGTAGGGTCTTCGGCGAATCATATAACATTATGATCGACAGTTTAGTTCTGTACTGCGATGTTCATTAAACCTTGTATATTCAAACTTTTTTTAACAGCTTTGTACAAATGTTATTAATTTTTATTAAAATGTTTTCAAGTCATATATATCATACATAATATTATTTTTAATATATTATGGTGCAGTGTAGTAATACAATTTTTAACATTTCAGTTGTTGACAACAAGGTGCAGAAGAAATAAGGCAGCCACTAGATGATGTTTGAAATAAAATTGATGCCGCACCTCCTAATCCATCTACTAATGAGAGAATTTATGGCCTTCGGCCATCAATACTTTCTTTAAAAGCGACTCCTAGTTTCGAAAAATCACCTTTAATACAACCTAAAGACTTAAAAAATTCTGACCATCAGTTGATCAAGAAATGTCGGTGCTAACTCCTATGCAGTCTCCTGCTGATAGTCATTCCACCTATGACAGCGTTTTCAGGTCCAATTATGTAGATAGTGGTATACAATTTAATTAATATTATATCTAGCAATATCTCGAAAGTATAATTTAGAAAAATACCCAAATCCTGCAAGCAAATGTGTGAGTGTACGTTTAACCATGAGTAATGCAAGTCTATTGTTGCTCTTTTATTTAATTATTTCTAATAATTATTCTAGCATGCTCGGTCAAAAGCCTTTGACCACTATATAAAGGTGTTTTGCAAAATGTGATCATATGTAACTCTGAAACGGGGTACAAAGTTTGACTCAAACTGGACGTAAATTTGAGACTCGGTACAAAGAATACATTGCGTCTTATAGAAATGGTTATCGTGATAAATCACATACTGGTAAATACCTTTTAGATATGTTAAATCATTATAGTGTAAGAACCTGATGGCCATTCCTATAAGGTGTTACAGAAAATATGATAGTGTATACGATATACACTATCACATTCAGGATAATCGATTTTATTGACACTTTATGATACTTTATTGATACTTTAAATCAATCCGAACCTTATTATGACAAAATTGATTTTTTATGTATTATTTCTCCAGAATGCGACATGCTTATCATAACGGGATTATGACCATAACAATTTTATGGTTATTTTTCATTATTTTGGATAAACGTGCAGATACCTCCCCCATGTAGGTTAAACTGAACTTGTACCTATCTAATTACATTATACAACATAGCTAGAAAGCTTAGATACAGTACCAAAGCAGTTTAATTTATAACTACGTTTTAGAAAGGGTTAGGCGTTAAACATATCGAGCGAGGTCAGTTCCGATATCATCTGGAGGGCAAGGCCAAGTTAACCTCCAAGAAGCTTGGTGTTCTGAACAGGTCAAAGCAGTATTTCAGTCCGGTCCAACGCCTACAACTCTATAAGGCGCAGGTTCGCCTCACAGGGAATACTGTTATCATCTTTGGGCAGTGGCGCCAAAGTACCAGCTTCTCCCTCTAGATCGTATCCAACGTAGAGCCGCTCGAATTGTCGACTGCCATAGTATTTCAAACAGACTTGACTATGTAGCATCGCTCTGCATCCTCTATCGGTTATATTACGGGGAGTGCTCTGAGGAATTGTTCGGACTTATACCTGCTGCAACTCTTCGCCACCGTTCCAAGCGACAAAATATTTATTATCTTTATCACCTTGATGAGTGGCAGTCCTCCACCGTGCGCTTTACCCGAAGCTTTCTGCCGCGCACTGTAAAACTCTGGAATGAGCTGTCGCCAGCAGTATCCGGACCATTACGACCTGCAAACCTTCAAGAAGGAAGCGTATTCCCTCCTAAAAGGTCGGCAACGCACTTGCAACTTCTTTGATGTTATCGCTTACGGTAACGGTACGGTACCGTAAGCACTGCGGTAATCGCTTTCCATCAGGTGATCCGTTTGCTAATTTGCCCCCTAGTTTAATAAAAAAAGTTTTAATTGTTTATAAGTTTAAATTTTGTTTTGGGCTCGATGTATTTTTTCAAACAATATTTATTTTTATGGGCATAATATCTTAGAGATTTTAATTTTTTTGTAGATTTTAGACTATGGTAACTAGTCTTTAATTTTAAGTAAGTCCCTAGTACCGACTATGGATTAATTATAGTTCAAAACACCACTTATTTTGAGATTTTTTAATGTAAATAAACGATTTAAAAAAATAATTATGTATTATAATTCATTTATACGTAGTGTGGATAGTGCTATATCAAAATAATAGATTATGATTATTCACATAGGACTTAAAAATGTCGGATAATTCCAACAAAAAACGAGTCATATGAATATAGAACGGCGTTTTATTCAAATGTCTCCGTAAAACAACGCAATATGATCACTACGAACTCTCGCTTCTCCGCTGTAAAACGTCCTAGGTTGATATAGAACTCGTTATCTCAGTAAATATGATAATTATTAATAAACAGTATAAAGTGGTTAACTAGGCTAGGATGTCATAATAACATACCAAAATTTCAAAAATAAAAGTCTCACCGTTTATAAGTTATTCAAGTTTTTCAATTCGCAAAACTTGTTTTGCCTCTACTGAAAAGTAGCAATTTTTCAAATCGGACTTTGTTCTACGCATAGGTCGTTATGTCTCTGCCAAATTTTATGAAAATTGGTCCAGTTGATTCGGAGACTATTCAATGCAAACAAACAAATCTTTAATTTTTATAATATCTCTATAGATTTACAAATATATAATACAGTGAGTAATAGCTGTAAGTACTTAGGCTAGGACTATATGATCCGGAATCTGGAAGGCCGTAGAAAATTCTGAGCATGGAAAATAGACCTCTGCACTTATTGCAATAGAGTTGAAAATCGAAAACATAAGTGTCGAGTCTAATTTCAATGTCATAATAACAGCTCGATACTAGAAACTTCCATTTTCAAATCTATTGTATTAGCGCAGAGTTCTATTTTCAGTGCTCTGAATTTTCACCGGCGGTCCAGATTCCAATATTATTTTTACTAGATTATTATTATTATTATTATCAATAGTCCCAGTCCCATTCTTGATGCTTGCAATTTTCTAAAATGAGGAAAGATTAAAGAGATGTAACACATATTGTTACCTGGATCAACACAGAAAATGTACGATTTCCGTGGGATAGAAGTCGACGGCAACGCCACTGCGTAAGCTATTGTTAAATGTTAATTACCACTTAAACAGCACTTACTGAGCGTGAGTTAACCACACAGGAGCACTGAAGTTACTTTTCTAGTTAGTTAAGTCTAAGCTGCAAACAGCTTCCGAACTAAGATTAATTTCATTTAATTAGAACTTGCTTAGTGTACTTGCGGTTCCGTTTTCTTTTAACAAGGACTTTTATAATGAGTTTTATCTTTGTACTGAAATGTATTATAGCGCCATAGTACACCATGGATGGATCTGTGCGGTTTGGAATGCAGAGGAAACTGTCATGCTAATAACGATTGTATGTATATGTATATGTTATAGTCAAAGTCCGATACACAGTCTCTTCGCGGAAGGACTGGTTTATCCTAGGTTTGGCCAAAGCCGTCAGGCGATCCCCGAAATACATTTCAATTTCGCCCTTTGCCTGAAGTATTTTTAGTCAAACCCAGGAGCTCCTAACTTTTCAGTCAAACGTCGAAAGTAAATTATTCTGTTTCGGTTTTGGCCTAGTCAATCCTAGAAGCGACTGCAAAACTCGGTCAAACGTTGATCTGAACATGTTTAAAGATGTGTATTAGAAGGTCATTGTTTAAAGAGGTTCATAATGTCTCTCGCGGTGTTCCGACCGATTGTTTTGTCATTTCATGTTCGTTCATTGAGCGTGCGGGCGTGTAATTTGCCACTTTAACTACCTAAGAAATTATTAAAACAATTAACATTAAAGTTAATGCCTCACCATGTCAGAAAAATGATTAATTTTCCATTTTAATTACTTAAGAAATTATTAAAACAATAAACATCAAAATTTTAAAAATGTTATTTTTTTATACCTAATCTTACAAACTAACCTCCGTATATTTCAAAGCATTTATTTATTTATTTTATACTTTATTGCACATCGTACAAAAGGCGGGCCTAATGCCACACGGCATTCTCTCAAAGCATCTCAAATATAAAAGTGAAAATCACGTAAGCTGACCAATCAGGTGTCAGAACTGGCAGAGTTAAGCGGTTAAGACTTGAAAGCTGCTTAAATGATAAAATGCTTCCAAATATACGAAGATAAGACACTTCATACCTATATCGGAGTTTGACTCGTCAAACCCCGATTTAATAAAATTGTGTTTTGACGTTTGCCTGACCAAATTAGTCCCTCCCAGGTTTGACGAAAATTGTTTAGTCAAAGGCCGAAAATTTACATTTGTTTGGGCTTTGACTAAGTCATTCATTCTGACCTGAGGATTGACCAGTCCAACCTAGGAGCGCCGGAGCTTCGGAGTTTGCCTATAACATATATACAGAATGTCCCAGAAGTCGACGTCGTCCCTTCGAAGGCTGATAGACCAGCTCATGACTCACCAGAATATCGTAATATGACCTTAGTAAAAAATCTTTAGTTTTCGAGATACTGGCACTTTTAATAATTTCTTAAAAATTACACCTCATGTCAGGTTTTGGACTGCCGCAACTACAATTTCCCGTATTGTGGGATACAAATTTGTATTGCGGAATCCTGACTAGTTCTGTTATTGATCACGGTTATAAACAAAGCTAATAGAGTTTGAACTTTGTAGAAAAAAAGAAAACTTTTCCCTAATCGTGATTTCAAAAACTTTTTCTCCTAACTTTCACTATCCATACTGAACAAAAAATACACCACACTAACCTGGGTTGTTACTTTAAAAAGTTGCTCATTTTATGTAGTTTTTAAAATAGTAAAATAGTTGCTATTAAGCTACGTCAAAATTTTTTTTGCTATTTTAAGTGCACAGAGAACACATTTTGAATGTTTTTCTTTAGTTAGAATTTCGAACAAAAACACTCGTTACATTGAAATTAGCCTGATGTTTACTTAAAAATTGTACGTTGAAGTTAATTAATTAATTAATTAACTCGATTCGTGCTTACTAAACTTAGAAACTAAACAGAATACAAGGATTTTTTTTAAACTGTAAGGAGAAATGCAAAGAAGGAGAGCACATTAATAATATCATTTAATGAGTTAGACTCATTAGAGTGAGAGTAGGTGACGACACGCACGTCTTTTGTTTGTTCTATACATGAGTTTGTTTATTAGTTACAAGTACATTACGCTATTGATGTGCATCGTTTTGTTGTTTTCTTACTTTTAACGGATTTTGCATTGTAATCTGGACTTTAGTACCTTTACCTTTTGTGATACAAATTAGCTGCAGCAGCACCGTTGCCTCTGTATTCCCCGTAAATGTAATGCATGTTAGCATACTGATGTATAGTATACGCCATAATGACTGGTAGTAAGACGCGTATCACAGAAACATAAAAGTCCAGAAGAGAGCCATGTCAGTTCTTTACTGTCTCCAAGCACACTTAAGTCCGAGTCACTAGGCAAACGAAGTCCAAATTACAATGCAAAATCCGTTAAAAGTAAGAAAATAACCAAACGATGCACATTAATAGCGTAACGTACTAGTAACTATAAACAATCTCATGTATAGAACAAACAAAAGACGTGTGTGGCGTCACCTATTCTCTCACTCTAATGAGTCTAACTCATTAAATGATATAATAAATGTGTTCTCCTTCTTTGCATTTCTCCTTACAGTTAAAAAAAATCCTTGTATTCTGTTTAGTTTCTAAGTTTAGTAAGCATGAATTTAGTTAATTAATTAATTAATTAACTTCAACGTACAATTTTTAAGTAAACATCAGGCTGATTTCAATGTAACGAGTGTTTTTGTTCGAAATTCTAACTAAAGAAAAACATTCAAAATGTGTTCTCTGTGCACTTAAAATAGCAAAAAAAATTTTGACGTAGCTTAATAGCAACTATTTTACTATTTTAAAAACTACATAAAATGAGCAACTTTTTAAAGTAACAACCCAGGTTAGTGTGGTGTATTTTTTGTTCAGTATGGATAGTGAAAGTTAGGAGAAAAAGTTTTTGAAATCACGATTAGGGAAAAGTTTTCTTTTTTTCTACAAAGTTCAAACTCTATTAGCTTTGTTTATAACCGTGGTCAATAGCAGAACTAGTCAGGATTCCGCAATACAAATTTGTATCCCACAATACGGGAAATTGTAGTTGCGGCAGTCCAAAACCTGACATGAGGTGTAATTTTTAAGAAATTATTAAAAGTGCCAATATCTCGAAAACTAAAGATTTTTTACTAAGGTCATATTACGATATTCTGGTGAGTCATGAGCTGGTCTATCAGCCTTCGAAGGGACGACGTCGACTTCTGGGACATCCTGTATGAAAGAAGGCATGACGGTGGAAGATTAATGTATAAATCTTGTAAGATTCTAGCTATGTCTACCGCAATATCCCACGAAGCCGTGTTAATACAAACCCATATTCGGGTTTTTAACACTGTTATTTGTAAACTTAAAGATATTTTTTATGAATAAATAAATAAATTAATTAAAATGGTCGCACGGATTGGATTATGGACGGGTCAGACATATAAGGCGAACGTTCTATACTGCGTGTAAATGTGATCTCAAAAGTTAAGAATGCAGTTTGGACTGACGTGTGGAGTGTCAAATTTTTAGCTGTCAGTTCCTAGTCGACGCTCCAAACGGCATGTTTCGCGTAATTTGCGTGACGTGATACATACATACATACATAAATGCGCGTAGAAAATCCAGTCACATCGATATGCCAGATCGGACTGTCATCCTCGAGCATCTACATGTTCGTTTCAGAGCGAAGTTTAGAACGGCGCGTGCGGTTTCCCGCGGTCCGAACGCAACGTGTAAGGGAGCGCTAAATATGTAATCCTTTAACAGGTAGACCGTTTACGTATTTGCATTTTTAACCTCCGAAGAAAACAGAGGTTTATTATTATGTGTGCGTCACGCACACACATAATAATAAATAATAATACTGCCACACCGATCTCGGTGACGGTGGCCGGTTTCATTGAAACCAGGCCAGTTACGCAGGAGTGATTTTATAGTGCCCAAGTGTGTGCGCAGTACACAAGAGCACTCTCTCTTCCTTTTACTCTCGTAACCCAGTGGGACGGATGACCGACACGACTGGCGAGAGATCAGGCGCAGGACCGACTTTTTACATGCCCATCCGACGCATGGATCATCTCTCTTGTCACACAATCAGGTGATCAGCCTGCATTGTCCTAACCAAACTTGGAAACAACATTTTTTTTTGTTGTTCCCTTGTGGTAATCGAACCCACGACTTCCGAGTCGAGAGCCAATGCTCGAACCACTAGACCACGGAGGTATTACACGCACACACATACACTCTCTCTCACATACACACGTCAATCTTATATCACCCCTCAAATACTTTTTCGACTGACGCATCCACCATTGACCTTGGTAACTTTTAGTCGGAGGTTAAAAACACACCGCACTATGTGAGAATCGCCTTTGAGCTTTGATCAAGTAATTTAAAATTAAAACGTATTAATCATCACAATCAATCAGGATGACCATCATTAAACATGTTTAAATTATTAAGAAGCAAAATACTATACAAAACAAAAGTATGAAGAAGACTTTATCAAGATAATAAGTTCGGCCGCCGTATTACGTAAAAATAGCAATTAGCAAAAATCTTGCAGTCATCGCGCGATAGACGCGCAGTCGATTGTTGAACGTCAAATAAAATGGTATTACCTATGCGATCGATTGCTAATCGCTCGCTGTTGTGTTTGAATGCACTTTGCTTCATTTTCGCTTATTATTGCTAACTGACAGTTCAAATCGCAACCGCTGATTGCTTTCGCTTTGCTGTAAAAGTCTTACTGTAATACAAAAAATTAAACAGCAGTGAAGATATCAAACAATTATTGATTGCAATTTATAGTTCCTCGATCGTTCGGTAGAGGCAGTACTGTCGCTAGGTTGCTTCTGCTAGGTTTTTGCAGAAACGTAATACGAATTTGCGATTTTTGCGCAAAAATTGCGCAATTTTTGCTATTGCTTAGCTATTGCAAGATACGTAATAAGCCCGCCGACATATTTTAAACTAATTAACTTAACTAATATTATTAAGAGGAAAATTTTGTTTATTTGTACTTGGATTGCATTGAATAGGCTCCGAAACTACTTGACTGATTTTGATGAAATTTGGCACTGAGATATAGACCATGGGGAAGGACACTGCGGACGCTACTTTTTATCGCGGAAAATGTACGGTTTCCGAAAGATTAACTTTTGTGCGCACGAAGTCGCGGGCAACATCAGTTTCTATTTTTACAATCATACCAAACCATCGTACAAAAATTGGTGTGACCTTGAAATGTCGTGACTTTTTTAATCGTATTATTGTTTAACTATTTATAGGTGCTAACAGAATCACGCCAACCGAATAAACAACGAAAAACAAACAAGTTGCCAGGGGAAATACGGGGAAATAGGTCGTCGACGTTAGGGCGTGTACACACTGCGGTCGCGATATGTGATTGCCAAACCACAGAAGATAACGAACGAACGGAACGCAGCACATTTTTCTCAGTTAGTGATGTGACATTTTATGCATTTCACTTCTCTTTATGTCTTTTCCAGTTAGATATACATACATATAATCACGCCTCTTTCCCGTAGGGGTAGGCAGATACCGCCTTTTTCCCATAGGAGTAGGCAGAGACCACTTCTTTCCACTTGCTACGATCCTTACACACTTGTTTCGCTTCGTCCACTTTCATTCTTACCATCCATTCCTCCTCTTACATTCAACCTAGCGAAGCGGCTCTCCATGGGCATTCCAGTTAGAAGAAACAGAAAATTAATAAAAAATATATAAGTAGGTATAACTAGTTAAACATGAGATCAGTACCCCAAGCAGGAACATTTTGCGGTATCGTTACGTATACGTAAACAAGAAATACGAGGAATATTGTATGAAAATTTTAGTTACTTTTACGTCCGCTAGAGGCGCTTTCATGGTTTTCATAGAATATATTTTCTCGCTTACGTACACGTAACGATACCGCAAAATATTCCTGCTTGGGGTACTGATAACTTTTTGACAGTGCAATCTTGGCCTCACTTTCCATGTAAAATGTTTTTGCTGGGATTTCACTTCTTAGTGGAAGTTGTTATGAGAATATTTTTATATTCTTTTTATTTTTTATTTAGGGTATATGTTAACTTTGTGTTGAATTTTCCGTTGAAGTTACCTACTACAGAATACTCGGGAAAGAATTATTTCAATATTACGTCAATAAGTTTCTAATAAAAGCGACAAACGAAGACATAACTTACATAGTTCATAATATACGCGATAGACGGCGCCTTTAAGCAAACTTAATTTTCATTTACTTGTTTAAGGTATTGGAAGATAAAAGTTCCAACTTTGACAGTATATTATGTTAGTTGTGTACTAATACAAGCTCGCGTAATAAATTTCAGTTTGCAAGGACATCCGGAAGTACCCTTATAATTTTGTTGATCATCAGTGAGTCAGTGACGAAACCAGAGGTTTTTAGATATCAATAAAATCTGAAGTATAACACCTATGCAATCAAATTCTTAATTATTCTTCAGCTTTATAATATTTATAAATATATTTATAAATAGTTTGTTTGTTTGTTTATTTGTTTAAACGCGCTAGTCTCAGGAACTACTGGTACGAATTCGTTTTGTCTTAGATAGTCCCAGTGTTGCTAACCTGTTCCAAATTTTACCCCCATGTTTTTTTTTAAATACCCCTGAAAACCCCTAAATATAGGTTTCAATAACTTAATTTTATGTGATATTTTACTTATTGTCCAAGTTATTCGCAACTCATATATAAACACTTTTTTATTGAATTTGCAATTTTTATTTTTAATACATATGCCCTGAAGTGCTACTCTGAAATTAGAACTTCATAATATCATGTCGCCCGTTTAACTCTCATTTACAACCTTTCAGTACGGCATTCTAACGCTTTGAGAAAAGGTGATCTGGTAGTGCCCATGCGCTTCGTTTGGCTCATCTTGGCGTGCTCCCAGATAATAATAATATAATAATATCTATGGACGCTTTCACACCTCGTCAATCTAGTCCCGTGGTAAGCTCTCTAAAAACTTGTGTTACGGCCCGTACGGGTACCAGACAACGGAAATATATGTATTTAATACTTTTATACTATAATATATTTAAGATTTTTATTATATAATACAGTCAATGAGCTCCGTGGCCTAGTGGGTAGATCGTTTGGTTCGCACTCGAGAGAGTACAGGTTCGAATCCCAGGTTGTGGCGTAAACCAATGGGACTTTTTCAGATCTTAAGTCGTCATTATATGGACACTCTAACCGTGAAGGAAAACACCATGAGGAAACCCGCACATGGTTGGCCCCAGACGTATTGACCAGTCCTCTGGACTAGGCTGACTATGTTGTTAGAATGCCGTATGTGCTTGGGCAACCATACGACATTTAAGAACCAACTATCATTCCTTTACCTAAAAAGAGTAAGCCTACCTCAGAAGCTGATTTCCGGCGTATTTCGATCCTGCCGTTTTTAGCTAAGGTCCTGGAAAGATTGATACAGCAACAATTATCATCTTACGTCAATAAAAACAGCCTCCTAAGCGCTTATCAGTCTGGTTTTAGACCTGGCCACAGCACTACTACAGCACTAGTGAAGGTCACGGACGATATCCGATTTGCTATGGACAATAAGCAACTTACGATTTTGGCTCTATTGGACTTTAGTTGTGCCTTTAATAGCGTAGATCATGATATTCTTTTAAGTAGACTTAGAGCCGCTAATTTCTCGCCCTCAGTGACTGGTTGGTTCCAAAGCTACCTTGGGGGGCGCCAGCAGCGTGTTCGTGTAAATGATGAGTTTTCATCATGGTCCACTAACACGGCTGGTGTTCCGCAGGGTGGCGTATTTCTCTCTCTAC
Organism: Glaucopsyche alexis; assembly: GCA_905404095.1. Taxonomy (NCBI): domain Eukaryota; kingdom Metazoa; phylum Arthropoda; class Insecta; order Lepidoptera; family Lycaenidae; genus Glaucopsyche; species Glaucopsyche alexis. Next base: position 6,476,291 of record FR990064.1, on the reverse strand, counting down.
TATTCGCTTTGTTTATTAACTCCATTATTACGGTTTTCAGTTCTTCTCTCTCTCATTTGTATGCAGACGATCTTCAAATCTACGCCCAGACGTCATTAGATAATCTTCCTAGTAAAATCACGGATTTAAATAATGATTTAAATAAAATTTGCGAGTGGAGTAGGTGTAACGGCCTCTCGATTAACCCAATCAAATCACAGGTCATTATTATTGGCAGCCAAGGATTAGTCTCAAGGATTAACTGGGTGAATCTACCTCCGGTGCTCGTATGTGGTACTCACGTACCGTTCAGTAGGAAGGTAAGAGATTTAGGGGTTCTCTTGAATGACCATCTTTCTTGGTCCGACCATATATCAATGATCAGTAGCAAGGTGTACGCGGTTTGGCACTCGGTGAAAAGGTTAAAGAACATTCTTCCACTACAGACCAAAATTTTACTAGCCGAGTCTTTATTCTTGTCCATTTTAGATTACGCAGATACGTGTTTTACTGACCTTACCGAAGAACAGTTAAATAAGCTTGAGCGTCTCCAGAATGTCGCAATTCGCTTCATTTTTAGTCTGCGTAAATTCGACCATATTTCGGAGTACCGTTCTAGGCTTTCTTGGTTGAACATACGTCTTCGGCGTAATATGCGTATTCTCTCCTTACTGTACACTTTGCTATTTGATCCAAGAGCACCCTCTTACCTAAAGGGTAGATTTGACTTCCGAACGTGCGGTCCTCGGCCAATCTCCTTCTTCAAATCCCTAAACACAACACAAATTTCTTTGGTCAATCCTTTACTGTCAGGTCGATACTACTATAGAACTCTTTACCTGCTAATATCAGGCAAGCTAAAATTATTAATAATTTTAAAACATTGCTCAAACAATACTATCTAAGTCACTAAATATTTCGTACTAAGTTAATAGTATGTAGATGCTTAAAGTTTAAGTTCTATCATTAGGAAATAGGAATATATATTAGTATATTTATATAAAATTATTTATGTATTAGTATAATATAGTAGGTTATTAATACGTAAGTTTAGATTAGGTATCATTTAGTGTTATTTTCTTTATTTTATGTTTATTAAGTTTGTGATATTTTCTATAGAGTAATAGTATTATTAGTATGTAAGGTTTTATGATTAGTTCTAGTTTTTGTCATACTTAGTTCCGTAATTGCACTGCATTATCTTTTTATTTCCATGCGCCAAGGGTTGCTTGGAAGAAATCGCTTTTTAGCGATAAAGCCGCCTTTGTGTTCATGCTAAAATTGTCAACTGTAATTTTACCTGTACATTTGTGAACACAATAAAGCATATTCATTCATTCATTCATTCATCCCAGGCACTACAGTATTTCAAGAGTGGTTACTTCGCTACTTCGGAGAATACTGTATAAATCATCCATTAACGGATGAAAAGGCATATTCATGACCCAAGAACACAGAAAACATTTTTGTTCTCTGGCGGAATTCAAACCTGCGACGCTAACCACTGAATCACAGAGGTCGTCAAAGTTAATAATAAAGTACCAAGCATACAATATTTTGTACATAATAAATAAATAATATTTACAATACGGTGGAAAAAACTTGAAGTAAACAACTTGAGGTAAAAAAAAACAACGAAATTACCTTCTCAGTCAAATTCTGAAAGTTTGTACAATACCTTCTTATAAATAATCGTAAACCGAATACTTTAGATAATTCTGAAGAAATTTACCGTTTAAATTTCGTAAAGATATTCTATACATTTAATTGGCTTAGAAAGTTTTCGGGTATAAATATAATGATTTATAAATAACTGTCGTAAGGACAGGCCCTGTGTACTCGTCTAATTTTCTCCTACGTTTGAGTCGGATTGAGGCCAATATTTTATCTAGTTATGGCACAGGGGCGACACTCTCTACAAATGACAGTTCGAGCACCGACAAATGTCAGCTATGTTGACTTAAGCCTAGGGTTGATATATAGGGTTGATATAATATTTTTTACGCCCGCGTAAATATATTACTTATTACGCGGGCGAAGCCGCGGGCAAGAGCTAGATGCTTCATATGAAAAGAGAAATCATACCTACCTACTTTAATCCATGTCTCAGTTATTTATTGTACTGCGTGTGATAAAAGCAAGGGTTAGGTTAGAAAAAATAAGTAATAATTATCGAGGTAGGTAGGTACTTACCTTTCTGGATTATTAGGCAAGGGGAAGAAGCTTTTGTCATAATTTTTTCTTGGTTATTATGGCGACCTTATATACAACAACAAAAATTAAGCCTACTCATTATAATACCGATCAGGAAATTCCTAATATGTTAGGTACACGGTACGTGCGATTTGAACTTTTAAAGGATACTGATATTTACAATGAATATTCAAAATAGTCTCCAAATGTCTTAACGTCTAATAGCCATATTTTTTTTAATCAAAAATGTACTCAGACCATTGGCCCTTATATTGGAAAAATATACCTTGTGTCTTTAGCAATTGGGTTCAATTTGTACTTAATTCTTAAGTAGTATTTGTACTACTTAAGACTATTTGAATTATATCAATGCAATTTTAAATTTTTATTACCACTCAATAAGTGTTGTAACACAACTAAGATCGTCGCACAATATCGATAGGTATCGACAGATCTAAATGCGATTAAGTACTACATGTAATATTCAATCTAAAATATTATGCGGAAATCCTTACTAATATTTTACTAATATTATAAATATGAAAGTTTGCGAGGATGTATGGATGGACGGATAATCTTAAACGGGCAAATGGCATACCACACGTTTGTTACTCTTTAACGCAATAATATTGAACGGGTTTTAATATTAATTTGATATACGTTCGAGGTTAACGTCCTACAAACTTTACGCAACCCAAGCATATTTCGTTAAAAATATCGATAAAATCAAATTATTGCATGACTACATCACTAGTGAAACAAAAAACAAATATTTTTTATAAATGTCCCGTCAGACAAGTCTTTCTTATGAAATTACACTGTCGTGTCGTTGCGTCGGCGAAACTGCCAGCCCCGTGAACCATAGTCCAGGCTGGGAAAAAGTTTGTCCCCACCCGCCCCCGCATTCGCCCAGACACGCACACACAGCTGCGAGCGGCGAGTCGTGTAAATCGGTGGAGTGACGGTTCTTTACGTTAGTAATATATATTCTTTGGTTATGGACCGCACGAAAGTGTCGACCAGACAAAGGTAAGTAATGTGTGGTTGTATGAAGGAGGTATGGCAAAATGTTCCTAGATGCTCATCCTTACTTCCAAAACATTGGGTATAATTAATTAATAGGCTGATTTATAAATAATTCACAGTGGAAGAGGTTTTTAAAATGGATTTTCATTGCAACAAATTTCATTTATAATTGATGACATGTTATTATTTTTGTTAAAAATTATACAATGTTAACAGAAATAGCATTTCAAATATTTACGAGATAGCAAAACATATTATACGTGGGTAACACTGAAAATGTTTAGAACTGGCCAGTTAGAAACATTGCTAATGAAAACTTTTTTTGAATTTCAATTTTAGAAATCTTTGGTAACCTAATGTAGTATATTGCATTCATTTTTAGGGTTCCGTAATACTTAAGGAACCCTTATAGTTTCGCTCTGTCCGTCTGTCTGTCTGTCTGTCTGTCCGCGCCTCTAGCTCCTATAATTATGAATATTAATTGATGAAATTTGGTGCAGTTATAGATTGTGTATAGATCACGGTTTCGGGATCATAAAAAATAATAATTTTATATTTTAGGGGTGGCTCTCCATACATGTAAAGAGGGGATGAAAAATATTTTTTTACTCTACCCCATCGTGCGGAGTATCGTAGAATAGATCTTTTAAAATAAAGGCAAGGTTTCATGCGTTACTTTTTTATAAAGTTGACTATTTTCTTGAAATCGGCCTCCAAAGTAGTTTGTAAGTTGCCCCCCCCCCTAGCATTTTTAAACTATAGGAGATAGAAACTTGTAAATTTCCATGCTGATAGATCATGCCAAAAACTCTTTAGGAAAATTATTTTGAACCAAATCGGACAGTAACTTTTGGAGTAATTAAAAAAAAAGCATATTACGCGTTTATAGTTACGGAACCCTCCTTAGACATGTCCTGAAATGCTCTTGGTTAGGTTATTTCATTTGTTTTTGTGAATTGGCGGCAAATCTAAAACTCTTGTTACACGTGAAAATGAACCTAACGCGAGAAAATTTTCGGTCAATGATTTATTATGACTTTCGTTGTGGGCTTACTCAACAACAAAGCTATGATAGGCTGCGATTAGCATTTCTTAATGAAGCCCTATCTCGTGCCACTATTTACAATTGATTTAACGAGTTTAAGCGTGGACGTAGCAATCTCAATGATGATCCGCGTGAGGGTAAAGGAAGAGAGTGCTCTTGTGTACTGCGCACACACTTGGGCACTATAAAAATTGCTCCCGCGTAACTGGCCTGGTTTCAATGAAACCGGCCACCGTCACCGATATCGGTGTGGAGAGTTATTATTAATTTGCGCATTCGGGTTGTTAATTTTTTTCTGTGTCTAATAAGACTGCAATTACTAAACTGATCCGCCCTAATAAAAAAAGCTAAGGCCTTTACATCCGTTAATTGATGATTTATACAGCATTCTCCGAGCGAAGTAATCACTCTTGAAATATTGTAGTGGGGCAGTTGGTTTTTAAATGTCGCATTCTCACAACATAGTCAGCCTAGTCCAGAGGAATGACTGGTCAATCTGGGGCCAACTATATGCGGGTTTCCTCACGATGTTTCCCTTCACCGTTAGAGCGTCCGTATAATGTACTTGAGATCTGAAAAAGTCTCATTGGTACACGCCACAACCTGGGGTTCGAACCTGTACTCTCTCGAGTGCAAATCAAACGGTCTAGACCCACTAGGCCACGGAGCTCTTATACTTATTCCGCCCTAATACAGCATATTATTACGAGACACAATTCGCTAGTATGTGGGCGGCGGAGTCACATCCTAAGCCAAAGGATCAGTTCACACAACGACTATACACGACGCGACGACGCGGCGCTGCATTTTTAAGATAGCGATTCAAAATTGAACTTTATTTACTATGCAATAAGATACACGTTAATTGCAAGAGTTCTAATGTCAAGTCAGTCAAAGTCAATTTCGAAGGCGCTGTTCTTGCAACGAAAAGTGTATTTTTTTGTATCTATACATATAAAATCCTTTGTCCTGAATGACTGACGGATCAACTCACAGCCTAAACCGCTGATCGTAGAGACCTGAAACTTGCAAGGCTTGCTCTTTGTAATGTGTAGGGATCCGATAAGAAGGGATTTTTCGAAATTCGACTCCTAAGGGGGTGAAAAGGGGGAAAACAGTTTGTATGGGGCAACGTGATTCCTTGGTCCAATCTACTTCATATTTTGCATAAACATTATGTAACAGAATTTATGGAATTCGTGTATCATAGTTTATTGAAATTCATCTCCTAAAGGAAATAAAAAGGGAAAGAAAGTTGTTTGGGAGCGATTTGCTTTAAAGTTGATATAAATACTCCTTAGTGCTTTTGATTTAAAGCTCCCGCTCACAAGCGATCGATCGATTTAGTCTTTACAATTTAAACATTTACTGGATTCGTAGTTGCAAGTAAATCGGTTTAGACTCTGTCCAGAAAGTGCGTAAGCCTGCGTAAACCTACGCACGTAGAGATTCTTATCTTATCACAACAAAATGTCTGCCGGTCTATCTGTGATGCCAACTTGGGACTTTTTCCCTAAATTTAGGGAGAAAAGGTATCTGAAGGGATTATTAGGGGGGGTTTTATGCTTGTTTTATTTAAATATGCAATTAATTTGCTTGACGATAAGTTATATAATATACTATTATTATTTAATTACAGCTGACCTATCACTTATTGGTATAAAAAATGTATTGTATAAAAAACCAAAATTCTTATTGCAAGCGTCTACCTGTTGCCAACTTGCCATTAAAGAATCACGCCAAAAACGTCATAAAATTCACGTTTGTTGTGTCTAAGGAGGGTTCCGTTACTATCAACGCGTAATAGGTTTTTCAAATTACTTCAAAAGTCACAGTCCGGTTTGGTTCAAAATAATTTTCCCTGAGTTTTAAGCATTAACCATTAACATATCAGTATGGAAACTTACAAGTTTAACCTATAATTTAGAAATCTACTCTACAACTACTTGAAAAAAAGTCATGTATGAAATCTTGACTCTATTTTAAAGCGCTATTCAACGTTATGCAACACAATGGGGTACAATGAAAAAATATTTTTCATCCTCACTTCTCATGTATGGAGAGCCACCCTCAAAATATAAAATTATTAGTATTTTACGATGCTAAGTCCGAGATAATATAATATACAGAAAACTATACCAAATTTCATCCATTTATGTTCATAATTACAGAAGCTAGAGGCGTGGACAGACAGACAGACGGAGGGACAGAGCAAAACTATAAGGGTTCCTTTTTATTACGAAATCGACTATTTTTAGTAACGGTTATGTAAAAATTTTAACTGTCTAGCTATCAAGGATCCCTCTAGATACCTACGAAATAACTTATAGTCTGTAAGTATTAAAAAAAGCAGTGAATCATGCATACAAATGTCAAAATTGACGCATTAGCTGTGATTACATTAATTTACCTATTAAAGTAAGCCATTTTGACATATAATATAATAATTATAATAATATAATATATATGGACGCTTCACACCACGTCAATTTGATCCCGTGGTAAGTTCTCGAAGAACTTGTGTTACGGGTACCAGACAACGGAAATATATTTAATACTTTTATACTATACACATATTTAAGATTTTTATTATATTATACACATCCAATACCCAGGAACACAGAAAAACTTTTTTGTTCCTTCGGCGGGATTTGAACCCGCGACCTCCGGCTTGAGCACCAACATGCTCAACCAACTGAGCCACAGAGGTCGTCAATAGTATGTAGATACGCATGATTCACTGCCTTCATAACGTGAATAGGCTAAAGTATAGACTTTATATGACACGAATAGGACGCGACCGCGTCATTCAATGTGCTGCGTACAGTGCAACTAATTTGTTAATGCCTTCGGCAATCATCGTTTTTTTTTCTACGGACGGATGACGGATGTTGGAAAGCATGTGTGGGACTTCCGAAAGATATTAGCAAAGTAGTTTTACTGTATAAAGTATCTTTGTAGGTATGTTTTTCTAAAAAGGTAATACTTACATATTTGGTATGTAACTTTTTTGATTTTTAACGGTACCTATATATTTTATCGTATTATGTAACTTTATGAAGTTTCGATGAGGCATAAGTACTTTAATAATTATATTTGAGAGTATTCGCATGCTAGGTAAAATCCACGGGAACCGTACTATTTGTTTTAGGGAGAAATATTTTTTGAAACTTGGCAACTCGATCTTACTACGCTTTCATTGCACTCCAAAATACAGGGATGACACTTTTGACTATTTCAAATCGATATCAATTGTGTGTTAATATAAAGTGTCTTCAGAAATAATTGGTTTTGACAAAACATTGACATAAATTTAATAAATATTGTTATATTTAGCAATCTTCCGCCAAATAATAATACCCACAACCTGCAAGCAAATGTGTGAGTGCACGCATAAGCATGCGTAACGCACCTCCCTCCTCCCACACTGCTTATGCGTGCACTCAGATGCAAGATCGTGCAAACACCACCACCACACAAGCAAAAATGTCAGCAAGATCGTGCAAAGCCCCACACCACCATGCAGGTTGCAAAACTCGACGCGCGTTTCGCCCCGAACCCACAAGCATTTGACAGCACAAAATTTCGGAACACTCTGTAAAGCAAAATGCCAACAGTGTCAACCGATCTGGATGCTGTGTAACGAATGAACTGACTACTTCTGTCTCACTCTGAATCATACAATCGGAGCGAGAAAAACATTTTTCTTTCACTTTGTGTCTCGCGCGTACTCGAGGTAGACTGCGTATTACTGCGTAATTGCTGCTCCTATTTGAGTCAGGAGCGGAGCACCTATACGTGTAGTATGGGCATACCCACAATCCCAACAGCCTTGTGAGTGCATACTTTCAAGGTCTATTAATTTATAATCAAAATAGGTTCAGTGGGTTTTTTTTTAATGAAATAAGGGGGCAAACGAGCAAACGGGTCACCTGATGGAAAGCAACTTCCGTCGCCCATGGACACTCGCAGCATCAGAAGAGCTGCAAGTGCGTTGCCGGCCTTTTAAGAGGGAATAGGGTAATAGGGGAGGGTAGGGAAGGAAATAGGGTAGGGGATTGGGCCTCCGGTAAACTCACTCACTCGGCGAAACACAGGGCAAACGCTGTTTCACGCCGGTTTTCTGTGAGCCCGTGGTATTTCTCCGGTCGAGCCGGCCCATTCGTGCCGAAGCATGGCTCTACCACGTAAATACGGGTAGTTGTATTGGTATTGTTAACCTTTTGAGTCTTATTTGGTGCTTTTTACCTGCTGGTCATACTTACATTATTGTTAAAATACATATTTATAGTAGTGGATTTAGTGTTAAGCGGACCTTTAGTCAGGTAGATTGAAGAAAGCGCAAAATTTATCACCTCTCCATAAATTTTCAGCCCTCTTTTATTTACTAACCAACAGATTTAAGAAAAAATAATACTTTGATTGAACCGATAGGAATTACTCCTGCCGATGTTATATAATCTATGATTTGTGTATGTTTCTATACTATATATGCATATATTTTTTATTTAATTAATTTATAATCTTAGTTGATGTTAATTTGTTTAAGGTACCTATATTTCAATATAAAAAAATTTTCGGGCCACATCTTCCTTTGAGAGCTGGATCCGTGCCTGAATCAACCAAAGCGGTTTAATAGGTCAATTTTGTACGATACGCGCATAGCTAAAATAATACGCACGTAGCTCCTGGACGCAATGTATGGGGCCCTAGTACCTCGACTACGTGCGTAGACCTCACGTGCGTAAGAATACGCAGTTTCTGGACATAGTCTTAGACTTTAGCTATGCGCGTATCGTTCAAAATTGACCTATTAAACCGCTTTGGTTGATTCAGGCACGGATCCAGCTCTCAAAAGAAGATGTGGCCCGAAAATTTTGATTTTATTATTTCCTTCATAACATGGTTATTAGAATATAAAAAAAGAATTTTATTATTTTCTTTATAATATTATGTTAATTAAAAGCTAACGCGCGTAGTGAGTGAGAAAGTTTTTCGCTTATTTAGCAAAAAAATTATTTTATGTTTGGTAAAAAAATAAACTTTCAATATAGGTACCTTAAACAAATTAACATCAACTAAGATTATAAATTAATTAAATAAAAAATATATGTATATATAGTAAAGAAACATACACAAATTATAGATTATATTATAACATCGGCAGGAGTAATTCCTATCGGTTCAAACAAAGTATTATTTTTTCTTAAATCTGTTGGTTAGTAAATAAAAAAGGGCCGAAAATTTATGGAGAGGTGACAAATTTTGCGTTTTCTTCAATCTACCTGATTAAAGGTCCGCTTAACACTAAATCCACTACTATAAATATGTATTTTAACAATAATATAAGTATGACCAGCAGGTAAAAAGCACCAGGTAAGACTCAAAAGGCTAACAATACCAATACTACTACCCACTGAACCTATTTTGATTATAAATTAATAGACCTTGAAAGTATGCACTCACAAGGCTGTTGGGGTTGTGGGTATGCCCATACCACACGTATAGGTGCTCCGCTCCTGACTCAATAGATGCAGCAATTACGCAGTAATACGCAGCTAACTCGAGTACGCGCGAGACAAGAAGTGAAAGAAAAATGTTTTTCTCGCTCCGATTGTATGATTCAGAATGAGACAGAAGTATTCAGTTCATTCGTTACACAGTATTCAGATCGGTTGACACTGTTGGCAATTTGCTTTACAGGGTGTTCCGAAATTTTGTGCTTTGTCAAAAACATTGAGTTTTGTCAAAACCATTTTTTTCGGAAGACAACTTCTATTTAAACCTTCAACACACAATTGATATCGATTTGAAATAGTCAAAAGTGTCATCCCCTGTATTTTGGAGTGCAATGAAAGCGTAGTAAGATCGAGTTGCCAAGTTTCAAAAAATATTTCTCCCTAAAACAAATAGTACGGTTCCCGTGGATTTTACCTAGCATGCGAATACTCTCAAATATAATTATTAAAGTACTTATGCCTCATCGAAACTTTATAAAGTTACTTAATACGATAAAATATATAGGTACCGTTAAAAATCAAAAAAGTTACATACCAAGTATGTAAGTATTACCTTTTTAGAAAAACATCCCTACAAAGATACTTTATACAGTAAAACTACTTTGCTAATATCTTTCGGAAGTCCCACACATGCTTTCCAACATCCGTCATTTCCGTAGAAAAAAAAAACGATGATTGCCGAAGGCATTAACAAATTAGTTGCACTGTACGCAGCACATTGAATGACGCGGTCGCGTCCTATTCGTGTCATATAAAGTCTATACTTTAGCCTATTCACGTTATGAAGGCAGTGAATCATGCGTATCTACATACTATTGACGACCTCTGTGGCTCAGTTGGCTTAGCATGTTGGTGCTCAAGTCGGAGGTCGCGGGTTCAAATCCCGCCGAAGGAACAAAAAAGTTTTTCTGGTTCCTGGGTCATGGATGTGTATTAAATATGTGTATAATATAATAAAAATCTTAAATATTATGTGTATAGTATAAAAGTATTAAATATATTTCCGTTGTCTGGTACCCGTAACACAAGTTCTTCGAGAACTTACCACGGGATCAAATTGACGTGGTGTGAAGCGTCCACATATATTATATTATTATAATTATTATATTATATGTCAAAATGGCTTACTTTAATAAGTAAATTAATGTAATCACAGCTAATGCGTCAATTTTGACATTTGTATGCATGATTCACTGCTTTTTTTAACACTTACAGACTATAAGTTATTTCGTAGATATCTAGAGGGTAAAAACTGTATGTCTGTCACCAGGCTATGTCTCATGAGATCATAATCCTTGATAGCTAGACAGTTAAAATTTTTAGATAACCTTTACTAAAAATAGTCGATTTCGTAATAAAAAGGAACTCTTATAGTTTTGCTCTGTCCCTCCTTCTGTCTGTCTGTCCACGCCTCTAGCTTCTGTAATTATGAATATAAATGGATGAAATTTGGTATAGTTTTTAGGGTTCCGTAATACTTAAGGAACCCTTATAGTTTCGCTCTGTCCGTCTGTCTGTCTGTCTGTCTGTCTGTCTGTCTGTCTGTCTGTCTGTCTGTCTGTCTGTCTGTCCGCGCCTCTAGCTCCTGTAATTATGAATATAAATTGATGAAATTTGGTGCAGTTATAGATTGTGTATAGATCACGGTTTCGGGATCATAAAAAAAATATAATTTTATATTTTAGGGGTGGCTCTCCATACATGTGAAGTGGGGATGAAAAATTATTTTTTCACTCTACCCCATCGTGTGGGGTATCGTAGAATAGGTCTTTTAAAATAAAGGCAAGGTTTCATACGTTACTTTTTTATAAAGTTGACCATTTTCGAGTAATCGGCCTCCAAAGTAGTTTGTAAGTTGGTCCCCCCCCTAGCATTTTTAAACTATAGGAGATAGAAACTTGCAAATTTTCATGCTGATAGATCATGCTAAAAACTCTTTAGGAAAATTATTTTGTACCAAATCGGACAGTAACTTTTGGAGTAATTAAAAAAAAGCATATTACGCGTTTATAGTTACGGAACCCTCCTTAGACATGTCCTGACATGCTCTTGGTTAGGTTATTTGTATATTATATTATCTCGGATTTAGCATAGTAAAATAATAATAATTTTATATTTTGAGGGTGGCTCTCCATACATGAGAAGTGGGGATGAAAAATATTTTTTCATTATACCCCGTTGTATTGCATAACGTTGAATAGCGCTTTAAAATAGAGTCAAGATTTCATACATGACATTTTTTCAAAATTTTCGAGTAGTTGTAGAGTAGTTTTCTAAATTATAGGTTAAACTTGTAAGTTTCCATGCTGATCTGGCACGGTAGTGCCCCCATGCCAAGACGTCAAGCGAAGCGCAAGGGCACTACCAAACCACCTTTTCTCGAAGCGTTTCGTCGATTTTTTGAACCCTCATAACTTGAGTTTGGATTGTACCAGATAAATGAAACTTTCAGGATTTGTTCCCATCAGCGGTCTCATTAAACATGTAAAGTTTCGATTACCTACGTCTTATACTTTAGATTTTATTGATATCTAAAAACCCCTGATTCCGTCACTGACTCACTGATGATCAACAAAATTATATCGTACTTCCGGATGTTCTCGAAAGCTGAAATTTGTTACGCGAGATTGTATTAATACACAACCAACATAAAAATTCTCAAAATTGGAACTTTCATCTTCCAACCCCTTAAACAAGGGAGTTAAATTTAATTATCTGTGAAAGCGCCATCTATCGCGTTATTGTGAACTATATAAGTTATGTCGTCGTTCATCGCTAGGCTTGTAAACTAATTGACTAATATTGATTGAAATAATTATTTCCCGAATATTCTGAATTTGAACGGAAAATTTAACATATATGCAACATTTATTTAATTAAGTTAAGAATTATTAAGGTAAGAAGTCTCATATAAACTTTTATCCTTCAACCCCTTAAACTACAGGATGGAAGTTTCTATAATATTACCACAAATTTAGCTAGAGGCCTGAAAATTGTTGTTGTTATTAGGGATCCGATAATAACAATAAAATTTAATAAAATAACCATGTATCCCTTTATTAACAACAAAAAACACAATATATTTTTTAATCTTTATCGAAATATTTTATTGCACTTGTTAATTTTACCCGTATGTATTTTCCGTTTAAATTACTAAAGAATACTCGGGAAATAATTAGGTACCTATTTAAATATTACGTCAATTAGATTCCAATTCAAGTGACGAACTCATAACTAACATAATTCATAATGTACGAGATAGATGTCACTTTTACACAAGACTATAAAAATATTATGAGTTATCATTAAAACGAATAATAATAATTAACTGAAGGGAATGAAATAATAAAAAAAACTATGTATCAAATTACAGTTACATACTTTTTAGTATCATCAAAATATTTACAGTATCCGAGTAACTTACAATAAATAAAATGTAGTAAAAGCGCCACCTAAGATAGCTTATAAACAATAATCAATTATAAATGGGCATTCAAGTAGTACTTACTGCTACCGACAGATGTCAGTGCTTCGGCTAAATTTATTACATAAGTCATAGAACGTGAGTATAATTTTTTTACCCTGAAAGATTCGGCTACTTGTTTGTAGTAACTAGTACCTGGGAGACGTGAGTCATGCTCAGGAGTGACCCGGGAGATCGAGCTTTGCTCGGAGTTTAAACAATAGTACGGAAGAAGAAAAATTATAAAAGGAATAACCTAACCAAGAGCATGTCAGGACATGTCTAAGGAGGGTTCCGTAACTATAAACGCGTAATAGCCAATAGGTATTTATTTAAATTACTTCAAAAGTTATTGTCCGATTAGTTCAAATATTTTTCCGAAAGAATAAGTATCGACCACTGTGGCGCAGTGGTGAGCGCGTTTGTACTCAAGCCGGAGGTCGCGGGTTCAAATCCCGCCAGGGAACAAAAAAGTCTTATTATTTAGTATGATGCAAAGGGTGGGGAGGGCTTGGGGGGGGGGGGGCTTGTAAACCACTTTGGATGCCAGTTACTCCAAATTGTTGACTTTGTAAAAAAGTAATGTATGAAACCTTGCCTTTATTTTAAAAGACGTATTCAACGATACCCCTCACATTAATGGCTAACAATGAAAAAATATTTTTCATCCCCACTTCACATGTATGAAGCCCCTGAAATATAAAATAAGTAGGTATTTTATGATGCCAAAAGTGTCATTTAAGTTACATATTACATAACTGTTCCAAATTTCATCAATTTATATTCATAACTAGCTGTTGCCCGCGGTTCCGCTCGCGTAAATAGCGTATCCCACTTTTACAGAATAAAAAATTGCCTATGTTCTAATCCAGAGCCTAAACTATACTACCTTATCAAATTTCATCGAAATCCGTTCAGTAGTTTTTCGTGAAAGAGTTACAAACATCCATCCATTCTCACAAACATTCACATTTGTAATATTAGTAGGTTAACAGAAGCTGAAACAATGGACAGACAGACAGACGGAGACGGACGGACGGACACAGTAAATTTATAAGGTTTCCTATAGAATAATATAGAATTAAAAAAAATCGTCTGACTGGGATTCGAACCCGCGATCAATTTGCCATTAACGCAAAAATCTGTCGCCTAGTAGCTGAAATACTAAAAGCCGTTTCCGAGAATCTCAATTCATATTTACAAGATTTGCTTGTTTGAAGTACTATCAGATAATGAAAATTTGTATTGTAATTTGTATTACGTACCTACGTTGCAATATATTAAAGTTATATTATTACTAGCTGACCCGGCAAACGTTGTTGCCTTATTAAAAGTTAAAAACACTATAATTGATCAGTTATCGAGCGGGATGAAAAATGATTAAATTACTAAAATGGCTATAAAAAAAAATAAAAATGGTGATAAAAAAGTAAAAATTTAGGATTGTATGTATTTTTAATTATCACATTATAAAATTGAGAAAGAAATAAAAAAAATAAAAAAAGAAAATTAATTGAGAAAGGTATGTTGAGATGGTTTGGCCATGTTGAGAGAATGAATGAAGAACGATTGACGAAAAAAGTGTATAATGCGAGTGTGAATGGAAGTGGTGGAAGGGGTAGACCTAGGCGGACATTCCAAGACCAAATCGGGGACGTATTGAAAAAAGGCCAGGTCAAGAGTACCCTAAACCGAAGAGCATGTATGAAGGGAATAATGAAAGTGGATTATGCAAAACAAGTATGTAAGGATCGTAGCAAGTGGAAAGAAGTGGTCTCTGCCTACCCCTACGGGAAACAGGCGTGATTATATGTAATATGTACATTATAAAAAAATAAAAACAAAAGATTTCGTCCAAAAATTAAAAAAAAATTAAGGGTGAACAACCCTTATCACTTAGGGGTATGGAAAATAGATAGTAGCGGATTCTCAGACCTACTGAATACGCATATTAAATTTGGTAAAAATCGGTAAAGCCGTTTCAGAGGAGTACTAACATTGAGACTTGGAAATTTTATATATTAGAAGATAGATAGATTGTTCCAGTGTAATATTACGGAAATACTAATATTAAACGATATTTGAATTGGTTAAAACTTTACTACTTACCTAGGTTAATCCTAATCATTAGGTAATGTGTATGATTATTATATGAGGAATAAGTGAGAAGCTAGATGGCTTCGTGGTCGTACTCCTAACTCATCTCTCTCTCAAACTCTGGATGGGCGATCACAATCCAAATTATTTTTGTTAAGTTCAAAGTCCACAACGTCTTCCCATTCAAAATATTTTCGAAATCGTTAAAATACTAATTATCGGCTACAAAGAAATCCTTACTTAATATTATACCTAAACGCGAAAGTTTGTATGTACATAATAATATGTTTAGTTTTTCATGCAATAAAGTAAAGTAATAAGAAAACACGTAAAGAATTTTGATGAAATCAGGTATGGTAGTAGGTTAAGCAGAATTAACACAGAATACATTTTGCAGCTTATTAAATTTTATTTATGGTGCCTACAGTTCCCGGTAGATTTCTTAAGTGTACCTACGAAGTCGCAGGAAACATTAAAATAAAATACAACTGATACGGCTGTGCAGTGCCTACACCATTATGTATTCAATTTTGGTATTGGTATTTTCCCGAACAAGCTTTCCCTCTGACGCGAGCGAAGCTGCGGGCAAAAGCTAGTAGTCAAAAAAATTTTGAATAGCTATCTGAAAACTGCAGCTCCGCGTCGCGTCGCGTATTGTCGTAATGTGAATTGACCCTTAGGCTTTAATATTCCAGATATTTATATATAAGTGTGAAGCGTATTGGAATTTATTGATCTTTATAATATGAAGGTTGGAACTTGGAAGGTATGTCAATGCAAGCTGGAATTTTTTCCTTATGGATTTTGTGTTATATTTACTATTTCAATTTCAACAAGCGGATAGATTGCCTGTTGGTAGTTTTTAGTATGACCTATCAGCATGTGAAATTTCAAGTTTCTAATTACAGGTGTATTTTTAAAAAATCATGTATGAAACCTCGCCTTTATTTGGGTAAAAAGATTAATTGGACGATACCCGAGGTACAATGGGGTACACAGGGTTACACTACGGGGTAAAATGAAAAATTATCTTTCATCCCCACTTCACGTGTATGGAGAGCCACCCTAAAATACAAATTATTATTATTTTATGATGATAAATACAAAATCTGTAATTTACAGTTTAAAAAACCTACATACAATCTATAACTAGGTCATAGCAAATTTCGTCCATTTATTTTCCTAATTACAGAAGTTAGAAAGGCGGACAGACAGACAAAAAATGGACAGACGGATAGAGTGAAACTATAAGGGTTCCTTACAGTACTACGAAACCCTTAAGGGCCCCACTGAACGTCTAAATCCCATACAAACGTAGTTTCGTTTTAATTTTAAAACGGTACAACCAAACTTCACCAAACTTTGTACACATAATAATTCTATCATCTATGCATCATATCTAGTATAAGACGGTTTAGTTAGAAAATATTAACCAAGAACGCAGAAAATAAATTCGCACTTATTTCCTTCTTGGTTAATATTTCCTAACCAAACGTAATTATAAGACTAGATATGATCCATTGAAATATGTGTACAAAGTTTGGTGAAGTTTGGTTGTACCGTTTTAAAATTAAAACATAACTACTTTTGTATGGGATTTAGATGCTCCGTGGGGCCCTTAAAAAGCCATGAAGGAAACGAATCTCTTTAAAACGAACTATTTGATAAAGCGATAACTCTGTTGAATGTGGCCCTGGGCGTGATTACACCGTAACGAAGTTTTTGAACACCGACACTCCAAGGCTTCAAACGAACTAAAAGAAGGGATCCTCTTCTTTCGCATAATTTTAATTGTCATAATTTCATTTGGCATTATCTTCAAATCTGCAACGAGAGCCGCCGTGGGACATACTATATGCGGACGACGTCGTCATCATCAGTGAAGATGCGAAAAATCTACAGCAGATTTTAGAAAAGTGGAGGGAAGCCCTGGAAACATCAGGTTTGCGAATAAGCAGAGGGAAAACCGAGTACATGCATTGCAACTTCAGTGGCGTCAATAGCAAACACACCATCTACCTGCAGAACACCCAGCTCAAAGAAGTGGACCATTTCAAGTACCTAGGATCGGTCATTAGTAAAGATGGGTCAATACTCAATAGACACTGATGTCACCCATCGCATAAATACCGGGTGGATGAAGTGGAAAGAACTATCCGGCGTGTTATGCGACAGCCGAATGCCCGTGCGCATAAAGGGACGAGTGTACAGAGCAGCTATACGACCGGCTATGACCTACGGGGCCGAATGCTGGCCACTCAAAAAGCAGCACGAAAATCAATTACACTGCGCAGAGATGAGGATGCTCAGGTGGGCAGGCGGTGTAACTAGGCTGGATCATGTCAGAAACACACACATAAGAGGCACCTTCAAGGTGAGACCTATCCCAGATAAAATACAGGAGAGCCGTCTGCGGTGGTACGGACATGTTATGAGGCGACCATCTGACCACATGAACAGGAAAGTACTTGATATAGAAACTAAGCCCCGAGGACGAGGAAGACCCCGAATCACATGGATGTCCGTAGTAAATAAGAATCTCAAAGAAGCTAAAGTCAATAAAGAGACGACCCAGGACCGAGCTGCCTGGAGACGCATGATAAGGAGGGCCGACCCCAAATAAAATGGGAAAAGGCCAGGCAAAGAAAAAGAATTTCATTTGGCATACCTCACTTGGCATAATTTTACTACGCATAATAATACTTTGGCATAATGGTTTGTTGGCATACTACATCATTAGGCATAAATATCATTTAGACAAAAAACTGCTGGCAACCCCAGCTGCAGTTAACATCGGCTCCGCGTTTTAATATTAAATTAAATATTTATAATTAATCAAATTGTCTAAAAAGTGTGTTACGAACATTATTATGAACTAATGGTGATGTGAAACTGTTATCATAGTGAAAAGTGTACATTCATACAGAAGAACAATCAAAATACAGTGACCTAGTCGGTGAAGTAATATCGGTGTCGTAATACATCTAATACAAATAAATAATTAAACTCTACACATACTTTTAAAAGGAACATTCATAAACATTTACTAAAGTGCGCTTATAATATGAACTATTGAATAAATAAGTGAATTAGTTTTGAAAATCCTTTGTGTAATACTTGTTAGTAAAATTATCCAAAGACTGTCGGTAGTGAGAAAAATAAATTTTAAAATCTTCAACGAACTCTACTTGCTACAATTGTACTACAATTTCGACACATACGCAACAGCCTTGTTGGTGCGGCGGGATCATACCCGTCTCGTCTACTCACAGAAAGCGGGTTCAAATCCTAGTGGCACCGGAGTTTTGCATATCTGGCTTTTTTAAAATAAAAATTTGCTTGCCGAAGTAACACAAACAAAACTTCTATTAGAACCTCATCATGGCCGCTGCATTAAAAAGAAACGATCTAGAGTGCTGTCAACGACAGCAAACTTCAAACGAAATATTGAATTGTCAATCGTGCAAGAAGAAATACCATTTCACATGTGTCAATGTCAATAAAATCAAATTTAAAGATCTCAGCGAAGACCATAAACTCAATTGGCTATGCCCACAATGCTCTAGACCCAAGAGCGATAATACAAATACGCCCATAAGGAATGTATCCTCTAAAAATGATACCCTTACACACACGGACGATGAAAATACCGATCAGAATGTAACAATGAGACGTAAAGCAACTGATACGCACAAACCTGGTACGCTTAGCACCGAGTGTTTGTCGAATCTGCGAATGATTATTCGCGAAGAAATGAATGCACTCATGAAGGGCCATAAAGACAGCATAATCAAGGAGTTCAACTCAAAGCTAACAGAAGTGCAGAAGACACTGGCAGATGTTACCACGGCAATGACATTCTTAAACCAAAAATATGAGGATATAAAATTGGAGGTGACTCAAAAGAGCGAAGTAATACGATCACTGGAACAGGAAAACAAGAAAATTAAGCGTGAATTTTTAGATATCAGCTCGAGGCTAGCTACAATGGAACAAATCTCACGAGCAAATAACTTAGAAATCCAATGTATACCAGAATCTAAAACTGAAAATATAAATGCTACGGTAAAAAAAATTGCAACTACTATTCGATGCAATCTCAATGACGAAGACATTCAAAGTTGTACTAGAATAATGAAAGTGAACAAAGAAAGCCCCCGTCCCCGATCGGTACTAGTAAAATTCAGCAACCCACGAATACGCGATAAATTCCTTGCTTCAGCAATCACCTTTAACAAAAATGCAGCGAATAAAGGAGACAAACTAAACACCAGTCATATTGGTATTAGCGGTAGCAAGAAACCCATTTACATCTGTGAGCATTTGCCCCCAACGGTAAAGACTCTACACGCTGAAGCTCGATCAATCGCCAAGGCAAAAGACTATCGCTACGTCTGGGTGAAGAATGGCAGAGTCTTCATGAGAAAAACAGACCAAAGTGAATATGTATACGTCAAAAACTCAGAAGTTTTGAACAACCTTAAATAATGTAATCTACTCTCTTAGCACGAATTTATTGTTAATATTGTCACCTTCGATTCTCTTACCTGTTACTACCAAAATGTCAGAGGGATTAATACATGTATGTCTGAAGTGCGACTAGAAATCTTAAATAATAACTATGATATTATAATACTTACCGAAACATGGCTCAAGGGCAGTGTTTTCGATTCCGAAATCCTCGACGATAGGTACTCAGTCTATAGGCGAGATAGAGAGACGTCAAAAATATCTAATCATAAAAATAGAGGCGGCGGTGTTCTAATTGCTGTATCAAAAACAATTGACTCAATACGATATTCCGGTTGGGAGAGTGACTGCGAAGATCTTTGGGTCTCATTAAATCTACGCCTGGGAGGGAAACAAACGACACTCTACTTATGTGGTGTTTATCTTCCACCGCCCCTAACGCATGATCTTCTGCACACATTTACTGAAAACGTTAATAAGAATATTTTAAATTTACATAGTACAAACAATAATTCAGTCTTGTTGATAGGGGACTTTAATGCTAGTGAGATAACATGGGCCACATGCCCTGACATACAACTTACATCAGGACAAGCTATAAGTCACGTTACAAGTACTCTGACAGACTTTTTGGCTCTTAACTCACTAATTCAATTTAATAAGATCGTTAACAGCAAGGGACGTATACTTGATCTAGTCTTATGTCGTGATCCAATAATATCCGTTACTGAGTGCTTCCTTCCTATTCGTACAGTTGACCCGTATCATCCAGCTCTTAACTTTGTAATTGATGCTCAAGTTAAACACAAGAACAAAATTGCTTCGAAGGTGAAGTATAACTTCTATAAAGCCGACTACGAACAAATTATATCATCATTTAAAAAAATAAATTGGATCCAAGAGCTTAACATTACCAAAGACATAGACGCAAAAACTGATGCTTTCTATGGAATTCTTAATAACATTATAAATAAATATGCTCCAAAATCACAAACAAATGTGAGATCATCTTTCCCTATTTGGTATTCAAATAAACTTATTAAACTCTTAAAAAAGAAAAATAATTGTCATAAAAAACTTAAAAAATATAATAACCCATTAGACAAAATTGAATTTAATTATCTTAGAAAGGATTGCGATAAGATGATAAAACATTGTTATAAAAACTATATCAAATCCATTGAAGACTCAATAAAAGACAACCCAAAACAATTTTGGGTCCACATTAAAAATTTAAGGAGAAATAATAGTACTTACCCATCTCGCATGTTTTTAGGAGAATCAGAAGGAAAAGATGGTCCCACGATAAGTAACTTATTCGCTAAAAACTTCTCCTCAGTTTATGAGCTTCCAGCCAATAATACTAAGTCTTATTCTGCACCAGAGCCCCAAACCGGAATGGAAAACGTTTTCATACCCCAACGCGATGTATATCAGTTGTTGAAAAAACTGAACTGTTCTAAGGGGCCTGGCCCCGATAACATTCCCCCTATCTTCCTACAAAAATGTGCATCCGTTCTCTCTTATCCCCTCCAACTTTTATTCAACGCATCGTTGAGCTCTGGTTATTTTCCTAAAAAATGGAAGGAGGCTCGTATTGTACCAATTTTTAAAAGTGAAAATCCAAATAATGTGGCTAATTACAGACCAATATCAATTCTATCGACAATATCGAAAGCCTTTGAAACTCTAGTGCATAAACACTTATCTAGACACATAAACAAGTTAATTAATGTAAATCAACACGGATTCATACCGGGGAGGTCATGTGGTACTAACTTATCCTCATATGTGGCACACTTGATTAAAGCAGTTGATGATGGGCAAGAGGTTGATGCAATATATACGGACTTCTCAAAGGCTTTCGACAAAGTTAATCACGACATACTTATTCAGAAACTCAAATCCTTTGGTGTAACTGGCTCTTTACTCTTTTGGTGTTCCTCTTACTTAAAGAATCGACCTTCTTTTGTAGAAATTGATGGCTATCAGTCCGAGTCCTTTATTTCTTACTCTGGTGTACCTCAGGGTTCAATAATGGGCCCCCTTTTCTTTAATGTATTCCTAGATGACATAGTAGATATACTAAAAAATACATCAATAGAACTATATGCAGACGACCTCAAAATTACAAGAATAATTAAAACAAGACATGATTCTATTAAACTCCAAGAAGACATTGACTCCCTATTACATTGGTGTAACAAAAACCAAATGTACTTAAACCCGAAAAAGTGCTATCACATTAAATTCACGAGAAAAAGAAAGACAATGGATACCGAATACGTGATCGGAACTGATAAAATTTCAAGAGCGCAAACTATTCGAGACCTAGGTGTTATCTTAGACTCGAAGCTGAGCTTCTCATGTCATGTAGACGATGTGGTCAGTTCTGCTCTTAGGTCTCTTGGCTTCATAATGAGAACGTCCAGGAATTTCTCTCAAGTTTCTACAATAATAAAACTCTACAATAGTTTTGTCAGAAGTAAGCTCGAATATTGCTCTACAGTATGGAACCCGCAATACCGAATTCATATTGACAGAATAGAAAAAGTCCAAAAGCGAGTCACTCGTTATATTGCCTACCGATTTGCCCGTTCCATGGTAAACTCTTCTTATAATCAGAGATTAAAACATTTCCACTTAACGTCACTTGAATTGAGAAGAAAAGTTCTTGATATGATATTTTTACATAAATTAGTCAACAATAAAATCGATTGTATGTCCCTCTTATCCACGCTAAACTTCAATATCCCTGTTAGAATGCCTAGAAAACATGTAACACTCTTTAGATCTACTGGATATAAAACTAACCTAGGAAAGAATTGCCCTATTAATAGAATGACCAAAGACTACAATGAGTTGTCGTCGAGAATCGCGGACCTAGACATTAATTATGACAGTCTGAATATTTTTAAATCTAGGATTCTTAAGCATTTAGATAGCTAATCAATCATATAAGTTATAACATTGACCTATCTATTATTATTGACATGTTAAAAATCGTAACCAATTAATTTTCTTTGACGTACTAGTATTATTTAATATTAAGAATTCTTTATTATTATTTTTTATTATTGTTGTTTTTTTTTTTTATCGTGACGTATGTATTGCACTTATTCTTCAATAACATTATTTTTATTTAGTTTAGTCAATTTTACCATTTTCACTTCTATTATATTTATATGACATTCCCTATTATTTTAATATGACATTCTCTTAATATTTAGTTAATTTTATTATGCTTTTAATGAATTTTTGAAATTGTAATATTTAATTATTTATACTATTCAATTTTAATGCAACTTTAACATATTTTGACTTTTGTTATTTAAATATAATTGTTTTAAATATTTAATTTAAGTAAACTAATTGTATTTTGTATTTTTTTTTTAATTAGTTCATAGCCGATACATTTACAATATTATTTTTGAAGCAAGATGTAATAGCCTGTAATTAAAAGTGCATTAACCATGATAATGTAAATCCTATCAAAATGTATGCATAATTGTAACTTTTGTTGGCTGTTCATAACAATAAATAAATAAATAAATAAATAAATAGACTAATATTTTTTGTCCTAATTTAATGAGGCATAACTCGTAAGGCATAATTTTTCTTGTCATAATAATACCTTGGCATAATTGTTTTTCGGCATAAACTCGTTAGGCATATTTTTTGTCATAATAAATTCAAGGCATTCTGTCACAAGGCACAAATATGCATAAAATGGAACGACATAATGAAAACACGCGTTAAGGTAATTAAAAGCATATTTATGAAACATTAGAAGCAGGTATTACACTCCTATACACTTAACCTACTGTTACACACTATATACCTGTGTAACAGTAGGTTAAGTTGCGGCGGGGTGGCCCTTGGGCCACCCGTAAGCCGCTAACATGTTTAAAATAATTAGCTCGGCATGTTCTTAGATAGCAGTTCGTGTTTTTTGTCCGAGTTTAATTTCGTAATCAGTCGAAAATTACAATTATAATTTTTATTTCGTCTTAACTCGCACACCCAGTAGAATTTATCATTCATTAGTATGTGAAAAAAAAAAATGCTATAAAGATGTATGCGTAAATATAATAGTATGCTTAAATATCATTATGCGTAAATATATTTATGCTTTTTAATATTATGCATAAAAATATTATTCTTAATGAATATTATGCGTAAAAAAATATATGCCTTACAATAAGTATGCCTAACAATTATTATGCTATTAGTAATTATGCGAAAAAAATTATGCTAAGAAAGTTATGACAAATGAATGTTATGCGAAACTACTATTAGGTCAAATAAAATTATGCCAAGTAAAATTATGACATATGATTTTATGCGAAAAAATAGGGAACCGTCGAGTGTACAGTCGAGGAAATCGATGGTTACCAGATTAGAGACTAACTTCTGAAATTCATGCGACAGCACAGATTAAACAGAAGGATAAGCAGGTACAAAGTTAGCTTTCAATTTGATTGCACTACTACAAGCATACTGTGAATGCAATGCAATGATGCCGGGTTGTGTTGTGTACCAATTTGACTTTAGAAATTCAATATGGTAATAGTTTAAGGCTCTGGATTTAATTATAGGCAACATTTTTCTTCTCGTTTTTTACAGTACCCGTAGGGTACTTGCCTCCACTATCAAAAACCGGTCAAGTGCGAGTCGGACTCGCGCACCGAGGGTTCCATACAAACCTGGGCCTCAATTCTCGTACCTCGAATCTCGATTCGATTCTCGTGCTGACTCATTCACACAAGCGTCAAATCATGCGTGCGCGAGCAGGACAGACTAACAATCGAACCGATATTCGAAGCACGAGAATCGGGGCCCTGTAGTGATTTTAAGTTTCAAATTATTAAAAATATTTTTATTATATGATGTAACTAAAAATTTATGATTTTCAAATTTTTTTCTTTATTTGTGCTATAAGACATTGCTTGCCCTGTAAGTTTTGATTCCCTTGTGAGTGTCTAAAATTTGCGGCATAAACGGCTGTATATTTTGATTGCATTGGCTTAGAAGTTTGATTTTTTCACAACTCCAAAGGACAGTAGACCTGAGTATTAGATATAAATTCCAGCTTGAATCCACGCGTTCCTGAGAAAAAGGGTCTTGACAGACAGACGGACGGAAAACAAAGTGATCCTGTAAGGATTCCGTTTTTTCCTTTCGAGGTTCGGAACCCTAAAAAGAATAAGAAAACTGTAGAATAATTCGACATAACAGGTAATCATTTTTATATTTTCGGCCTACCCCCGCTGCGCTACACACAGACAAATAAATAACAACGCGGTTTGATATATGACCATTATCCAGAAGATTTATTCCTGAATACACATTACACACCTGTCCACAGCCTAGTACGTACATAATAAAGTAGTTTTAGTTGTATAGAATATTTAGGTTTATTTTTGTCATGCTCGTATAGTGATAGAGTTTTCCACGGGAACACAGTACATTTTCGGGATAAAATGTAGCCTATGTGTTAATCCAAAGTCTAAACTACTACCACATCTAATTTCATCAAAATTCGTTCAGTAGTTTTTGCGTAAAACAGTAACAAACATCCCACCCAACACATTTTCATATAAAGTGATGGCCAAGACGATCTCACGTACAACCAAACTTCTAACTCTACACGCCTTAACTCTACAAGACTAACTACTCAAACTCTACACCTTAGCAAAATATGTGGTTGGCCATTTCGCTACATTCGCTTGGGCGTGAGGTGAAAATTTTAAGGACTGTTTTTCTGTTATACTATTCTTGTAGGAACGAAACGGCCAATCCACGTAACTTGACTATAGCAACGTTAGTAATATATATTCTTTGACTATAGTGAGTAGAGTCTGGCCAACGAGCGCTGTCCTCTTGGACTCCGTTCCAGCAGTGTATAGATAGGGTTAACAGCTCTTGATTTTTTTGAATTCCCGCCTTTTTTTCTTGGACAGCTTTCGTTGGCCAGACAAGAGTAGGATGCTAGTTTCGATCTGAAATTTATCATCATCATCATCGAACATCGACTGAATAACTGTTCACTGTATACAATTTGTTACTTGACTATCAAATATTTATTGTGGCGTTTAGGTTACCTGTTTGGTTTGGTGTAAGTTGTACTTTTTTTTTTCTAGTTAAGTTAGAACAGCGTGTCCGACACACGAATACTAAATACAATATAACCAATTTGAAAAGTTTTTTAACATTTAATTTTATCGACTTTACATCAAACAGAGAAAATATTTTGAATAATAAAATATGTAATATAATAATTTGCGAGTCGGAAACCGTCCATCTTGGAATCGTATCGAGTTGGCTCGGTCTCAACACCTCGTTAGGAGGCGCGGGGCTTGAGCTCTTCGCATTTTTATTACTGTCGCGGCTTAAGGAAAGGCCCTGTTAACGCATTAAAATGTCTTCAACGTGTGCCCCCGCGACATATTATCATCTAAGGCCCAAGGGGCTCAAAAACACTGCGTGCGCAAAAGGACATAATATTAAAATCTCGCGTTAAGTTCTTGCTGAATCATCAACTCATATTATGACAAAATTGACTAATGACGCGTAACCCATGTTAGAATTATCCAATTAAAGTAAGCTTTCTTGATGTTTGTACTGATAATTCTGATGATATTTTATAAGCCGCAAAATATTTGCAGGTGCATCTTATTATTGATCAAATATCTTTATAAAAAGAATAAAAAGAGGCCTGAAAAATTCGAAATACGAATGTATTCGTGCAGGTTATTTTGAAAAGGACTAATAATCACTTATCACTAGAAATCAAAAGAAAATTTGGAGGCTTTTCCATAAAAATTAGTGCTACTACGAGTTACGAGTTAATGACTCTACTAGGGTACATAGTCTGATTCACAAGATCAATTTCAGTGAATTTCTGTCCAAGACCTGGCCTTCCCTGGCCTGGATTTCTGACCAAGTAAATTTCTGTGCACCGAAAATTATGATCCAGGTCTCATTCTATTCGGAATGACCTCTAGAAACTTTTTGAAAAAAATCAAGAGGGGCTCGAAAAAATTGCAAATATTATAAATAATTTAGTAAGAAAAAAAGGGGTATAGTTTTGTGAAAATATCTCGGAACCTATTAAATATATCCGAATGCCCTTGCACTGAAATTCACTGAAATGGATCTTGTGACTCAGACTAACGGGGCCCATCCTTACTTTAGAAATTCATTCGACTATTTATCAACGTCTCTCTGCAAGTTTGAGGTCGGTGGATCCCCTTATCACTCGACATCCCAAGGTTGCTGTTATCTATTCATACTTCGTTCCGGTCAACTATTTTGTAAGGACATTTTGACACATCAAATTCTGATAGTAGACTGAATGAATGGACTTTTATTAAAACTCACAATATTCGAAATTTTTATCTATATATAATTAAGAGAAATTTTGCACAGATGTAGAGTAGACCACGGGGGAAAATATAGGCTACTTTTTGTCGCGGAAAAATATACTGTTTCTGCGAAATTAATTTATTTAATACTTTTTATGTTGAACTTATATTTAAGATTTTTAATTTATAATACACATTTTTAATATGTTACATGGACGTGCATGACACAGAAACTTTTTGTTCCCTGGCGGGATTCGAACCCGCGACCACCGGCTTGAGCGTCAATACGATAACCACTGAGCCACAGAGGTCGTCTATATAAGGAAGAACGTATGTATCTACGTAAAGAAAATAAGCGTTTTGTGTTTACAAGTTGTGTTTACAACTTGAGCTCTGCAGTGGCTCACGCGCGCCTGTCGGTGCTGCACGTTGCGTTAGGTATTATTGCTCAGAGTTGTTACGTGCTGTTATCTATCGCGCGGCGAGTTACTTTTCTAATAACTACGATGCGGTGCATGCCTACTGGCTATGGATAGCTGTACATTAATTGATTCTCCCGATGACGACGAGCGGCGTTGTGCAGAACTTATGAATGAAGAAATGGGCAGTCAAAGGCCAGAGAAGAGGGTTCGGTGTGTAGATGAGGAGGATATATGGACGGAAGTGGGGAGAAGAGGTAAAATTATGGCACGTAGTTCATCGAAGGATGATAGCGTTAGAGTGGCGCAGGAACAAATCGAAGTAAGCATTACATCGAAGAACGAGCCGTTGCCTAAACAAATAGGGTTGGCACGCATTCTTAAAAATGAACATATTTGTGATATTGTTAAAATTAAATATATTAACGCTTACAGAGTATTATTAAAGTTTAGTAAAGAAGATAGCGCAGAAAAACTTTTGAGCTGTAAATACTTTATGGAACACGGATACAAATGTCAAAAAACTTTTGAAGTAGGAATGTCTTATGGAACTTTAAAGGACATTGAAAAGGAACTGACTGAGGTGGAAATTTTAAAGGAATTAGAAAGTAATATTCCTATTTTAAACGTAAAAAGATTGCAGAGACGTAATTTTGAAACTGGTAAATTTGAGGACAGTGAATGCATTCGTTTGTGTTTTAAGGGATCTTCATTACCTCCATATGTTTACACGTACGGAATTAAGGTCAAAGTAGATCCTTATATATTTCCGGTGACACAGTGTTCCAAATGTTGGAGATATGGTCATTCGCATAGAACATGTGCACAAATTCATATGACGTGCCCTAAATGTGGAAAATCTCATGCGAACTGTGAATCCACAACTTTCCGATGCGTGAACTGTTCCGGTACACATATGGCACTCTCAAAATCATGCCCAGTTTACACCAAAGAGAGAAGAATTAGAGAAATAATGGCGGAATTCAACTGTTCATTTAAACGTGCACTTACGATGTATGTACCACCTTCTCCCCAGGAGGATAAAATACCTTTCAGTCAGTCTGTCAATGCATCGAATTATTCCCGACTAAGACCAACGCAGTCTAAAGACAACCCTTCGTATGCAGAAGTTCTTACAACTTCGGCAGACATACATTACGTGCGGCAGTCTTCACCTAGTTCAGTAAGCACACAGAAGGAAACAAGTAGGAAAAAAAGGAAACAGCACAATAATGAGGAAAATATAGAATTAGTGGAGGAAAGTGTGGTTGAGGAGGATGATGATATATTGAGGGATACAGAAAATGGACAAGAGCAAGCATCCAAAAACATGGACATTAAACATTTAATACAGAAAGTTAAGGAAATTATTTTCATGAAAAGAATTAGTTTTGTAGAGAAATTGAAGTCATGTGGTTGGTTGATATACGATTGGATCATTAACATAATTGTGAATTATTTCTCAGAGTGGCCAGTCATTAAATCTTTCATTCAAAATGGATTTGTTAGCCCAACAAACAGTTAATATAATCCAATGGAATTGTCAGAGTGTACGGTCAAAGCTTGTGGATTTTGAACAGTTACTATCTCAAGAAAAAGTTCACATCGCTATTTTAAGCGAAACATGGTTAAAGTCAGACAGTATAATGAGAATAGCGGGATATAGTATTCTGCGTCAAGACCGAGACGATGGATACGGTGGTGTGGCCTTAGTTATTCACTCTAGCATTAAATATAAATCATGCCAGGTTCATAATATCAATCCTGGAATTCAGATACTCCGAGTCAGAATTTTGAATTGCACTAACATAAAGAATATAGTTGCAATATACTGTCCATCAAATGTTCGAACAACGGCTGGTGACTGGGATAAAATTTTTAATCTGTGCCAGGATAAATCTTTAATAGCCGGAGATTTCAATGGTCACCATTCCTGTTGGTCATATAAGACGGATCCCAGAGGAGTTCAACTTTTTGATACTATACTAGACAAAAACTTTGTTTGCTTGAATAATGGGTCACCAACTAGAGTGAAATTAGTTAACGGCAGGCTGCAAAAATCATCTCCTGATGTTACGTTTGCTTCGAATGACATTGCTTTACAATTTATGTGGAACGTGTCTAATGAGTGCCTGGGAAGTGACCATTTGATTATAAAACTAGCCACACACGCTTCGTCGAACTTAGTTGGTGATAAAAAGCGAAATTTCAAGAACGCTAACTGGGAAAAATATAGTAAGACGCTTCATGATGCTTTTACCGGTTTGTCTTTGGCGGATAATCCTCAGGAGGCGTATAACCAATTTATTAGTGCCATAAATAGTGCTGCAGATTTACATATTCCTGTTGTAAGGATTTGCCAAGATCCCCTTCGCTTAAATAAATTTTCCCCGAAGCCATATTGGAATGTTGACATCTCTCGTGCTGTTGCTGAAAGAAGATTAGCATTGGCAACGTTTAGACGGAATCCTACGCCTGAGAATTTATCTATTCTACAGCTGAAGGTTGCATTAGCACGGAAATTGATTCGAAAAGCCAAACGTCTTTCCTGGCAAGCTTTTTGCAATAGTATTGACCATACAGTATCGTCAAATGATATGTGGCGCCGGATGAAATGGCTAAAGGGGTATAGACTTCCAGGATCCCCAAATATTGATAAGGAAACTGCAAGCAATCTCTTACACAGTTTATCGCCAGACTATGTATCTCCCATGAAACCTCAGTTTTATTCTGTTAACCACGCTCTTGAAGGTAAAATTTCGATTCATGAATTAAATCGTGCTGTTAAATCAAAAGATACGGCGCCAGGTCAGGATTATATTTCCTTCTCAATGATAAAACACCTCCCTATGATTGGCAAACAAATCTTAGTTCATTTATATAACACATTTCTTGAAATAGGGTTTGCTCCAGTTCAGTGGAGAAATGTCAAAATAGTCCCTATACCTAAACCCGGTAGCGACAATGCTCAAAGTCGCGATGTTCGTCCGATTGCCCTTATGTCTTGTTTGTGTAAAATTTTCCATACAATTTTAAAACATAGATTGGAATGGTACTTAGAGTCTAAAAATAGCTTCTCGGAGAACACTGTGGGTTTTAGAAAGTCGCGTTCATGTTTAGATAGTCTTTTTCGTTTAGTGTCTCAAATTCAACTAGGTTTTAGCAGGGAATTAATAACTTTAGGATGTTTTATAGATATAAAAAATGCGTACAATAACGTTGACATTTCCATTTTGTTAAACACTTTGGATAACATAGGGGTGGGTTCAAAAATTTGCCATTACTTATGGGATTACTTGAGTTCTAGACAATTAAATTTAAAGTATTCAGATAAATGTACCTTATCCAGAATGACAGGTCGTGGTCTTCCTCAGGGTGATCCTCTATCCCCTTTATTGTTTAATGTAGATACTATGCACATTTGTAAAAGTATCGTTAATGTGTTTACCTCACAATATGCTGACGATTTTGTTTTATACGGTTCATACAAAGTTGTTGCGGATGGTGGTCGAAATTTGGAATCAGCTTTAAAAATATTTTCAAAATTGATAGAAGATCTTGGTCTACAGGTATCTGAACGGAAAACTAAACTTTGTTTATTTAGTAAAGGATGTAATAGACAGGACGTTAATGTGTGCATTAAAGGGACTAGACTTCAGGTTGTGGATTCTGTAAAATATCTAGGCATTTGGATTGACCGGTCTCTTAAGTGGGGTAAACACATAAACGAGATTACTCACAAAGCTGTTAAATTTGTCAATGTACTCAAGGTGTTGTCTGGTTCTGGCTGGGGCGTGCATCCTATCCATTTGAGAAAGTTGTACATATCCATAGTTCGTAGTCGTTTAGATTATGGGAGTTTTCTATATGACACGGGTGTTAAATCTCATCTGGTCAAAATTGATAAAGTGCAAAATCAGTGTATGCGAGTTATAGGGGGGTTTATAAAGAGCACTCCAATCCATGTGATGCAAAATGAACTTAGTTTGCAGCCTTTGCATCTTCGCAGGTATTATCTTTGTGGTAAATTTTGGCTACGATGTTTTAGTATTCGTAATAGTGTGAATGTAGAACTTGTTGACCAGCTTTCAGACCACTGTAGTAGACCAGGTTATTGGAGTCGTAAAAGAAAGCCACTCATTACTGTTATTTATGATGTATTTAAATCGACCCCTATTTATGTATCGCCTCAGTTAGAAATGTTTAGTCTTGATACCTGGGTGCAGAATATTAATTTAGATAACATGGTTTCTTGCTTTATAAATGGAATTACTAGTCCTAAAAGATATTTGGATATTACGTATTTAAAAAGGAAATGCAATGAATTGATTCACACAAAATTTAATGGCTATTATAATATTTATACAGACGGCTACAAAGGTAAAGATGGTTTAGGAGCAGCAGTGTTTGACCCCCAGACGAATACTAAAATTAAATTTAAAGTAAACAGTAATGTTTCCATAATGTACACAGAATTAGTTGCGATGTCAGAAGCCCTGGCTTATATAAGTAGTGTTAATTACAATAAATTTGTTATTTTAACTGATGCTAGAAGTGCTCTTCAACATTTAGCTCGGTGCACCTCGAGTTTTCGAGGAGTACCGATTGCTTATACAATTTTAGACACTATGCGAAAGTTAGAGAAGTCTGGAGTAACCGTTCACCTTCAGTGGATACCATCTCATATAGGGCTGGAAGGCAATGAGGTAGCGGATCGGTTGGCCAACGAAGCGGTTATGGATGGCATAACGTACAATATTGTTCCCTTTTATACTGATATAATACCTAAGTTGAAAGACAAAGTTCATAAGCTTTGGTCTGAATATTTTAAATGTGAGTCTGTAACCAAAGGTATCTGGTATAGAACGTTACGATCAGAACCTTGTCAATTTCCGTGGTTCAGTTCACGTAGGCTAAGTAATAGGAATATTCTAGTTATTGCATTCAGGATACGATCTGGACACATTCCACTTAATAAGTTTGCAAAGTTAATGGGGAAGGCTACTTCATCAAATTGCGCCGTGTGTGGGACTATTGAGGATGTCTTCCACATCTTGGTGGAATGTGTCCGGAACGCATCATTTAGGAATAGTATAGCTAATAAATATATGTTTAATTGTGTGGGAGGATGTAATATTGCGTTATCGAACCCTATATCTAGTGACGCAATAATTTTGTATAAGTTGGTTAAGTTTGGGCTAGATGTAAGAAATTGTTAATGTTACGAATTTGTTAAGACTATCCAATATTGTAGCCTTATGAGGACTACATGGTCGCTCTCTGTTTGTGAACCAAGTCCTTAATAAAGATTTAAAAAAAAAAAAAAAACTTGAGCTCTGAGCTGTGTTTTTTACAATAATATTTTTACAGCATGGCGTTCAAACGTATACGGGAAAAATGGTAAAAGAAAAATTCTTCGAAATATCGTAAGATATCAAATATAAAATTTCGTATTTTCGTTTGATGTCAAAATATTATGTTGGATCAATTAATAAATAAACATACAATATACAACACATATAGCGGGCACAAGAATGTTCTGAATGGATCAATATCGTGTCTTTTTTTTTTTATGTAACGAACAAGGAAACGAGCAGACGGATCGCCTGATGGTAAGCAATTACCGCCGCTCATGGACACTCGCAACACCAGAGGAGTTACACTTGTAACTCCTCTGGTGTCGCGACTTGCGTTCCTGGTCCTTAAAATCCCCAATCCCCCCTTTGGGCCTCCGGTAACCTCACTCACACGGCGAAACACAACGCAAGCGTTATTTCACGCCGGTTTTCTGTAAGGTCGTGGTATTTACCCGGTCGAGCCGGCCCATTCATGCCGAAGCGTGGCTCTCCCTCCTTCACTTTTAAGTTGACCCCAGGGCCTTAGCGTACAATAAATGAAGGAGAGTTTTTAGCATGATGAACTTACAAGTTTCTATCTCTAATAGTTTAGAAATGCTAGGGGGAGGGGGGCAACTTACTCGAAAATAGTTGACTTTGAAAAAAAGTTATGTATCAAACCTTGCCTTTATTTTAAAAGACCTATTCAACGATACCCCACGCAATGGGTTAGAATGAAAAAACTTTCTTTATCCCCACTTCAGATGTATGGAGAGCCATGTGAGAAATACGTTTCATTACTTTTCAATTTTTATTTTTATTTTTTTTCTGCCTAAATGTCTCTACAAGCAGTATATGTGCCCAAATTCTCTGCTCTTGATTTTATAAAACATAGTCACTAACATTCAACTAACTACATAATATGTTGATTGGTATTTGGTATTTAGCGAAAGAGTTGCAACTGGCTAATAGCAATCGGATATTACCGATCATACGCGCTTCACTGGGAAATTAGTTCGCGGTGGAAGGAGCACAAATTGGTGCGAGCCATCGACGTACAGTACCCTGAACGTCGCATTCTGAATATGTTCGTAGAGGACGCTCGCGCAACCGTAAACGTTAACAGCAGAAACGTAAAATTTGGACAGTAGTTTTAATTTGTAAAGGAACACAAAAAGAGATTTTGAAAAAAATCACCTTTGAAGTGGTGAAACAGGGGCTGAAAGGTTGTGCATAATATCTTTAGATTTACACCGATTTTGATGAAAATCGAGACTTGTGGTATTAAATATATTTAATTAAATACGTGTTTATAAGAATTCACTCTCTGAGGGTGTAAAATAAGGGTTAAATGTTTGTATGAAAAGTATTTAAAATCTGCCCCCATTTCCATGAAATTTAATATCTGAGCTAATAAGTATAAATCATTGGTATTACTTTTGCACTAAAACTCCAAAATGCTTTTGAATTTTCACTGTAGATTTTATATTAGGTGCGACATAACGTGATGTCTCGATAATAATTGTAGTCTCACGGACAACTAAGTACATCGTTAATAGTGCTGTAGCCGTGGTCAACTCCCAGTTTTTTTTGAGATGCGACGTCCGTAAGTATATGCTACGTCTATGGTTCTAGCCGAGCAATTTGACGGGAAAATACGTTTAGAAATGCAAGAGTGGTCGGAAATTCGATAGATATTGACAGTCCATCACCACATTTAAGGGACTATTGACATTGGGCTTGTTTTGTTTGCGATTAGGCATCTGCAGGTAAATGATAAAGTGACCTAAGAGGGTGCAGGTAGAAGAAGAATAGACGTCAAGAAATACAAATATGTACTAAACAAAATTACGAATCCTATTAATAAAAAAAAACGAAATTATAAATGTGAATGTTTGAGAGGATGGATGGATGGATGTTTGTTCCTTCACGAAAAACTACTGAACAGATTTGAATTTGGTATGGTACTACTATACTTAAACTCAAACTTAGGCTAAAAGAATTAACTGCGGAAAAAGTAGTTGACCTTTTGACGCAATAAAAAGTAGCCTTATGTGCTTCCCCGTAGTCTGCTCTACACCTGCGCTAAATTTCATCAAAATCGGTCTAGTCGTTGTAGAGCATATTTAATACAAACAAACATACGAATCTTTCCTCTTTATAATATAATAGCACAGATTAAATTTTTAACAACTGACAACTTTACCACCGTTCGCATAACAGAGGGGCAATTCTACTAAATAAAGCCTGCATTAATACAATTACAATCAAGTCCCGACACGCTTATACTCCCAAACGGTGTTTTTATGAACGTTAAACCAACGTGAAACGCGCTCTGATTGGTCGAAACGTCATAAAATCCGTTCATCGTAACATGACGCTACACTTACAAAAATCCGAACAAAGTAAAATTGACTGTTTAAATTATCTACTTTAAATACGAGAATTGAGGTTCTGATTTCGCATATCTGCCGGATTGGCATGGACTCTCAGAGCTATAAGTATTGTTAACACATCATAAATACACGACGAGCGTAATTTTACGTTAGTTTTCTATTATGTATAGTCATAAGCGACCCACAACCACAAAAATGTCAGGTTGTGGACATATATAACTTAAGTTTTAAATTAAGCAATATGTACAAAGATAAGTATTTCTTATCTAATTTCTGTAAAAGACATGTAGCTAGTATGCTATATAACTTTTTATTTTATTCCCAAGCCAAGAATTTGGCTTCTTCGACTACTGCTTTTATTGAGCAGAATACTAAATATAGTATTAACGAATTGGAATATGTTCCAAATATTTCTTTAAATTAGATAATAAGACAATAGAGAATGTCTCTTGCAGAAATAATTTAAGTTTTAAATGTAAAATACAAAATCCTACCAATAATGTAAAAAATCCCATTGTATTACATAATAAATCATATGTAATTAATCTGGTGCATCAAAATTTACAAGGAATGGTAGGTAAAGAACTTGAAATTGAGTTATTTTTAAAGGAATTTGACATTGATATTATTTGTATATCTGAACATTGGTTCAGACAACATGAACTCATTTTCAATTTCAATGAGCACCAGGTAGCAAGTTCGTTCAGTAGAGAAAATGCCATTAGGGGCGGCTCATTAATAATAATTAATAACAAATTGAAATTCAAAGAACGTAAAGATGTTGTGAGTCTCTCCACCGAACGAATAATTGAAGTAGCCTGCATAGAGTTGAGTCAACTTATTATTGTAAGCGTATACAGGCCTCCATCAGGGTTATACGATTCCTTTGAACAAACTTTGGAACAAGTATTGACTAAAATATGTGCATCTAATAAAAAGGTTATAGTATGTGGTGATTTTAACATTAATTTATTAGACTTGAACTCCACTACCATTAGATTCACATCTTTGTTAAAATCGTATAATCTTTTTAATCTGTTTCATGAACCGACAAGAGTGTGTGATACAATGGCCACTTGTATTGATAACTAGCTTTTGCCCGCGACTTCGTCCGCGTGGAACAATACTTTGGGATATCGCTGAAATTTACCCGCGACTTTATTTATGACTAACGAAAGCGGAATCCTATTTTTTTAAACGGAACCCTAAAATAAAAGTAGCCTATGTTAGACCCTATAACATCAGCTATCTGCTAGTGAAAGTCCCGTGAAAATCGGGCCAGCCGTTTCAGAGATTAGTCGGAACAAACAGACAGACAGACCGACTGACAGACAGACAGACGGACAGACAAAAATTAAAAAAAAAATGTATTTTATTGTAAGTACCGAATATACTTTCAGATTCATTATGTAAAAAGCTGTTAATTTGAAGTTACAAACAGACACTTAAATTGTATTTAACTGTATAGATGTATAGATTTTATAATGTATTATATTTTAAGATATTATCAATTTGATGTTTATAAAATAACTAAACTATTTAACTAAACTAAACTAAACATTAACCCGCACGCGCACCCCGCCTTGGTGACGCCCACTTCGCAACGGGCCGTGCAGCAGAAATCCTAATATTTTAATTTCGCCATAACTTCAAAACCAAACGTCCAATTTTAATCATTCAAAGACCAAATATTATCTACATAAACTGTACTTAGTGATGAAATAATTTATTTTGATAAGGATTAATAACATGAGTAAAATAAACGCGTTTAAATGTAGTCCAAAAAAAATTCAAGATTTCTAAATAAAAAAATGGTTGTTGTGCCTCACTCGACATAGATAGGTATAGTGTGTCGCGGACTTTTTTGTAGATATTTATAAGATCTACAATTAATTAGAACATTTTATGGTTCTATCTTTTATAGTTTAGGCAGCGTACGCAAAATAAGTAACTTTTCTGGTTGATTTTTTACACCTTGTGTCCGAAAAACCCAAATATGTTACGGAACCCTATTTTTTTCCAAAATAAAATTTAGCCTATGTTACTCGTGGATAATGTAGCTTTCGAATGGTGAAAGAATTTTTGAAATCGGTCCAGTGCTTTTTGAGCCTATTCATTACAAACAAACAAACAAACAAACAAACAAACAAACAAACAAACATACAAACAAAGTTTTCCTCTTTATAATATTAGTGTAGATATATTTACTAATATTACTCCAAGTAAAAAGGAAATAATTAATAAGCTCAGCTCTGATCACCGAGGACAGTTAGCTTCTTTTAATGTCATTTGTGACAGTAACATCAAGGACAAGCATGTGTTTGTTCCTGTGAATACAAAACGTATTGAGAAATTTAGAAGTAACTTAAATTCAAAAATTCAATTGTTAGATGGGTCAAATAGCACAGATGAAGCTTTTAACAAATTATGTAAGATAATAAGAACCCAATTTGATTCGATATTTACTTCTAAAACTGTTAGTTTTAAAAATAGAAAAAGCAACTTTATTAAATGGGCAACTGCAGGAATTATAATAAGCAGGCAAAGATTATATGAATTATATGAACAGAAACATATTAACAATAGTGAAACCTTTAAAACATATGTTAGAAATTATTCAAAAACTTTTAAAAGAGTATGTAAAGCCGCTAAGGCTCTTTATATAAAGAATAAGATTAAAAATTCTAACAATAAAATTAAAACTACATGGAAGGTGATAACTAGTGAGACTGGAAACGTCACCTGTCGTAGCTCCGATTTTGAACTTTTTTTTGAAAATAAAAAGATAACCACTGACCTAGAAGTTGCGACGGTCTTCGACAAATTTTTTGCTGACATTCCGGTCTCAACTACAAAAAATTTAAATTCATCACCTGCAGTTGCTGAAAAACTACTCAGAGACAATGTAAAGGAATGTGATGTCAATTTTAAGTTTAAAGAAATTGACTCCAGAGACATTATTAACACATTTAAGTTGTTGAATATTAAAAACACTGCTGATCTCTGGGGAATGTCTACAAAAATTATTAAATCAATAATTGACATCGTAGCTCCTTATCTAGCGATGGTTTTCAATGATTGTATAAAAAGTGGTGTTTTCCCTGACTTAATGAAGCATAGCAAGGTTATACCTTTATTCAAAGCTGGAAATAAATCTGATCCGACAAATTACAGGCCTATATCGATCCTACCGACTTTTAGTAAAATTTTTGAAAGAATAATTTTAAGACAGTTACTAGTACATTTTAATTCGAATAATTTATTACACAATAATCAATACGGTTTTACCAAGGGTCAAACCACTACGGATGCTGGTATAGGTCTTCTTTGTAGAATCTTTGAAGCTTGGGAGGGGTCGCAGGATGCATTAGGTGTATTTTGCGACCTTTCCAAGGCATTTAATTGTGTTGAGCATGCTACATTGATCAGAAAATTGCACCACTATGGAATACGGGACTCTTCACTCGACCTTTTGAGTTCTTACCTTAAAAATAGAACTCAAAGGGTAGAAATAAATAGTAAAAGGTCTACTGGGACCAAAATAGAATTAGGTGTCCCACAGGGATCCATTTTAGGCCCATTTCTTTTTCTCGTCTATATAAATGACTTACCTTATCTAATTAAAGATAATGATAATGAGATAGTACTTTTTGCCGATGACACTTCACTCATTTTTAATGTGAAGCGACAACAGTCAAATTACGACGAGGTAAATAGTGCTCTCTCTAAAATAGTACATTGGTTTAATGTTAATAATTTACTTTTAAATTCAAATAAAACAAAATGTTTAAAGTTTACTTTGCCCAATGTTAGGCAAGTTCAAACCAATATACTATTAAATGACGAGAAAATGAATTTAGTGGACACCACTGTATTTTTAGGTATAACACTAGATAGTAAATTACAGTGGGGTCCTCATGTTGCGAATCTTGCAGATAGACTCAGTTCTGCAGCATATGCAGTCAGAAAAATTAGGGAAATTTCTGACGAAGAAACGGCGCGACTTGTTTATTTTAGTTATTTTCACAGTAGAATGTCTTACGGCATTCTTTTATGGGGAAATGCCGCCGACATCAATACAATATTTGTGCTGCAGAAGCGAGCAATACGTTCTATTTACAAAATGTCCTGCTTTGAATCTCTGAGAGAAAAGTTTAAAGAAATAGGAATTCTGACCGTCGCTTCTCAATACATTTTAGACAATGTGTTGTATGTTAGAAAAAATTTAAATATGTTCAATACGAAAAGTAATAATCATTGCATGAACACTAGAAATAAACACAAATTAGACATTCCGGTGATCAGACTAAGTAAAGTTAGTAAATCTTTTAAAGGTCAATGTATACGCCTATACAATAGAATCCCAGAAAACGTTCAAAGTCTGTCTATTAATAAATTTAAAAAAGTAGTTAAAGAACGTTTGTGTGCTAAAGGTTATTATAAAGTCAGTGATTTCATTAACGATTGCACACCTTGGGAATAAGATGGCCCCATGCGAGGCTGCTTTTATGTACTTAAGTATGTTTTATGTACTTATAACTAATGTTATATAGATTAAGTTACAACATTGTAAAAATATTTTTTGAAAAGAACAATTTTCCCATCTTTTTGCTAAAAGGTGGCCCCGTGCGAGTTTCTTACGCCGGTTCTTCTCGCCGGGCTAGTTTCCGAACCGGTGGTAGGCATCATGTAGGACAATTCTATAAGCGTTATATTATAACCTACATGGAAATAAAAATTTTGAGTTTGAGTTTGAGTTTATTAGGCCATTAGGCCTAATGAGCTCCGTAGCCTAGTGGGTAGATCGTTTGATTCGCACTCGCGAGTGCAGGTTCGAATCCCAGGTTGTGGTGTGTACCAATGAGACTTTTTCAGATCTCAAGTAGGTACATTATACGG
This sequence comes from Glaucopsyche alexis, assembly GCA_905404095.1. Classification (NCBI taxonomy): domain Eukaryota; kingdom Metazoa; phylum Arthropoda; class Insecta; order Lepidoptera; family Lycaenidae; genus Glaucopsyche; species Glaucopsyche alexis. The sequence goes on along the minus strand of FR990064.1, from coordinate 6,436,082 downwards.
ACGCTCTAACAGTGAAGGAAAATATCGTGAGGAAACCCGCACATGGTTGGCCCCAAACGAATTGACCAGTCATTCCTCTGGACTAGGATGACTGTGTTGTGAGAATGCCGTATATGCTCGGGCAACCATACGACATTTAAATACTGACTGTCCCAGGTACTACAGTATTTCAAGAGTGGCTTTCTCATCGCTCTTTGCTCGTAGATTACCGTATAAATCATCCATTATCGGATGTAAAGACATAAGTTTCTAATAGGCCATGGTCAAGCGTGCTGGCCTACCTCACCAAATATCTCTCCCACCGTAAACTATTTTGTAATTTCCATGTAATATTAGGCGTTGAAAATTCCTCTATAACTGGAATTTGCTTCTGACATAGGTTGCAGTTCACTATTCAATATTACCCTTATGAAACTCCAAGACAAATAGGTACAGACGAGGACTTCCGAGTTGCATCACTTTTGAACTTTACTGCCATGGTGATAAGGTCGAAAGGATGCACCGTTGTCTTCGACCGTACAGTGCAATCTTGCCAACTGCCAACTACAATCCAAAGTTGATAATTGGATAAAGTTGCACGTACGACTTGAATCTCGATATGTATGCGAGATTTCAATGTCTAAGATTACTTAGACTTAAGTGAAACTTAAAATTAGTTGGACTTGAGATAGACTTAAGTGAACAGAAATCCTTAGTAATATAATGCGAAAGTTTGTATGCATGGACGTTTGTTGTTCTTCCACGCAATAACTACTGAACGGATTTGGTTAATTTTATTTTTATTTTTTATTTTTATGAAATAAGGGGGCAAACGAGCAAACGGGTCACCTGATGGAAAGCAACTTCCGTCGCCCATGGACACTCGCAGCATCAGAAGAGCTGCAAGTGCGTTGCCGTCCTTTTAAGAGGGAATAGGGTAATGGGGGAGGGTAGGGAAGGGAATAGGGTAGGGGATTGGGCCTCCGGTAAACTCACTCACTCGGCGAAACACAGCGCAAACGCTGTTTCACGCCGGTTTTCTGTGAGCCCGTGGTATTTCTCCGGTCGAGCCGGCCCAATTCGTGCCGAAGCATGGCTCTACCACGTACAATTAAAATTGGGTACTGTAGTAGTTAAGTAGTTTAGGTTTAACACAAAAGCACAGAACCTCAATTCTCGTATTTAAAGTAGACTTTCCTTTTGTATTCTATGTGAAGCGACATCTATACTAATATTATAAAGAGGAAAACTTTGTTTGTATGTTTGTTTGTTTGTTTGTTTGTAATGAATAGGCTCAAAAAGTACTGGACCGATTTCAAAAATTCTTTCACCATTCGAAAGCTACATTATCCACGAGTAACATAGGCTAAATTTTATTTTGGAAAAAAATAGGGTTCCGTAAGATATTTGGGTTTTTAATGATTAAAATTGGATGTTTGGTTTTGAAGTTATGGCGAAATTAAAATATTACGATTTCTGCTGCACGGCCCGTTGCGAAGTGGGCGTCGCGTCGTCGCCAAGGCGTGCGAGTTTAGATCTATGAGTAAATTTTTTGTTTTGTGTTCGTTGTAACTATGATGGATAGATACTTGAGTAACTATTTATTTAGTGATTGTTGTATTGTTAATTCTGAAAAGTGTAGGTATTTCATACGATAAAAGTATACCCACTTACTTATTTCATTAAGTATTAGTAGGTACCTATATTAATTTGTTTCTGTTTGTTTTGACTAAATTTCACCCGTTTTGTTAGAGGCTTAAAGACATTCTGTTATCTGTAGTATTAGTATCAGTATTGTACCCGTGCGAAGCCGGGGCGGGTCGCTAGTGTTATCATAAACTGATTTTGTAAAGTTTGCACAAATCACAGCGCATAGTTGGTTTTACGTTAACGAGAATATCGTTTAGCAGTTTTAGCGTATCAGGACTTGATTGTAATTGTATTATTGCAGTTTTTATTTAGCTGAATTGAACCTCTGATTAATAAATAGGTAGTTACTATGTAGTATAAGCTACTTTTTATCGTAGAATAAATAACATACTGAATCCGCACTGTTCCCGCGGGATTTAAGTCGCGTATATTAAAGCAAACATTTAATAAATAAATAAATATGTTGCCCAATTATTATGTTTAGGGCCTCGTTCTCACCAATTCTCGTTATTAACTTATACTTTAACTTTACTTTTATTGAATTACTAGAAGTTGCCTTCTCCGTGGTCTACTCTATATCAGTGCCAAATTCCATCAAATCGCTCCAGTATTTTCGGAGCCTATTCAATGCAAACAAACAAACTTTTCCTCTTTATAATATTAGTATAGATTAATGAACTGTCTTGATATCATAAACTGATATTTGGATTATTTTAATCATGCAATAAAAACGGGTGTTTTTGCAGTTCCAACATATCGGGACTGGATCATAACTGTATTATTGTATATTTAATTAGCAGAATCAACCTTCAGAAGTTAGGCAAAATAAATTAAGAACGGGGACAAAACCTTCATTAACATAATATTATACTCAGCCCGACAAAATGCTAATCCTGTGGTAAGAAATTGACAAAAGCCTTAAATGTCTAGAAAACCTTTTCCTGTCTAAGAAATGCTAGGAATTATTATGAAGTTAGCTCAGAGAAGACGAGGATAAATTTTAAATCAACTTAGCCGACGTGAAGTTATTTCAAATAGTACATTACTTTGTCATGAGCTAAGCCAGAACCTCAATTCTCGTATTTAAGTACTTTCATTTTACTTTGACTGTATAATAAGTGAAGCGTCATGTTATCATAAACTGATTTTGTAAAGTTTCGACCAATCAGAACGCGTTTCTCGTTGGCTTAACGTTTACGAGAATACCGTTTGATACTTTTAGCGTATCGGAACTTGATTGTAATTGTATCAATGCAGATTTTATTTAGCAGAATCGACCCTCAGGGCTGCCTCCACTACGACCAGTATGTTGATTGCTGGTTTTTATCACTACTCGCCGTGAAGTTAGCTACATTTTGTTTGGCCTCGAATAGTTACTATTGTTTGCCACTAGGGGCGTTGTTCCGATGCCACACAAATTGTAGTTATAACTTCTTCACGGTGCAGTGAGTAGTGACTAGTGACAAAAACTAGCACTCCACACTCAGAAACCCAATTCTCGAAATTATGTTACACTTTCATACCTGAGCTCCGTATTATATATTCTTTGCCGTGGCCTAGTGAGCATACCGTTTGATTCGCGCTCAAGAGAGTGCAGGTTCGATCCCAGGTTGTGATTCGCACTCGAGAGAGTTCGAATCCCAGGATGTGGCGTGTACCAATAAGATTTTCTCATATCTCAAGTTATGTACATTATACGGACGCTCTAACAGTGAATAAAGCATCGTGAGGAAACCCGCATTTATTAATTAAAAGTTCGTAAATCACACTTTACTAGTTTCATTTAACCTCTCGTTTATACAGGTGGTTTTTAAAAAATATAAAAAATTAAAAATATTTAAAAAAGGTTCTAATTCCTGACATAATTCCATTAGAAAATTTCTAAAAAAAGACTCGTGATTTATGGTCAATACGTTTTCGTAATACGGGCGTTGCGGACTGCGCGTGTGGTCAGCCGGTCACAAACACACCGACGCGGACGCGACGCGACGCACACACTGAACATCGACGCGTACGAAGTATCAAATTATTTTACGTTTGTTTGCGTGCGTAGTAAAATTTCTTACGTATGACTTCCGCATTGTCCATAACTTGAGTTTTTTATGGAATAAAATTGAATTTTTATTTTGAAAATAATATATATGTTTTTATTTGTACTTGTTTTTATATGTTTTAATTTGGATAGTCTTTGAAATAATATACCCTGTATAGGTCACTAGCCAACTGGGAATATAGTATACACATAAATGGGGAATTCTATAATTGGGGTACATTTCGGTACATTCACCTGCTGTAAAAATTTTAACTCTAGCGATCACGGTCAGAGCAGATACAGTATGGTGACAGGCAGACGGACGGATAGACAGCCAATTCTCAGTAATAGGGTGCCAATTTTACCCATAAGGTATTGAACCATAAAAACATAATTATGGATGATTCTATTAACACATTTTCTTGTTACAAAATCCACCTTCTATCAGTGGCGAAGGCTGCTTCTCCTTCATAGGGAAGCCGGTGCCTGTATAATAGGTAGGGATTTCTATGAAGGTTTGCAAAAGGTAATTGACAAGGGAAGCCGATAGGAATGGAGTTATAGGAACCCTTCGCCACTGCCTTCTACATAACCATCAAGTTGACAAATACGGGTTAGACCTATTTCAGGTTGACGTATGGCCAACTTGTAGGTTTAAACGTTACGAGAAACGGGCAGATAACTTGATATATTATGCCCTATATTACATTATCGAGCAGTTCTAAATACATGCTTTGGCACGATTTTTATTTTGTTACTATGTAGATGTCTTTTTGTTTTGCGACTTCGTGCGCGCAAAAGGAAGTCTCGCAGGAACCATACATTTTGCACCAATAAAAAGTAGCCTATGTCCTTCTCCGTGGTCTACTCTATATCTGTGCGAAATTTCATCAAAATCGGTCCAGTAGTTTCCTTTTTATGTAATGTAAACGTTATTTGATGTAAACAAACAAATAAACCTTTCATCTTTATTATATTACTATAGATAGAAAATCGGCGTGAAATAATACTTGCATTGTATTTTAGGCTGGGATAGTCCCACTGGTACTCCGGAATCCGGAACGCCGGTGAAAAGTCAGAGCACTGAAAATAGAACTCTGTGTTATTACAATAGAGTTGAAAATTTGAAATTTCGAGTATCGAGCTGTCTTATATGACATTGACATTTGACTATTTCTACGGCCTTCCGGATTCCGGATCATATAGACGCTAGCGGGGGTTTTCGGGCAACGCACTTATTATTCATTGATGCTATGGACGCTTCACACCACGTAATCTGGCCCCGTGCTAAGTATCCGAAGAATTTGTGTTACGGGTACCAGACAACGGTAAGCATATTTAATGATTTTATACTATTCATACATACATTTAAGATTTTTATTATCATTACACAAGAACACAGAAAACTTTTTGTTTCCTCGGCTAGATTCGAACCCTCCGGCTTGAGCACAGATGCGCTAACCACTGAGCCACTCTGTGACTATAACAAATATAACATAATGCTACGGACAATTTAGTTGTATGCGAATTACATCAGTAGCACTAGATTTTGGCTGTTTCGTTTGTAATAATCCTTAATTTATTTATGGCCTAAGTCCACAGCCTCTATCAAAGGCCACCAGCTAATGTATTCACAAAGTTAGCAGATTATTCAGATCTTTGGATTTCAATATTATCTGTAAACTTATCCAAACTAATACTTATCTAGCCTACACTCTGTTGATTTTGCTTTAACTTCATCTGACTAAAATTGTAATAATAACAATCTTACCTATAAAGAAAATTAATAAGATTTAGTTCTAATTTCACCAACCCCTGTTAAAGTTAATCGTTTGTCAAAACGCGATGCCTTTTCTTTCGTTAATACGAAGAACGAGAGAGTTAATATGATAATTAAACAACTATTATAACCTAACCAAGAGCATGTCAGGACATTTGTGTAAAGAGGGTTCCGTAACTATAAACGCGTAAATTTTTTTTTCCAAATTAAAGTAATTTTTAAAAGTTACTCCGATTTGGTTCAAAATATTTTTCCTAAAGAGTTTTTAGCACGATCTGTCAGCGCAGAAAATTGCAAGTTTCTAAGGCATAGCATAGGCATAGAGCCAGGGGATGACCAACTTATAAATCACTTTGGAGGCCGATTACTCGAAAATGGTTGACTTTATAAAAAAGTTAAGTATTAAACCTAGCCTTGATTTTAAAAGATGTATTCAAGGATACCCCACACGATGGGGTAGAAAGAAAAACATTTTTTCATCCCCACTTTACAAGTATGGAGAGCCACCACTAGAATATAAAATTATTATTATTTTATGATGCCAAATCCGAGATCTATACACAATCTATGACTATACCAAATTTAATCCATTTATATTCATAATTACCGACGCTACCGAAGTGCGGACAGACAGACAGACAGACAAACAGACAGACGGACTATAAGGGGTTCCTCAAATATTACGGAACCCTAATAAAAGTATTAACTTTAAAAGGCGTTAGAGAAATTGGCCCCTTAAGGTGGTTCGTTTCCCATACAAAAAAAACAATGGACATTAATTAGGTAATTTCATACTATTACTACATAAATTTATATGCACATCTATTTATTTTGCAATACAATTGTCGCAAAATACATTTAAAATACTTTATTTCACACAGAAGTCACATTTTTATTGAATTTTCGACAATAGTGTGACATTTGTAACTTATGTCACTTTTTGTCGAAAATTCAATAAAAATGTGACTTCTGTGTGAAATAAAGTATTTTAAATGTATTTTGCGACAATTGTATTGCAAAATAAATAGATGTGCATATAATTTATGTAGTAATAGTATGAAATTACCTAATTAATGTCCATTGTTTTTTTGTATGGGAAACGAACCACCTTAATCTACTACGGTCTACTGCGGCTCTTTTATAGTAGACACTAAACAGTGGTCTATAGCCGTAAAAATGGAGAATGTTACTAGGTAAGTACATATGTAAAATCACTTGAAACTTTGTTACAATAAAGCTATTATGTATAACCTTTGATTAATTATTACATAAATACGTTATATCCTTACAAAACTGACAATATTTCTGTGCCACGACACACATTGACAGGGGACGCGTGTCAATGTGTCAACGTCGCATAGTAACACAAAACACGCTATTACTCGCGGGGCACACTAACCAAAATTGGCCCAATATCGGGCAGATATAACATATACGCTTGTTTTTGTTTTGTTCAAAAATATTTAGTAGTTATGATTTTTCACGCGTTCAAAGTTTTGTTAAATCAAGGACGGTGTTGTGGACAACGTTTAACTTGAGAGCCTCCTTATTTAAGTAGCGGTTGTATATTCATTCGCTAATCTGTTATTAGTGTACCTGAAATTATATTGAACACGGCTGCGAATCAAATTTCGTAATTAATTTAGATTAGCGATCAAATTCATAGTAAATTGCTACACTGCCACTTCGATAATTACCAGAATGTTGATTGATTTATTTATATAATGATTTAATAATTAATTACTGTTAATTTGTCATTATCATTATCAGAAAACTCAGGAAAAGTCAGTTGGAATAAGATGGAATAAGATGGTTAAGTGCCATACAAAAATTTAAACAAACTTTTTTTTGTTAAAAAAACACAAAGTTGTTATTTGTTTCAAAAAAAAAAAACAAAACAGTCAAAACAAACAAACAACCGCTTGAATCGGCAAAATGTAAGTGTTAACGATTCCACTTAATTTTTTGGGTTCCGTAATACTTGAGAAACCCTTATAGTTTCGCTCTGCCCGGTCCGTCCATCTGTCTGTCTGTTTGTCCGCGCTTATAGCTGCTGCAATTATGAATATAAATAGATGAATTTTTGTATAGTTAAATACTGTATAATATAGATCTCGGCTTTGCCATCATAAATAATAAAAAAAAAATACATTTTAGGGGTGGCTCTTCATACTGTATGTTAAGTGGAGATGAAAAATATTTTTTCATTCTACCCCATTGAGTGGGGTATCGTTGTTTGTCCATCCATTCATTTATTCTCACAAAGGAGGCAGCTTGCTTTTTTTCACCGCATTTTTTCCCGATAACGGCGAATCCAAAGGGAAGAATCAGTCAGAATTTGGCTGTCTATGTATTTATGTTTGTTCCATCGTATCGACTAAACTACTGATCCGATTTTAATGAATGAGAATCAATGTCAATAGATTCTTAATAATAGCCCGGGTAACATAGGCTACATAATGTCATCTGTTTGGGAGTTACGATGCTATGGACAGATACAAACAGACATATCAAACTCAAAACATCCTTCAGTTTTCGTCGCGGGTTAAAACATAGCACTGTGTTAATCGACATTAAAAGGTATCTTTATGGAAAATTACATTCAAATACGTTCAGATATTTTTATATTTATTTACAAAACTAAAAATAAATAATGAAACAGATTTTAAATTTCAAAGTAAGACTCGAATTCTAAAAATAATTAATTTTTGTCTTAAAATCTATTTTGATTGACAAAATTTAATTTAACAGGTCTACGTCATGTCGGAATTGTTGGTTCGTGAAATGCTTTTGTATAAAAATATGTTGTTTTTAGATTCTCATCATCGGTGATTAAACTATAATCATAGACTAATGATTGGTCTCGCTGGGCGCTCCGCCCAGCGAGACTAATCATTCATCTATGACTATAATATTGTTCAAAATAGATTTTGAAAGGGGAAATATTCTAGGAATAATATTATCCATTCTCTTTTTTTTTTAACAAAAACTTTATTTTCATTTCACTAGTTGTTATAAGAAATAGAAACCTAAATTTAGTTATTAGAAATGTAATTAAAGATACCAAAAATTAATAACCTAACCTAACCTAACCTAACCTAACCTAACCTAACCAAGAGCATGTCAGGACATGTCTAAGGAGGGTTCCGTAACTATAAACGCGTAATATGCCTTTTTTTTTAATTACTCCAAAAGTTACTGTCCGATTTAGTTCAAAATAATTTTCCTAAAGAGTTTTTAGCATGATCTATCAGCATGGAAATTTGCAAGTTTCTATCTCCTATAGTTTAAAAATGCTAGGGGGGGGACCAACTTACAAACTACTTTGGAGGCCGATTACTCGAAAATGGTCAACTTTATAAAAAAGTAACGTATGAAACCTTGCCTTTATTTTAAAAGACCTATTCTACGATACCCCACACGATGGGGTAGAGTGAAAAAATATTTTTCATCCCCACTTCACATGTATGGAGAGCCACCCCTAAAATATAAAATTATTATTTTTTTATGATCCCGAAACCGTGATCTATACACAATCTATAACTGCACCAAATTTCATCAATTTATATTCATAATTACAGGAGCTAGAGGCGCGGACAGACAGACAGACAGACAGACAGACAGACAGACAGACAGACAGACGGACAGAGCGAAACTATAAGGGTTCCTTAAGTATTACGGAACCCTAAAAACATAAAAAATCACATACAAAAAAATATTCAATTTAAAAAAAGAACAATGATAGATACTGCAATCGACTAGTCTTGATAGTGGAGCACTTAAAATAAAACAGAACAGAAGTGATCACTCATGACTCAGTCTAATGGCTCGTATTTATTAAGCAATTTAAAAAGAAACTGTTTATTCTGCGAGATTTGTTTGTATTATAGTTACGTCTGAATTCTGTTATAACAATAGCAATTTTTACGATTTTTTAAATGATTCGATTGTATATTATTTAAAAGGCCGAGAATATATTAATATTGTCAGATAGAAAAAAATATAATTGTTGGTAAAAATGACCAAAGTCACACACATTTTTTTATCAGAATAGATCACTCATCACATAAATTATAAAAATAATTACTTACTTTAATTGTCTCGTAGTATTTTCCAATTAAATTATCTGTAACAATAAGAAATAAATGAACAATTGAATAAAACAATTTTCATGCCTCATTTCAATTCTTTGTTATCTAAACGATATGTATAAACGATATTATGATAAACGATTGTTATCTAGTTAATCAGTTGCATACGTAATTAATATTTTATGAAAAAGGCGTTAAAGTTAAATCTTGTTTAGAATTTAGGTGCTTCAAGTTTGTTGTGGTTACAGACAGGGTTTCCTTATAATTTATAATTTAAGCAAGATTTTCATTTTTCAGGTTTTTTAGCGAAAGCTGGAAAATTGTAGTAACTTGTGAGTCAAAACACAATTGAAGAAGAAGGGAAAGTAATAAACAAAATTAAAAAATGTGCGTCAAGCAGTAAGACCATACATATACAGATTTCAAACAAAAATAAATTAGATCGAAATCGTTTGGGAGCCACGAACAAACACACAGACGACGACTAGACTGACGGACAGACACATCAAACTTATGACAATCCTCTGTATTCATCGGGAGTTGAAAAGAGACAACCATTTGGATATAGCATACGAGGAAATGAGTAGCATCTGTAGAATTGTCAGAAGGTAATATCTAATAGCGGTGTTGTTAGAATGAGATAGACTATTTAGAGATAAATACTTTTAGGGTTCCGTAGTAACTACAACGATTTTTTTATGCTGATAGATCATGCTAAACACTCTTTAGGAAAATTATTTTTAACTAAATCAGACATTAACTTTTAAGTAATCTATGGAAAAACCTATTGCGCGTTTATAGTTACGGAACCCTCAGCTTAGACGTGTCCTGACATAATCTTGGTTAGGTTTTTTATTACTAGGGGTTATTTTATAAGGTTTTACTTCTATCGCGTGTCGAGTTGCAATTGAATTTATTTTGCATTTCGTTGTGGCCACACTCATTAGTGGCAAATTAATAATTTATCGGTCCGAAATCGCCAATGCTCATATGCGTAATGACGGGGTAATAATTCATAAATACCCTAATTGCTGTATTGCAAATGGGGTGAAATATACGAGCTATTTTACACAGAAGGCTTTCACTAATTAAATCTGTTAAAAATTCAGTCTCGTTTCAGTCTCAGACGATACTATCGCTCGCTTCAAATCGCGCGAGTTTGAGTATGACTCTATAGTGTATAGTGAGTGGTGTCAGGTTTGGTACAAATCTTGTAAAGGTAGCCTTCCGATCTATCCGATCTATGCCATCGCGTCTAGCGACCAGCAAGCCAGCGAATAAGGGCTTCTAGTCAAGATGCATTCGATGATTTCGACGGCGAACTTCGAAATCAAAAATGTATGGGATTTGACATAAGTCATCGTGACATGGCGCTTGCGATGTCGAAATCCCATACATTTTGTTTCGAACTTCGCCGTCGACATTATCGAATGCATCTTGACTAGAGGCCCAGGTTCTCTAGCAACGCTCCCCGGTCCGGTCGCGCGACGCGGGTCGCGGAGATTGTTAAGTGCTCCATATAGATTCATACTAAGCAGTGGCTCCACCACCCTATTTCAGTCTCGGGTCATGGTCTCGCGTCTACGTCTACGTCTCGGAAGGCTAACTTTAGGTTGGTAAGACTAGCATAGCATTACATGAATCATATCGCATGATAGTAAATATGTGCAATATCCTTTCCTTCCTTCTTTTTATCCTTGATTCTTCGGTACAATAGGCGCAACACGACGTAAGTGTTAAATCACGCCGGTTTTCTCTGCGGCCTTAGTAAAATCTAATTTTTATATCTGCCACGGTCAAAACACTTTATTGTAAAAGTAAACTTTACATCATTCACATCATTGTCTATGACTTCATATTAGTCAACACTTGTTGTGTTTATTTTTGTTGCCATAACTAAAAATATCATTGGATATTTGCATGCCAGAATGGTATGCCAATATTCTTGGGGAAGAGTATTTTAACAATAAAATTACTAGTTAATAGAATCAGGGATTACTTTCTTGCGGAAATCCATAGCCTACAAATTATACAATTGAATGAATATTTTATCTAACAATGTCCCGCGAAAAAAACACCTACAATCTACAAGCAAATGGTGTGGATATTATTAATATAATGTACATTAAATTTTATTAAAATCAGTAACACATATTTTTTTAAAATACCTTTTAGACAGTTATACTATTAAAATAATTTAACAATATTATTAATTCAAGGACGCTAATATCAAGATTGTTTAATCTATGTAACAACTAACAAGGGATAGATACATAGCTTCAAATCATCAATTCACGGGAACGTTAGTAATATATTATTATATTTAATAATATTATAAATCTGAAGTTTGTTTGTTTGTTTGTTTGAACGCGCTTAATCTTAGAAACTACTGGTTCGAATTGAAACATTTTTTTGTGTTGGATAGTCCGGAAGGCTTTAGGCTATATAACATTACGCTGCGACCAATAGGAGCGAAGCATCAGTGACAAATATTGCAAAAAAACGGGAAAAATTATATTGGACAGATTTTAATGATTTTTTTTGTGTGTGTTCAAGTGGATTCGAGATGATTTAGATTTTCAATTGGACCCGGTAAGTGGCGCTGCTGTCAGTACATATTATATTTTTTGCCATGGGATCATTCATTCAATCATAGTATGACATAGGCCATACACTGTATATGCGTTGTGCAGCGCAGTACATCTTGACATTCGAATTCTTCCAATGAAACGTGTATCTTCTTAAGTAATTAATAAAGTTCGATTTTGAATAACTATTAATTTTGAATATATATTAATAAACATACAGTGCTAGTTTCGTTTCGGTGTGAATTTACCCTTAGCTTTGTGACATCAACCTCTAAAAATCGATGCGAGGCTGAATATTTCAACTTCGATTGTTAGACCAGTCGCAGAGAATCAATTAATCGATATAAATAGACAGGGCGAGGTCACCATTTGACCTCCAATATATTAAAATTCCATCGATTCGTTGTTATCTACATAATTAATAAGGCGGTGGTACTTAATTGTTCGGGGACATGCTTAGAATACGGCAAAATAGCACATTTCTCCGGGAAACAGCTGCGAAAGCTCGCAAACTGCGAAAGGTAGGTACAGTTCAGTTTACGAAAGTTAACAACTTTTTAAAAGGCATTTTTCAGTCCATTTGGATATACGGAATTGTGCACTAGTCAAGGATTTCAAAACTCAAGATAGGCTATTTGACAGAACAAATGTTTTAAACAATAAAATTAAGTTACGTTTTACGTTAATATGAAAAATTGTTGTCAAGTTAAGTAAACGTATATTATGTTATAGACGAGGCATGTTGAGGAAAAAAGTGTCTCCAGTTGAATGGCCCCGATTTTGAGATGTTTGCCACTAGGGGCGTTGTTTCAATGCCAAACAAATTGTAGTTAACTTCTTCACGGCTCACTACTCATTTTGCGAATTTTTGTCACCACGCATAGTGAAGAAAATTCGCACTCAGCATAATAACGAAACGTGTCATCGAATTAGTTACCATTGTTTGCCACTAGGGGCGTTGTTTCGACGTCAAACAAATTGTAGTTAACTTCTCCACGGTTTGCAGTAACAAAAAATGCACTCAGCACAATAACGAAAAGCCATTATCATACCTACGAATAGTTTATTAGGACGATCAAACTGCTAATAATTCACTTTCCGTTATTTGTATGTATTTCTATTATTTTTCCTAATAATTGCAATGACAATACTCGTATTATGTAGAGTAATATTTATTGGCAGTGTTTTGCCACAAAAGGATGGTCCTTTAAAGGTTTACAAGAACATAATAGAAAGGATTTGTATGGCAATTGTATATTTACATTTCCGTATTACGAATAAAGCCGCTTCTGATTGGTTATTTCTTCACTTTCCATATTGAAAGAGGAAAAAAATCAATCACTTTGTGGTCTATTTGGCAATAGAAAATATAAATAGATATAAGATATACATACTATACGGTAGCAGAGCGCAAATTCCTTCGCGCAAAAATCTTAATATTACGCCGGAAGCGTACAATCTGTTGACATTAGCTTGGGTATGCTTAGTCCTTGGAGATTAGAGAATAGGATACCGATCGCTACATTACATGCTATCATTGCCCGCCTGTCCCTGAGTACAATTTACAGTTCATTTTTCAGCCACCAGCCGCGCTGCCGTCGGTAAGTAGTATAATTTTCTTCACGGCATTGGTGGCTCACTTTTATTGAGACAACTTAGCGATCGCAGCGCCTCGCTTATTTTGTCCATATTTCTGGGACACTATTTTCTACAGCGATCGGTCTCCTTTTCTCCGACCTTAGGCTTAGTCCTTGCTTGAAAAAAAAAAAACCCACGTCCGGCGCGAAACGCGCTGGCTCCGTATTCGCCGCGAGCTGTCATTCGCATAACTCGTTTAATGACGGTTCCTTACTCACTTACGATAAATAGTCATTTGTGTTAATGACAGATTTTAAATACTGGATATTCGCTAAAACCATATATCCTCCGACATTTAAGGTCGAGAGTTCAACAACAATGGATGACGCACGCCGTCAAAAGACTATGACGACGCACGAATGACTCGCAAAAACTCCTCACCTTTGCGAGGAGGGAAAGTTATCATCATCACTGACACGTCTCTCCTTAATGTGCGGATTGGCCTATGCCAGGCTTTATCGTATTCTGTGTCTTTGGAATATTTTTCTCCATCATCCAACTACTATCATAAATATGAAAGTTGGGGGAGATGGATATAGATGTTTGTAACTCTTACACGCGAAAACTACTGAACGGATTTTAATGAAATTTGGTACAATAGGTAGTAGGTTTAGCCCTGAACCTCCTGTCGTTAGATTCGTATTTACTGTGAGAGTGACACTGTGTAGGTACATCAAATTATTTGACGCAGTCGGGTTTTTTTTAAATTTATCACACTATTTATGTATGTAGTACGCCTGTGGCTATATACTAAATCCATTACAAAATACAAACCACAATGCGAAAGCTCTCCTTACAAAGTAAGGCATAGTTTCGTTAGTGTGTGGCGTGTGCTTGACACGGCAAGTCATAGCTTAGACCGGTCTCACAGTGTGGTGTTACAAATTGTCTTAATTTTTTTATTTAGTCTTAAGTTCAAAATAAAATTAATTAAACCTAAAAGTGAAACCTTATTTTTTTTTACTTAAAGCATATTAATTATAGTATTCTGAAAACAGTCTAAATTACTAACTATAGGTTTTGGAGAGCAATAATTGGGCATAAAAATCTACAAATTAAGAATGTATTTATACCCACGTACTGTAATTACTAATTATCTACATTTCGTTACAAATGAAGGTAGATTTTTATTTTCGCATGTATCAAATATTGTAAATTTTTTTCATTCATTTGAACAATGAACGAGATGAATGGATTTATACATTAAAGTATCAATGAATGGGCATCCAGCTATTTGAAGTTTGAAAGCGATTTGGAAATGATATTGGATTTTTGATTACAAAGTTCGGTCTTGGTATTGTAGCTGCGGACATAAAGTTTTTTTGTTCACAAACATAATATTAATAATATTATTTGGCAAACCTTACAGATATATTCATTTCACTTATAAAAGAGAATTAATTACAACAAAAAAGTAGATTATTATCAGTTTCTGTACTTAATTCATTTTCAAGGATTATAAACCTTAGGGTAAATGTACCGTATGATACGTAAAGTAATATTAAAATCTCCCTAAGTATATTATATATATATATACAAATATTATCAAGCTGAAGAGTTTGTTTGTTTGTTTGAATGCGCTAATCTCAGGAAATTCTTTTTGTGTTGGATAGTTCATTTATCGAGGAAGGCTTTAGGCTATATAACATCATGCTAAGTTCAATACGAGCGGAGCACCAATCAAGAATGTTACAAAATCGGGTTTTTTTCCATAGTTTCGCTAAAATGAAGTATGCTGTATGACATAATTGTTTCCCCTTAAAAGTTCTAAAAAAAGTCCCCGTTTGTACATGTCTATCTTTTAAGGTTGGCTCACTTATCCTTTTTATGCTCACCAAAGTTGTTCTTAAAGTAAGCATTACCTATTTGTGAAGGTATTTTCATAAAGATGATATTAATCTTTATCCAAGTAAATACGTTATTCATTACAAGCAATAATCTAGCAGAAATTTTCCGTTTACATCATTTGATTTCAATGAGTATTTTAGAAGATATCGCAGTAATAAAATAATCAAGCCAGCAATAACAATGTAGGTACGTGCGCGGCGCGGGCGGACAATCGTGAGGCAGAAACGCTTCTCCTTCTACGTAAATGAAGTCGCGGGTAAATTTTAGCAATATTCCAAAGTAACTGTTCCACGCGGACGAAGTCGCGGGCAACAGCGCTAGTCCGTTATAAACGGTTATATTATACGATACGCCGAAAAAGTTCTCGATACGCCATTACGAGCTTTGAAAGCTGAAAAGCTCTTGCCTTTTGGATGAGCTTTAGCACCTTTAGCTTTATTAGCTCAGATGTCGGCAAACGTCATATTATTTTATGGCATGTGCTTAAAATTTGAAGTACCTACCTACAAAAGTTTTGTAATTTATATTTTATAGCTTATGTGTTAGTAGAAAAAGTGAAACATAAATTCATAATAATTTAGCAATGAGATGTACAATCTACAGTTCCTGCTTGCTTGATATGTTAACAGGCTGTTTCAATAACCTCGTCGTTTCAGCCTGGTGACGTCCACTGCAGGACATAGGCCTCCCCCATAATACGTGGTAGAGCCATGCTTCGGCACGAATGGGCCGGCTCAACCGGAGAAATACCACGGGCTCACAGAAAACCGGCGTGAAACAGCGTTTGCGCTGTGTTTCGCCGAGTGAGTGAGTTTACCGGAGGCCCCAATCCCCTACCCTATTCCCTTCTCTACCCTCCCCTATTACCCTATTCCCTCTTAAAAGGCCGGCAACGCACTTGGAGCTCTTCTGATGCTGCGAGTGTCCATGGGCGACGGAAGTTGCTTTCCATCAGGTGACCCGTCTGCTCGTTTGCCCCCATATTTCATAACAAAAAAAAAATCCAGTGCGACTGGTCGCTCGCGGCCTGTATCCACCGACTCCCTGCGACTTTTCTCAGGTCATCTGTCCACCTGGTGGAAGGCCGTCCTACGCTTCGGCGTCCAGTTCGTGGTCTCCACTCAAGAACCTTTCGGCCCCAGCGGACATCGGTTCTACGGGCTATATGTCCAGCTCATTGCCACTTTAACTTGCTAATGCGCTGGGCTATGTCGGTAACTTTAGTTCTGCTACGGATTTCCTCATTTCTGATTCTATCACGTAGAGACACTCCGAGCATAGCCCTCTCCATAGCTCTTTGAGCGACACGAAGCTTCTGAATAAGTCCCATGTGGATGACTACGTTTCGGCTCCATATGTCATATCAATAACCTATCTACCAACTATTTGTTACAAACATCACATTTGATATCGCTGTCACAAAAACCGGCAAATGATAGCAAAGGTTAGGATTGTACTTAGTTACTGGTAGATAGGTTATTGAAACTGGCCGTAAAATAATAATATTATGGTGTCAGCCTGTTGCGGTTAATGCTATCTACAGACACACGAATTTGGTACGGAGCGTACAACGAACCATATCCGGAGACCAAATCCGGTGTCGCTACACACGCACGGATTTGGTACGGTGCAGTGGACCGTAAAGCTCGACACTCGTGTGTTCGATTTTATGCTCTATTACATTAGCACAGAGTTCTATTTACAGTGCGCTTTTTAAACGACGACGATGATTCCCCCAATTCATTGATAACGGGCAGTGATACCAACACTTTGAAAAATATTTCTCCCTAAATTTTACCCCTGATTACTTATACCATTGACAGGTCTAAGAGATAATAAGCTAGAAAGAAAGGTTATGTGTTTAACATAAAGACTTACGCGTGAATAACATAAAACTAACTTGTCTTAATCTTATTTCACTCCCAATACATTTTCATATCCTATATACACACAGCAAGATATTCGTGTGTCTGTAGACACCATAAAACTAATGGTGTCTACAGACACACGAATTTGGTACAGAGCGTACAGCGGATCTGGTACGCTCCGTACCAGATCCGAGCGTGTGTAGGGCAGTCCGGCGAACATAAGAAGAAGGCGAAGAGTTCACCGTTGTCCGCATCTGATCTGGTCTGCTCCGTACCATATTCGTGCGTGTGTAGAGCAGTCCGGTGGTTGGGCCGTACAACGGTATCAGTGTTGCCAACTTAGGGATGTACCCCCCAAAATTAGGGAAAATATCTATGGGGGTTTACTAAACGGGTAGTAAACTCTAAACCTGTCCCCTAGGACAGGGTATTTAGAGTTTACTCCTTATAAATCAATTTGTATGTAATAATAAAAAATATTTTAATGTGTGTTTAAAGCCAGGGATATGAAAATGTATTGGGAGTGAAATCAGATTAAGACAAGTTAGTTTTATGTTATTCACGCGTAAGTCTTCATGTTAAACATATAACCTTTCTTTCTAGCTTATTATTGCTTAGACCTGTCAATGGTATAAGTAATCAGGGGTAAAATTTGGGGAGAAATATTTTTTAAAGTGTTGGTATCACTGCCCGTTATCAATGAATTTCGGGAATCATCGTCGTCGTTTAAAAACAGCACTGTAAATAGAATTCTGTGCTAATGTAATAGAGCATAAAATCGAACACACGAGTGTCGAGCGTTTCGCTCCACTGCACCGTACCAAATCCGTGCGTGTGAAGCGACACCGGATTTGGTCTCCGGATATGGTTCGCTGTACGCTCCGTACCAAATTCGTGTGTCTGTAGATAGCATTTAACATGACAATAAGTTTCTAAAACTGTCTGCTAAACTTCAAATTCCCTTGACTGAACATGACGTGCATGCCTATAAAATACAATATTAATTTATATACACATAAGATTACACTTGTACTTTAGATTTGACAAATTCATTGTATTGTAGATAAGATTTTTATCAGTGTAAAAACATGTTTCGTACAGCTGACAAGGAAAATTAAATAAATGACATAGCAACAGTTTTGATTTATTATTTATTTGTAGGTCACAAGAAGTCACTGAGTTCAAAGACTTTAAGGCTGCGACTCGACTATATTGGCCAGAATTCGGAAGGTCGGAGAAAAATCAGAGGATGGAGGAGAAAATCCTACTAATATAATTATAGATGTGAAAGTTTGTGAGGATGGATGGATGGATGTTTGTTCCTCTTTCACGCAAAAACTACTGAACGGATTTTGATGAAATTTGGTATGGTAGTAGTTTAGGCTTTGGATTAAAACATATACTACTTTTTATCCCGGAAAAGTAGGTACAGTATTCCCGCGAGATACCCGATTATATTTACGCGGGCGGAGCTGCGGGAAACAGCTAGTTTGACAATAATTCGGCCGCAGCCGAGTAGTCAGAACTGTCAACATCTGCAATACTAAAGGAGTTGTGAGTATTTTTGGGTCTTTTTTTATGAAATCAACCAGTAAATGAATAGACGGATCGCCTGTTGGTAAGCGATTACCGCCGCCCATGGACACTCGCAACAGAGGAGTTACACTTGTAACTACTCTGGTGTTGCGACTTGCGTTCCTGGTCCTTAAAATCCCCAATCCCCCCTCGGGCCTCCGGTAACCTCACACTCGGCGAAACACAACGCAAGCGTTATTTCACGCAGGCTTTCTATGAGATCGTGGTAATGTCGACCTCTGTGGCTCAGTTGGTTGAGCGTGTTGGTGCTCAAGCCGGGGGTCGCGGGTTCAAATCCCGCCGAAGGAACAAAAACTTTTTCTGTGTTCCTGGGTCATGGATGTGTATTAAAATTTAAATATGTGTATAATATAATAAAAATCTTAAATATGTGTATAGTATAAAAGTATTAAATATATTTCCGTTGTCTGGTACCCGTAACACAAGTTCCTCGAGAACTTACCACGGGATCAGATTGACGTGGTGTGAAGCGTCCATAGATATTATTATTATTATTATAATATCCGGTCGAGCCTACCCGTTCGTGCGGAAGTGTGGCTCTCCCACACAGTTTCCACTCTCCAGGCTCACTCGGCCCGGCCAGCGTTATTTCACGCCAGTTTTCTGTGAGGTTGTGTTATCTATACGGTCGAGCCGTCCCATTCGTGCGGAAGTGTGGCTCCACACGGTCTCCGGGCTCACTCGGCTCGGCAAGCGTTATTCGCCGGTTTCCTAGTAGACCGTAGCATCACTAACAGCCAGCGTGGCTAACGAATGTCTATATCACATTCCGTGAATATTGTAATACCTATTTACATTTTAAACACATCATTATAACGACTATCTCATCAATCATACCTGACAAGTTCATTATGTACCTACCTAACGTTATTTTAACAAGCAAGTAGAACCGATTTCATTATTATAAGTCAACGGCTCGAACTCAGTGCTGCGCGCGGGGAAAATGCTTGTTATTTCACCTAATATTGGGGAAAAAGATATACCCATAAAATAGTAATCTATACTTATAAGAGAAGTTATAATGCACACATTTATGCAGCTGTGTAAAGTATTTTAGAAAAGGCGTCTTCAAATTAAGCAAATCGACACTCAGCTGTTGGTGTTTTATGAAAAAACTATATAATATTTTTGTCTGAAGTAAAATTATCTCAATTTCTGAATAATCGAGCTGTGTCGGTTTGTGCTTTCTTTTTTAGTATCATTCTTTGTTTAATTTTTAATTACGATTAAAGTTGAGCTAAAAATGCGATGTTTGGAGGCTATTATACACTAATTTGAATTTCAGAAATATAAGCAAATACCGATCTAGATAAGTGTCATAAAAATCGATATTACGCTAGAATTTGGGTCTACAATATTTGAATTTGAAGCAAATCACCAACAGCGTTTGTATGGAGAAAAAACCGACTAGCGCACCCTTAAAATGCCGTACTTGGTTACGATAGAGCCAAAACACTATCTGAAGATGATGCTGGTGATGATAATGATAGAGACTAACTTGTATATTTCGATGTGTCTAAAACTATTTACTAACTAAAAGTCTAAAACAACTCAAACATTGTATCGTGTATAGAATATTTCTATCAAAACACGTAGGTACCTGGCCACCTGCATACATCCTGCATAGTACAAGCATATCTTACAAAATCGATTTTTTTATACATATCGTAAACTACAAGTATACTCTAACCCCCTTACTAATAAACGCTGTATAAGCTTTTAATAGTTATACAGTGTTTTGTTCACGTCACACAAGTGATATTTTTAATTCGATAGAAGGAGACAAAACACTGTCTAACTATTCAAAGCTTATATACAACGTTTACAAAGCTTATACGACTTATAGTCACAACAACTTAGACTGGCCACAGACGTGCTGAATTCCTTCCTGAATTTAAGAATCTTAATCCATAGACAATATTCAGACACCATGTCACACACACGCTGAGCGGCCACAGACGTTCTTAATTTGACAGTCTTAAAGTTCGAACTGACATATGTCTACTTATAGTTCGAACGGGCAATGCGTAAACAAGGCGTAAACTTTGCCTTCGACCTGAATTTGACGTTCTCAAAAAATGTCAAATTAAGAACGTCAGTGGCCAGGCTAATACTTTGCATAGCAACTTAAAAGGCAGGCAGAAAACGTCCCGTTTTTTGGTATGGGGGCAGAAACCGAAATACAAACCAGTTTGTCATATTCCGCCGAAGGCTTGTATTAATTCTATACAAAGTAGATACACGTCTTTATCTAAGGAAGTATGACGTCACGCCGTAATTTGAACAGTAAATAACGCGTGTCGAGGCGACATACGACGTTTTATTCATGACTTCAATCTCGAGTAATGACTACACAAATATAACAGTCATTTACGAACACTTAAAATGTGATTAGAGTTTTATGGGGTAAAATAGTGGGCTATTGAAGGGTAACACGGAACACCAGCTGTACTTTATTACTTTATATGCGAGTGGTGAACTAAATAATGGCAAGTGCCACCTTATTGAAAAAGCGTGTGTCAGCTCCGAAGCACGACTGGAGATTGCAGGGGAAGTCAATCTGCTATTTTTGCTATCGCAACGTAATCTAAATATATATAACCTAACCAAGAGCATGTCAGGACATGTCTAAGGAGGGTTCCGTAACTATAAACGCGTCATATGCTTTTTTTTAAATTACTACAAAAGTTACTGTCCGATTTGGTTCATAATAATTTTCCTAAAGAGTTTTTAACATGATCTATCAGCATGGAAATTTGCAAGTTTCTATCTCCTATAGTTTAAAAATGCTAGGGGGGGGACAAACTTACAAACTACTTTGGAGGCCGATTACTCGAAAATGATCAACTTTATAAAAAAGTTACGTATGAAACCTTGCCTTTATTTTAAAAGACCTATTCTACGATACCCCACACAATGGGGAAGAGTGAAAAAATATTTTTCATCCCCACTTCACATGTATGGAGAGCCAGCCCTTAAATATAAAATTATTATTTTTTATAATCCCAAAACCGTGATCTATACAGAATCTATAACTGCACCAAATTTCATCAATTTATATTCATAATTACAGGAGCTAGAGGCGCGGACAGACAGACAGACAGACAGACAGACAGACAGACAGACGGACAGAGCGAAACTATAAGGGTTCCTTAAGTATTACGGAACCCTAAAAAGGTAGGCTAAGAAAGGATTTTTGAAAATTCGCCACTTAACGGGCGAAAAAGGTTTAAAATTTTGTATGTAAACCGAATTCCACGCGGACGAAGTCGCGGGCAAAAGCTAGTAAGCATATAATGTCACCGTAAAATTGTAAAAACCGTTTGATTGTAAAATAACTAGCGAGATTGTGAAAATGTGTCGAAAGATTCATTACTATATATTTATAATCTAACGAAAAATAAGTTAAAATTATAGACAGAATATTCACGAAGTCTATCAACATTTTACAATTTCACTAGTTATATTACAATCTAACGGTTTTTACAATTTTACGGTGACATATTTAATAGGTAGGTACGCACGTAATATAATATAAAAAAATAGTGGATATAAAATAAATATTTAAATATTTTTAAAGAAGGTATCCTATCCCGTAAGACGGCTATAAAATATACAGTCTCGGAGGTCTCCCAGGTCTGTTAGAGCCTGCCCCAGATGTGAGTGTCGACATTAACGGTGGCTAATGTTTATGAGCTGATATCGGAATTTATAATAGCCTAAGTGCCTAGAGACCCTTGCTACTTGCTAACCCTTATTAATATTATAAACTATATTTTTACTAATATTATAAACTAGCTTTTACCCGCGACTTCGTCCGCGTGGAGTTCAGTTTCCATACAAAATTTGAATCCCTTTTTCACTCCCTTAGGGGGCGAATTTTTAAAAATCCTTTCTTAGCGGATGCTTACGTCACTATAACTATCTGTACGCCAAATTTCAGCAAAATCCGTTCAGTAGCTTCGGCTGTGCGTTGATAAAATATGAGTCAGTCAGGTTTGCCTTTTATAATATATTATTTAGACCAGCTGCGGGAACAACTGTACTGTACTTTTTCGGGATATAAGTAATGTATAAATCCAGAGCTGAAACTACTACCATAATTTCATCTAGACCCGAGTAGTTTTTGCGTGAAAGAGTAACGTTCATCCTCACAAACTTTCAAATTTGCAAGTAGGATAGGATGCAAAACTCAGTATGTTTGTATGTTACGCAATCTTGGCTTAACAACTGAAACGATTATCATTAAATCTGGTACAGATATAGAATATAGCAGGGGCAAAAAATATTCTGCTAAAAACTATAACCCGTTACCTGACTACACAAATTATATAGCCTATGGTACCCGGCGGCCATTATTACCAATTTATTAATACCTCATTCATAAAAATCAAGCAGTTTAGTCGCTACGATGGAACAAACATACATATACCTATTTACTTTATTTTGGCTTCACCGTAGTTGGATAAAAAAGGTAGTTTGTTGGTTTTAACTTATTAGTTCAGTGTGCTGCGTGAGAGTTCTTGTCACGAAGAAGTTAACTACAGTTTGTATGACATCCAAACAGCGCCCCTAGTGGCAAACAATGGTAACTAATTCGATGTCATACGAATTGGGGATCGGACTACATCTGAAATATTTAGTTTTATTAATATATTCAGAAATATTGAGCCAGTAAATGTAAAAAAAAATATATTTTTTGTGTAGTTTACAAATTAAATACATTTAAAAAGTACCAAAAAAAATTTTTTTTTTTGCGAAATTGGTAAACAAAACCTACATCATTAGTTTACTTACATCATATACAAAAACAATAATTATGGTAAGTATGAACTTAAACGCACACATATCGGAGATATTTATAAATATATTCCTGCGGCCGTATACTTCATACGCTTTAACCTACAAGTGACGTCACTTGTAGGTTAAGTTTTGTATGGAGCGTTTTACGAGACTCGCGAAATTTTGTATACAAATCGCTGTACCTTTAAAAATATTTACTTTCGATATACGGTTTGTTCTGAGAAGTTACTCATATTTAAGAGTAAACATTTATGCATTTAAAAAAATCAGTCCGCTTGCCTATTGTAGACTGTAGTTACTTTCTTCACGGCTCGGCGAATCTGCACATTATCTAAACTCAAACAGTCTGTCCACTTATAGCTCTTCCACGATTTCGGTGGCGGTGGCCGGTTTCATTGAAACCAGGCCACAAGAGCATTCACTCTTCCTTTACTCTCGTAACCCAGTGGGACGAATAACCCACACGACTGGGCGAGAGATCCGACTTTTTACATGCCCATCCGACGCATGGATCATCTTTCTTGTCAGACAATCAGGTGATCAGCCTGCATTGTCCTAACCAAACTGGAAATAACGTTTATTTGTTGTTCCAATGCGAGAATCAAATCCACGACCTCCGAGTCGAGAGCCAAGCTCTAAAGCACTGGACCACGGAGGCTTATAGGCCAAAGTCAAACTGCTAGAACATTCTTCAGCACCATAAGGAAGTCTAGGTATATCATAGTCTATGTCCTAACCATGGCCAAGCCAATTGAGATGGTAATGCACTCGTGACATGTTGACTATAGCTAATGCAAGGTTTACCGACAATACAGAATAGTTATTGTTTGTAAGACAACAGTATAATTATGTATTTAATGTTGGTGATCAGGAAATATTATAACAATGTGCTATTCCAGTGTAAGCGGCACATACTGACCAATGGCGATATACAGAGGAGAAACGTGATTGGTTAACGCTGGTTAGAGGGAAGCTCAAATAGTGCGTTGCGTTGTCACAGCGTCGACGCTGCGTCGCGTCGCTTTGGTTCCATAATACTCGGGGAACCCTTATAGTTTCGCTCTTTTCGTCCGTCTTATTGTCTGTATGTCTCTCTCTCTGTCGGTTTGTTCGCCCTTCTAGCTGTAATAGCCTTCTATAATATTTTTAATTGCATTTTGACTCGAGAAGGGCTGGACCGATTTGGTTAATTTTGGTCTTAAAATAATCGTATCCGTTCAAATTAACACTATATATTTTATACGTGCGACAGCGACGTATTTCGGGACAGCTAGTTATGAATATAAATGGATGAAATTTGGGATAGAATATTGGATTATTATCTATATTGGATATAGATACTATCACAATTTAAATTTAAAAATTGGTATAACGACAGCGTAGTTAAAAAAATATTATCTATATTGGATATAGATAGAGATACTATCACAATTTAAATTTAAAAATTGGTATAACGACAGCGTAGTTATCTACACTAATATTATAAAGAGGAAAACTTTGTTTGTATGTTTGTTTGTTTGTTTGTAATGAAAGTACTGGACCGATTTCAAAAATTCTTTCACCATTCGAAAGCTACATTATCCACGAGTAACATAGGCTACATTTTATTTTGGAAAAAAATAGGGTTCCGTAAAATATTTGGGTTTTTCGGACACAAGGTGTAAAAAATCAACCAGAAAAGTTAGTTATTTTGCGTACGCTGCCTAAACTATAAAAGATAGAACCATAAAATGTTCTAATTAATTGTAGATCTTATAAATATCTACAAAAAAGTCCGCGATACACTATACCTATCTATGTCGAGTGAGGCACAACAACCATTTTTTTATTTAGAAATCTTGAATTTTTTTTTTGGACTACATTTAAACGCGTTTATTTTACTCATGCTATTAATCCTTATCAAAATAAATTATTTCATCACTAAGTACAGTTTATGTAGATAATATTTGGTCTTTGAATGATTGAAATTGGACGTGTGGTTTTGAAGTTATGGCGAAATTAAAATATGACGATTTCTGCTGCACGGCCCGTTACGAAGTGGGCGTCGCCAAGGCAGGGGTGTGCGTGCGGGGGGAGTTTAGATCTATGGTATTTCATACGATAAAAGTATACCCACCTACTTATTTCATTGAGTTTTAGTAGGTACCTATATTAATTTGTTTCTGTTTGTTTTGACTAGATTCGCCCGTTTTGTTAGTGGTTTAAAGACATTCTGTAGTATTAGTATCAGTATTGTACCCGTGCGAAGCTGGGGCGGGTCGCTAGTAAAAAATAAATAAAATGCTATGTTTGCTATAACAGCCTTCTAATTTTTCAAATCGCACGAGTGGTTTCTGAGATTAGCGCGTTCAATTAAACTTGAGCGGTAGACTAGGTAGTTCTATTTACCAATTAACTGGTTGCGGATCACTTTCAATTCGAGATTGTTTATGGTCTCTGTCTACCCCATGGGGCTGATAAAAATGTGTTTATTTCCTCCATGATCTACCCCAGTTTGTTTTAAATTTTTTAAAATGGTGATGATGATGATGATAGAACGAGTGTCGTGCATGTTTACTTTAGGTGAATACAAATATCTAACGTCATGTTTACCTCGTTGCCTCTACCGGACATAAGGCGCCGTGCACACTGGCCGAAAGAACCGCGCGAACAAAACGCTGCCAAAGGAATCTGCAAAAAAATAAATGATTTTTATGTTTTCATCAATATATATTATTTTTATTTTATTTCTACGTAAATAAAAATTATCTGTTAGAGTGTCACGCTTACAATTAGTTTTCAAATGTTAGTGTAAACTATTATATGAGTCTTGCTAGATGTTACTATTTTTTATCCCAAAAAGTACAGTTTACTGTACTTATGCGAACCGAATACTGTATTTACGCGAGCAAAGCCTCGGGAAAAAGCTCTTCTAATAATAAAAGAAGGTAATATTTATTATAATTTTTTACCCAACTAAGCGAAGCCAAAAGAAGGGATATGATTTTGGCAGTATGTATGTTTGTTAGCGCCTGAACTAATGATCTAATTTAAATAAATAAGGTGTGAATAGATTCGTAATAATAGCCCGGGTATTTTTTTTTATTATGTAAAGAAAACTTGAGTGCTTACGTAGTACTACGGATCCTGCGTTTTTTCGTCGGTGGTTCCCGCTCCGTGCGAAAAGCCCTTAATCTAGCACGTACGGTACATCTGAACTCATTTCCGTATCCACTATAATATATGTCTTAAATATATTACCTAATTCTGCATTGCTTTATACACATAGATTAAGCATATACCTACTACCGTAGATCGGCAATACACTCAGTCAGGCAAGAGTCAAGACCAAAATAAAATTACACTAGTGTGTGTGTAACGTGTATCTGTATATTACTTTTAGTGCTGTGCAAACAGTCTCTATATTAAATTAAATAATAAATTCACGTATTTGATATTTCAGAAATTGTTGGTCATAAATATTTAGGTACATTGTAAAGCATGAAATTTTCATTTTCGTCTTACCGTCAATATATTAAAAGCTGGAGTTATTCAGAGTTTAAAAATGTTATGTATAAACATAGATGTAGGCATAATTAAAAAGAGGTGTATAAATGTCAAAATTGAGCAATGACGCCGACCGCGTTCAAAATTCAAATCAACCAATGAAGTTTTTGAAGTGAAAAGTTTTGAAGTGAAAACTTCTTTAGCGGCGGCGCGTCCAAATTAATGGTCAAGTTTTCACTTCTGCCGGCACTGTGCAACCCGTTGTTTTTTTAATGAAATAAACCACGAAACAAGCAGACGGCTCGCCTGTTGGTAAGCGATTACCGCCGCCCATGGACACTCGCAACACCAGAGGAATTACACGTCTAGTAACTCCTCTGGTGTTGCGACTTGCGGTCCTGGTCCTTAAAATTCCCAACCCCTTGGGCCTCAGGTAACCTCACTCACTCGGCGAAACACAACGCAAGCATTATTTCACGCCGATTTTCTGTGAGGCCGTGGTATTTACCCATTCGAGCCGGCCCAATTAAGCCATTTTGACAATACAATAAAATGTCAAAATGGCCCCAAAAATCTCAAAAGTGGGGCCTCTTTTTGCCTCAATATGCCTCATCTATAAACTAATGCTAATATATTATACGAATCACTGCAAATTTCATGCGAATATACTATTTAAATAATATAATACATTTTGCGAGTAAAATGAAGCATTTCTAAATATTTTAAACACAGCCATTTAAAAAATATTTTTTTTAATATCCTCTTGGGTATGTTCTATAACTTGTATATAAATAAATAGCTAAAACATGGCCATATTAATTGAAAACTAAAAATAGAACATGATTGCGTAAATAGAAGAATTATTGTTATAGTCCCGTATTCATCGTGAAATGCGTCTTTTGAAAGAAACGGGAAATTAAAAACCTTATCTGAGATTGAGCGTCTTGATATTGTGAAAAGACGCCATTGTACCTTGATTTAAAAAAAAGAATGTGTACGTATACTATAATAAAGTGAAAATATGAGATTGATGTAACAGAGTTTACAAAATCAACGTATTATAATATTAAGTACCTGGAGTTCTAAAATATTTAAAAAAATATTAAAAAAGCAGTTGAAGGCCATCCGTGCAACTTCCCGCTAAGAAATTTCAAAAATTTCAAACTGTCATAACTTTAGAATTTTCACGGGATTGGCGGCAATCGATGCAGTTTTAACACAAAAATATTTATTTCACCGGCATTCTTGGATTTGATCCCACTACATTCCAAAATCCAAACTACGGTACAATACAAACGAAGCAAAAATAAAACATATGCATAAATATTTATGATCAAATTCGATGATTATACGTTAAAATACGTAGTTATAATAATTTCTACGTATATTATTTACTAGCTGTTGTCCGCGACTTCGTGACAACTGATGGCGCAATAATGTATTAATTTCGACCAAATTTGATTCCCATAAAATGGATAAAGATTGTATAATGTGTATAATTTATATAATTATTAATTTATTTATATATTTAAATAGTATAATTTTACAAACAACGGAAGCCAGCAAATATAAATAATTTTCCCCGTTTTTTCCACATTTTCCTCTGATTCTTCGCTCATATTGGTCGCAGCATGATGTTATAATATAGCCTAAAGCCTTCCTCGATAAATTGATAAATTATTTTTGTGTTCGATCTATCCAACAAACAAACAAACAAACTCTTCAGCTTTATAATATTAGTATAGATAAGGAACCCTGAAAATATATCGCAACCACTTATATTCGTATTCACAGCATTTCACATTCGCACAAAAATATTTTCAATACAAGACGTTCGTATGAATCCATCATACTCGGATAAGGCTTAAATTCAAAGGAATCCATCCATTTGGACTTAAAAGCTTTGGAAATTTTGTTTATTTTGTTTTTATTCGAGCAAGGAATTTCTGTGAAGACCAGGGAAATGCTAAGTCATTATAACTTTCTATATCAGAGGCATACTAAATACTTATATTATTATCTTTATAATGTAAAGATTCTAAAGAATTTGTCCTTTCATTGAAGTTATTGAACCCAGTTTTTGTCAGGACAGTCTTAAATATATTTCATCCCTAAAAATACCTTTGAATTACTTTTAAAGTTAAAACTTTAGTTATGTTGTAATTTGGATTTCATGAAACTCTGCGCGTTAAAAATACACCCTGTGCTATCGCTCTTAGTGGTTATGTCATGATTGAGCTGTAGTTTAGTAAGTTCGGTCAGTCACTCGTTGAAGCAAAAAAGGATTTTTAATCATTTGAAATAGAGACTTGGTTTCCGTTACGTAAGGGTTCCCGTGAGGGCGAGATGCGAGGTTTGGTCTGTGGCCTGCCTACCCCTATGGAGCTCTGTAATCTCTGTCTACTGTAGCGGATAACTGGTCTTTGGCTCAGAGGTCAGGCACACAAGATTTGAATATTTTGCATAGACGTAGAAATCTTTGATATTTTGAATTAAGAATTATAATATTGTGTGTCATCCGCTACGTTAGAGACGAAAAAATAGAGAACTGGAAGAATGGTTCAGAGCGCGTAGGGCGTAGGGTGTATAGTTCCTATTAATTGTAGAATTATAAATAAATAAGAGCTTATGAACGTGATTCGTGTTTGGATTGATAAACCCACTGGAGCGATTACGGCCCCCTCATATAACGCCACGCTACCTACCCTTTCGGGAAATAGGCGTGAGAACGTGTACTATCGATCAAGACACCACTCGACCAGGCACAATATAAAAATCGCTTGCAGCGCCGTTTAATCGTGCGCACGCACACATACGTGTAAATACGCAGTTCAACCACGTCTGCAGTCGATGCGATCACTTCCTTTTGTGAAATATTTGGAGGCGTTAGGAAAATGTTTAGACACTGTTCAAGAACTTTGTCGATATTGTACGTGTGTTATTCTGCGCAAATGATAATATCGAATATAATAAGGCCTTCGACCAGATATCAGTATCTACAAGTGTACGATAAGTACAAGAATTCGGTAGCTTATCGCTGACGAATGTAGATACAAATATATCTAGACGGGAACATTTGTAATCTAATTCATTGACATTACAATGATGTCGATAAGATTATTGGAAATACCCCTTTTTGTAAAAAAATATTTGCACTACTTCAAAAAGTACAAAAAACCGGCCAAGTGCGAGTTGGACTCACGCACTGAGGGTTCCGTATAAACAATTTTATTACAATAAAAAAACGGACGAAGAGACAGACAGACATGACGAATATACTGGTTCCGTTTTGCCATTTGGCTACGGAATCCTAAAAAGCCTAACGTTTACGTAAGCACATATCTACAAATCTTAAAAATTTATTTATGCATCTGGTGCCCTCAACCACGCAGTAAAACACTACACTAGCGTCCTTTTACGTCGGTTTCCTGTTAAATATTATCAAATGCCTGTGATCTCACTCTCTTTGCGTAAATGTAGGTAATTCTAAATTTTGTCCTAATCTTGATAGTTTTCCTTCATATTTAACGGCATCGTGGACTCCAATATCGTCTTGATACTTCCGAGTTCCTTGAAAACATCTAGATGATAATATAATTGCCTCCATCAGTCATCATCATAATTATCACATCCTCCGCGACGCGGACGGCACAAAAACAATGTTTTGCTACAATGTTTGTTGTTTTTGTTTGTGATGCTCAAGGTTACTGTTAAAATAACTGATTAATTTTACTATTCGTATTTATCGCTTCGATAATGCGGCTTTAAATTTTGTTTTCATACAAAAAAACTCGCTTAGTAAGCCTGAGACTACATATTATATGCTCTGGAATCCGGAATGCCGGTGAAAATTCAGAGCAGTAATATTAGAACTCTGGACTAATACAATAGAGTTGAAAATCGAACACACCAGCGTCGATTACTCGATAATGGTCTACTTTGTAAGAAAGTCATGTATAAACTTTACCTTTAGTTTAAAAGACCTATGCAACGATACCCCACACGATGGGGTAGAATGAAAAAATATTTTTCATCCCCACTTCAGATGTATTGAGACAGAGCCACCCATAAAAAATATATATATAATTTTATTTTATGCCAAATCTGAGGTCTATACCTACACAATCTATAACTACACCGAATTTCATCAATTTATATTCATAATTACAGAAGCTATAAGCGCGGACAGACAGACAGACGGACAGAGCGAAACTATAAGGGTTCCTCAATTATTATAACCTTAAAAAAGCTTGCCTTGTATTTCACCGAGCAAATGAGGGTACTAGAGATCTTCTGTCGGGAAATACATTGGCCAAGCCCCCACAGACGAGAGGCCGATCGTTTCAGTTAGAACTGACGTCAGTTCGGCCTGAACGGATTCGAGCACACACACGGAAAAAATCGCATCCAACCCAATTTACGTCAGTTCGGCCTGATCGGATTCGGGCCCACACATGAAAAAATCGCATCAGTCCATTCTGGTTTGCCGCGCGCTACGGTCGTGTTTATAAATTTTGTATTTAAACACCGCGAAAACTCATACAACGCTTGTACACGATACACGCCCGCACGGCCGCGGCTCGGGCAAGAACTGAAGCGATTTGTCCACACACGGTCCGGACAGGCCGCGCGTTCAGGCCGCCCGGTCAGGCCAGAATTAATGTTGCCAACTAAGTTATTTTACAAAATTTTACTAAATTGAGTATTTTATTCCCTCCTTAGAAGAAATTTAGTTATTAGTAGTGTTTTAGTAGGAAAGAGCCAGACTGTAATCATATGCAAAATGGCCTAGGTTAAGCACAAAAAAAAGACATCTTATTAAAATAATACATTCGTCCGTAATTTTCTTAAAACTAGGTACCCGTTTAATTACTATAAATTAAAATATACTAGCAAATATTACGTATATTATACGTAATATTTGCTAGTATGTTTTAATGGTAAAATTTATAGTAAAATTCAATGAATGAAAAAAAAATAATATAACAAAACCTAAAATGCAGTGGTTTTTGGGGGACTTCAGGAATTCCTAAGTAGCTTCTTTAGTAGTTTTTAGTACTTTTAGTAGAATTCAATATGAGTTTAGTAGTTTCACAAAAACAGAGCTGGCAACACTGGAACGAATCGCTTCAGTCCGTACGGCCGACTGATGCGATCTCGAAATTGCACACAGACGATACGATTTTGCATCCGTTCAGGCCGAACTGAAGGCAGACCGGATCATGTATGGGGCCCCTTAAATAATATTTCCCACTGTTTCCTAGTGTTGCCATAATATGAAACCCCGACACAGCTGAAATTTGGAGAAATATTCCTGGAGCGTTCAATATCCTGTGTTGGAAGCTGTATGTTAAAGTTTATTTTGTACGGAGTGTTTTGTGTAACAATAATGTTTAAAATCTCTGCAATGCTTATATTAAAGTTGAAAATCGTGTGGTAACTAGCAGGTTTAGTTGGCGTACCTAATACCTATATAATTTTAAAACTTTGAACTCCCATTTTATCCCCTTTAAGTTTTAGCAGAAGAACTTTGGAAGATTTTTACTATGAATCGCTTTTTTTCTAAAATAAATATGCATTTTGAATGTCGACGTAATGCGTTCTGCCGTCATTTATGCTTTGTGTTAAATGTGCTGATTAGTGGAGTCGTTAACTTTTGGACATTAAGCCTTAACGTATTTTTTTTTAATTTTTAAATTAATAGGTAATGCTAACAGTTAATAAAAAAAAGCATTTAAAATTAGACACCGGTGATTATTATTATGGTCTTATTTCAAGTATCCTGATTCCTACATAGTCAGGAGAGCCATACTTTGGCACGAATGAGCCGGCTCGACCGAATTAATACCACGAAAACTGGCGGATAAATCTATACTTATTATATATCGATAATATTATAATAAAGAGGATAAGTTTGTTTGTTAGTTTGCATTGAATAGGCTCGGAAACTATTGGACCGATTTTGATGAAATTTGGTACAGATATAGATTAAACCACGGGGAAGGACATAGACTCCTTTTTATTGCGGCAAAATGTACGGTTACCGCGAGATTTCCTTTTGCGCGTGTAACATCTAGTAGTGAAATAAAATATATAAATTATGTGCTTTGGTTCTGTTTTTCTACATTCGCCAAGTGAGGTTACCGGAGACTCAAGGAGGGGTTTGCCACACTTGTGTCACGGGTGTCCATAGCGGCTTTTATCTCTTTCCATCAGGCCATCCGTTTTCATCACAATAAAAAAAAACAACAACAACGAGTTGCACTCTGGAAGTGCCGGCAGAAGTGAAAACTTGAGCATTAACGTTGTCCATGGTTTGAACTGCCATTAGGAACAGGTTTACACTTTCGCCGCGCGGCAGTAAGAGAGAGGGATATTACTTCCTCTCTACTCTCCCTCCGTCTTACGAATTTTCGATCAGTACCCCAAGCAGGAACATTTTGCGGTATCGTTACGTGTACGTAAACGTCAAATATGAGAAATTTTGTATGAAAATTTTAGTTACTTTTACGTCCGCTAGAGGCGCTTTCATGGTTTTCATACAATAATTCTCGTTTACGTACGCGTAACGATACCGCAAAATGTTCCTGCTTGGGGTACTGGTCACGTGTCCTTACGCGAGTTTAACTTTTTTTACCCCATCTCAGAAAGTCCACAACACCGCTAACGGAGATTTCACTTCGAAAAAGGTTCAGATTTATTTTTATTCACCATGCTGCCCGCTTTATTATAAAATGACATGAGAACGACTTCTAATCCATGAGCTGATTACACGGCTGGATCGTCGTGAATGGACGTCGTTAGACGCGTGCACTCGATATAAAATTGTACAGACTTCCTTCGGAAGCAGCATTTTCTAGCTATATATAAAAGATGAAAATAACATACTTAATTTTTGAAACCTCATGGAGTCACTGGATTTGATGAAAATAATATATTGGGCTGCTGTTTAAAATTGTGGCGACCACAAACCAAAATACAAATAAATTGTAAAATTTTCATTCATTTTTCAATTAGAAATATCATAGAAATTCCTATTGATGTAATATCATATTTCAATAGGAATTTCTACGCGAGCTTGCGGGCAACATAGTCCAATAATACAAAAAGAAATATATACAGCCGAATGTGTAACCTTTTTTGGAAGTCAGTTAAAAATGTGACATGTGTTGCCATTAGCAGAATCTAAGCAGCAAAATGGCGGCAAATCTCCACAAGATGGCTGTCACAGCTGCCAAAGTGACAAGCGATATATTACAGTCTATTTATCATTTTCCAGATACACTGCCAAATATTGTGCGACAAATGTTGGACTTGAAGGTTGTCTGGATTCGATCGCTCTTTTCCGTCTTTAAGAGGAAAAAGAAGACTAGAAATCTTGTCATCCAAAGATGTATTATATTAAAAAGATGTCATCTGTTTTTTCTCTCGTCGGACTTTTGAGCTCAAAAGTCTGATGAGAAAAAGATAATATGAAAGAAAATTATCAGTGAAAAATTTTAGAATCACTTTTATTTTTGAGCTCCATAAGTTCAAAAATGACACATTAGATATAATATAAGCGCTTAGCGGGAAGTTACACGGATGACCTTTAGTCAACTGTTTTCCTATTTATTAAAAATTGTAGGCCCGGCCGTTGAAAAGGGGATGTAAAATTTTCATAGGTCCATGCAAAAAACCAACAGATTTCAAACCTATCTCAGTTACTCGTGATAGCCACGCGATTATTATTTAGTATGGCGACATTCACCTCAGAAGTGGGGTTTTGAAATTTGAAATTTTTATTTTTATTGTTTTATATTAGCGACCCACTCCAGCTTTGCGGGTGCGATGTTTTATACATATAAAGCTTTCTATTGCATCACTCTATCCAATGCTGATTGCTGAATACTGCATTAAAACCCGTTGCTTAGTTTAAGGCTGGGACTATATGCAACGGAATCTGGTAGACCGTAGAGAATTATGAGCACTGAAAATAGAACTCTGTGCTAATACAATACAGTTGAAAATTGAAGTGTCAGGTGTCGAGCTGTCATATATGACATTGACGTTTAACTCGACACTCATGTGTTCGATTTTCAACCCTATTGTATTAGCATAGATTTCTATTTCCAATGCTCAGAATTCTCTACGGCCCTCCGGATTCCGGTGCATATAGTCCCGGCCTAAAAGATCTAAGCGAACAGGGAACTGAGCGACTTAATTTTACCTACACAGAAAAAACAGTATTCTCCGAATAAGAAAAATAATCTTGCATGAAAGCAATTTGCATTAAGTCAAGATTATGGTTGCCTCATATATAGTGAAACTAATATTTTCTTACACTAAAAAAATAATTATCTTAAACTAAACTTTGAAGTAATCTTGAATTAAGACAATTTCCGATTGATTTAATATAATACGTTTTCTACCAAGAATTATTAGAATTCTTAATGTAAGTTGATAATTCTCTTGATGCAAGCTTAGGATGTATTTTCATTTTAAGAAAATATTGATTTCAATCAAATAAGAAATCACTTCATTAGAAATAATATATGCTTAATTGAAATACATATTTTTTTCTGTCAACAATGATAAATCTAGATTGAACACTAATTTTACTTATTTAAAGTGGTGTTTATTTTAATATTAGAAAGTTATGTCCTTAGACCAATAACTAATATTTTAAATTTTAATTTATGCAACCTACGATGAAGAATAACCTTTCTTGTTTCGGGAAAAATATTTCTTGGTCTAATATTATTACTTCCTTCGAATAAAAGTTTTAAATGCTTGTGTTAAGTGGTTTTAATGTCTTATAGGTTTAGTACCTATAAAACATTAAAACCACTAATAATACGGCTCAGGAACTCCCAATAGTCCAGTGGAAGTTCCGGAGTCGTTTCCTGAAAGGTAAATAGAAGACAACATACAAGGAACCAACAGAAAAGCATATCAAATAGTGGTTTCTTAAACAAAATGAAAAGAGATGTTAATCGTATAAAAATTTATTTACTTACATAAAAGACAATAATTGAGATCACAACCTTATAATATTATGTAGATAACTTAGTTTACCATAAACATAGATAAGAAATTGTTTTAATAACGTTATGATCCAACCCCACCAAACGGCAAGTCTCATCTAGGATAGGAACGGATTTTACAATCTTTAAACGAAATTTAATCTTGTGCACAGTGTTGAAAGTCTATAATTCTACCTCTAATCTATATAGTTGACGGGTGTCAACGCACGCACCCGCCTGTCAAGCTGCTGTGCGTGACTTGGTAATATAGACTTTAAACACTGTACACATGATTCATTTTCATTTAAATATTGTAAAATCTGTTCCAACCCGGGACGATCCTGGCCGTTCAGTGGAGACTGGAGTGGGACCATTAATCTAAATATTGAGGCGTAAATAGGATAAGTATAAATGTACTTTTATATATTATTAAAAAAAAAACAGAGTGACAATTGTTTAAATAGACATAGGAGAATCACTTATCTTATTTACGCGCTTCAGGGTGCACTATGTGCCTGACTTACACGATCACAATAATAACCATCTATCAAATAATTACTAATATAATAATTAATTATCTTGTGTGCAACTTCCAAATGGAAAATGTATGTATTTACATTGTTTAAAGTTGCATCGCAATACTGACACTGTAACATTTTGAAATTATATGAATATAATTGAAATTAAGTAATGGATCTACCACAACAACCAAAATCAAAATTTCATAATTTACAATTCTAATATGTCTGCAATGTATGGCACAACATTATCATACTTGGTGACAATTTTGTAAACACACCTTTGTATAATGATGTGAATGTGATTGGAGGCTCGTGGGTAAGATGCATCAAAGACATGAAAAGCCTTAAAAAGTGTGTCGAATGCGTGGGAGATGGTATTAAATGTATATTTGATGTTGTCAATTACCAGCAACGGTGATGAACAGTTTAGCATTGTTCCTTGTAGAATAATATACGGTTGAACAGTAGATTTTCTTGCAATTGATTTCTGTTTCTGGTTTTCAATAATTAAATCAATATCACCAGCATTCTGAAAACAACACAATTTCATTACTTATGATATAATTAGAAATAGGAAGGCTCTAGGTAAAAGGCATTAGGGGGCTTTAATGGGAGTCACTGGCCAAAGAATGCGGGCAGCATAGGACCGATTGGTTTGGAAATCCTTGAGGGAGGATTTTGCCTAGAAGTAGGCATGTCTCAGCTGATAATGATGATGAAGATGTCATGAAGTGCTATCTAATTTCACGGTAATCAGGTGGGATATGGAACGGAAAGATTTCAGCAGCATACGAGGCTTAGGGATGTGGGGTAACTGAGAGACAAAAAGGAGACTGGAGCCGCAGGTGCCAGGTCAGAAGAGGGAGGATGTATCGAAGGTGGTAAACTACTTACTTACCGTAACCAAAAGAAATATGGAGTCTACTGCCTCCTGCGACGAAAACTTCACATTTTTGTTAAGTTGAGATAGAAATTTGCTGCACTATCAGGATATTTAAGTTCAAAATCGATATTTATCTATAACAAAACAAAATTAAAATTAGTAAATAAATATTTAGTAAATTAAAACTACCTATATAAAAACATCCCATGCGCGCTCTTGTGAGCGACATTTTTTACTTACCAAAGAGTGACTTCTAGGGTCATTTAATATGGGCCAATTCACAAAAAAATCATAGACATTTGGGTATTTAGTGCGGTTCTGTCTAAACTTAAAAGTGGCCTTCCATTTATTTATCACTTCATCAAACGGTTCATTGTTTGTTTTGAGCCACAAAATGTCTGAATTTACTGTAGCTGAAAATAATAGTCAACTGTTATTAATCAAGGGAAACAATAATTAAACTAAAAATTATTAATTTACCTTTTTAACAAAAAGAATTATCCTAATCGGTTTACCCGTTTAGGAGTTATGATGCCACAGGCAGACACATACACACATTTAAACAGTTATTTCAATATTACATGTCAATTTTAATCAAATTACATATTAAGATTAAATAATACCTACCCTCTTCCTCATTAGAAGCTAGACTTTTCTTGACCTACACTTCATTGAGTACTTCAGATTTTCTTTTACGGTCCCCATACTTAAAAATTAGGTTACGCACTTTGTCCACTAATTTTCCTCTAGCAACCATAGGCCTACCAGTCAATGATTGGCCTTTTGTAACTGGCCTTGTGAAATAAATACCAATTGTTTCCGATGGAAAAATTGCCAATATTTTAGCGGCAAGTAGATTATATTCCTCGTATGTAATTTTGCTAAAATAAGTAAAAATACATTACAAAGCTGGTTCTGTAATTTTAACAACATTAAGAATGATAAAAATACATACTGATTTATAATGTAGGTGTAAATATGTTTGATAATGATGTCAGTTAATTGGTTTCTCTTAGTATTATTCAATTGTTTGTGAGTTTCATAAAATTTCAAAATACTGTTTCCTCTAACTGTTGTTTGTAGGTATATCTTGAAACTCTCTGAACACTCATTAAAGGACTCTGAACACTCATTAAATGACTCTGTAGGTGCCTGAAAACATAAAATATATATGTAATGCACAGTGGCTAATTCATGTACTTACTTAAGTTTACCCTAAATAACTAGTACCTATAGATTGTCTTCATTGGAAAAGTTGTTAAACAAATTACGAATGTATTTTTAAACATATTGTGACTAAAGAGCTTTAATATTTATTATACATCCTGCTGCATACAAAAAAAGAATAAACACTGCCCAGTTTCGCACCACCGCAAACGCCAATGGATTTCACTTACATGAGTTGTGATAATTTCAGCTAACTTTATCCGGGTCCCAAGATGAGGACAGAGTTCCTTGAGGTGCTCTGGAATGAGTTTGTAGAATAACTCTGTTATTATGCCATTTGCTGCAATATAGAACCGAAATGATACATTTAAGTCATCTATGACTTAGCTTAACGTGACATGGATATGAATTTTGATGAATTTTTGCATGGGTGGGTGGCACTTCAACAATACTATAATCTAAGGCTGGCCAGTAAAATCAATGCATACTTACACACAAAAACTTCTATTACCTACTTCTGGAGAAATATTATTTGCCTACCTACTTCTGGAGAAATATTATTTGCCTCGAGGAGAGTAACTACGTTGTTAATTTCGTTCATTTTGTTTTGCACTATCGTGGCGTCGGTAGTCATACCAAAAAAAAAAATAGATAGACTAGAGGTAACTTGTCATTAAATTAAAATATTTTTAACTTTTTTTTAAAACTTTATGTATTTGAAACAAGGTACTAATAAAATATTGAGGCAAAACAGGATTTTTACTCAAAACAAGATTTTATGT
The DNA here is from genome assembly GCA_905404095.1 of Glaucopsyche alexis. Lineage (NCBI taxonomy): Eukaryota > Metazoa > Arthropoda > Insecta > Lepidoptera > Lycaenidae > Glaucopsyche > Glaucopsyche alexis. Next base: position 6,396,365 of record FR990064.1, on the reverse strand, counting down.
CATTAGTTCAAGATATTTTTTCTTTAAATTGCTCTAGATATGATTCAAGGTAATAATTTCTTCATTGGATGAAATGTTTCATTGTGTTAAATAAACTTACAGTTTGAAATAAGTATTTCATTGTATTAGAGCAATAAAATATGAACTTCTTAGGTTAATTTTACTTATTCTTCAATTAATATTTTTTCCTTGATTGTAAAATTGCAACAAGAAAATATTTTTTTCATTTTGAGAACGCCATTATATAAAGATGAATAAACATTACTTGTATTAACACAATTTTCCTTAAAATAAGTTATTATGTCAAGAAAACTATTTTTCTTGATTCGAGAAATCCTTTTTATCTGTGTATACTGCATTCAACTAGTCTTATTTTTCTTTCGTTAGCATGCTTTGATTATTTATTAATATACATCTATGTTAGTTACTCAATATTTTGATGCTTTTCTACGTCTACGCAACATATTTTTTTGGACTTCCCCGTATTCGCATGTATCTGTCAGTTAAAAAGATAAGATATTGAAACGAGAGACGACAACTTTACAATCGAATAATATTCATTGGATAAGGAGATTAACAAAAACATAGATATTTTTTTGTTGATTTTCATAGTTAGTAAGGTGAGTTTTGCTATGTGATGATGTACGCTGCAAAGCGCATAATCACAAATAATGTGTGTATTTTTAAACGTCACAGAGGACTCAGCTAAAAGTAAAGAAAAAAAGTGTTTTTTCCGTAAAAAAAGTAAAGAAAAATGTTTTTTCAGTAAAACATTTCCATGTGTCCATATTGTCAGCTTGGGTAAGTATAAATCGCTGACACGAACAGACCGCAAAAAAGATAAGTAAGGCAGAGTACTCACAGTGGGAAAAGATAAATTTGAGCCATTTGAGAAGGATAAATTTGAGCTATTTGCTTCGCTAGTCCTCTGCCGGGGTTAAAAATCTTTTTTGGCTTTAAAATCATGGTTGTGTGAATTGAGTATTCATAGTAGGTAGGTATAGTAAAATTTATATTTTTATTATTTGATCGTTACAATAATATTATTATTATATAACTATTACGTATGTTACATAAAATAAACTTAATTGAATATAGATTGAGCAGTGTTTAATAGAAAATGATTTTATATTAGAAAAAATAATAAGCCGGTTGTTGGTTTTCATAAAATTAATTACATTACATTAACCTAATGGATACACGGACGTTACACTTTTTGGTGATACATCAGAAAGAAGAGGGAACAGAAAAAGATTTCTGTTGTGGTGTCGCTGGACATAGAGGGAGCCTTCGGGATATTACGGGAGGTCACGACATTTTTGGTAACGATATCCAAAATGACTTATTTTAGATTGACAAGATAAAGAGCAACTCTCTGATGCCAAATATGTCGGTCTGCCTGCGTAAAGTAGTTGCGTTCTCTGTATAGGGCGCCTGAAAACCCAGTTATCATGACCAAAAAAAAATGATAAGGTAAATGGCTGAGTAAGTTATATTAGGTAAGTACTAGTTGTTCTCATATCAGTAGCGTAAAAACTGACCAAATATTCGGTTGCGTTATGAAGCAACGAGCGTTCAAACGTGACTTATTGTGACCAAAAAAAAATGATCAGGTAAATGGCTGAAAATTACAAATCGTAAACTGTTAGTACGTACTAGCTTATTGGCACCAAAACTGACCAAATATTTGGTTGCAATTCATAGTTATCGGCGACCTATGTCTGAACGTATATTCTTATATTCTACTAGTAAAGTGCTTGGTTTAAAAACGAAAAACACACGATTATGACATCGATGATTAAAATATCTAATCGCTAAAAAATCTGAAATCTCACCTTGCTCCGTCATCAGACTCTCACCACCAACCAAGTGTAGTGAATTAGGTCATCAGTAGAAAACAAATGAGCCCAAGCTCAAGGGGTTTCGCATCAGCTCGATGGTAGCAATTGCAATTATCAACGGACTCTTATAAACTTCATCATCATCATCATCGTCAGCCACTAAGAGTCCATTCCTGGACATAGGCCTCTTCCATTTCCATCCTTTACGGCGATCTTGTGCCCTCCTCATCCAGTCGTGACATGTGTTATAAACTTACAAAGTTTCAAATCGATACGATAATTAGAAGTAGGCTGAAATTGAATTCCAAGATTTTCTTACATTGTGACTCAGTTACAGGTGAAGCTAATAAAAAAGCGTGTTAAGATACCCACACAGGTGAGATTCTTTGATTTACATATGTACTTATCATGATCCCAATAATCGTGATCGTAGGGTCGTGGATTCGAATTCCAACCCGGACCTTGTACCAATAAGTTTTTCAGAAGTTATATTCATTCTTGTCATAGTAACCGACGCTCTTACGGTGGAGGAAAGCACCGTGACGAAAACCTGCATGTATCAACTTTATCAGAGTAGGTCATCCCAGCATTAAGACGTAAAAAGGCTGAACCGTAAATTTTGAGATATCAAGCGATAGCTAGTTACCTATCTATACCTACTAAAATTAGATATGAGCGCCGCGCCGGCGCGCCGCCGCCGCCGCTGGTTTTGCCGCGCCGCCGCCGCCGCGAAAATACGTCGGCGCGCCGAGTGAGCGAGAGGGATAGTCATAATGTGTAATAGTCGGTGACTATGAGCATTATACATATTACCCAAGTCATATATACCCATATAAGCCTTACTTCATTCATGCTTTAAACGAGGAGACGAACGAGGCGAGAAGCACGTCCGGAAAAAACTCCACCTGATCTATTACCCTGATAGGCTGGCTTCAAGTATTACTATAGAGTGGATCAAAGCTACGCTTAGAAACAGAGTAGTGTCATCAACTATCATAGGCTTAACGCTCAGGAACAGGTTGGCGCAAGGATGCCCACAGGGAGGGGTGGGGTACTGTCGCCGCTGGAGCGGTCCTTGGTAGTGAATGGGCTGCTAAAATAACTGAACAATAGAAGGTTCTATGCTTAATACCTAATAATAATAATTTAATAGCTCCACATACAGATTTCTGTGTCGGTGGCCGGTTTAATTGAAACCAGGCCAGCAGTTATTCTAATAGTGCCATAGTATGTGCGCAGTACACAAGAGCACACAGACACTCTCTTTTCCTATAATACTCTCGTAATCCAGTAGGATGGATAACTGACACGACTGGCAAGAGATCAGGCGCTGGTCCGAAATTTTACTTGCCCATCCGATGCATGGATCACCTTCCCTGTCAGACAATTAGGTAATCAGCCTGCAATGTTCTAACCAAACTTGAAAACAACCTTTTTTTTTTGTTGTTCCCCTGTGGGAATCCAACCCACGACCTCCGAGTCGAGAGCTAATGCTCGAACCACTAGACCACGGAGGCTGTTAGTTTAACACCAATAAGAGGAAGTTGAAGGGACTAAACCCCCACCACTCTTCGGTAAAACAAGCGAGGTCGAATATCTTGTTAGTGATCCTAGATATTACAGAACAAGATATAATATGTAATACTTGGGATAAGCAAACAAAAAGCTAGATGTGCTCTGTGATCGTTTTTTGGATCTCGCAGGGGAAAGGCTTTATGCCCTTTCCGGGTTGGGTGACCCGGGGGTATGTGGGACTCCGACCTAAGGGATACCCACTAAAACTACCTGCGGATTGCCCTCAACCGCTATGAAGGGGAGTGTCCCGGATCTGTCGTAACACAGGACACCCCCCGCGACCGGCCAGGAGACCGAGAATCAAAGGGACCGGACTTCCAACGCGATTAGGGGCTACTCCGTCAAACTGGAGCGTCCCCCTCGACGCCGGAATTAGCTACGCCGGGGAGGTTCCCATCCTCTTCCGGAGCCGCATTAGACAAAAGATTGGATGTTCGCAAAGCGACATCGCCGCACTCCTGTCCTACGTCTGCGGAGCGGAACAGAAGATGGATCGTTCTCTCTGTCACGCTCTGCGACTTCTTTCTGAGAAATGACGGATTCACAGAATGAGACCGCCGCCTGCCAGGCCTCATCGCCCTCGAGCATGCAGCGCACCACACTCGAGAGCGAGAGGTCCCGCCCAAGCACTGCCACCAGATCATGACGCTGCACGGCTCACCGGTCGCACACCTCTAAAGTGTGCTGGGTCGTGTCCTCCGCAGCGCCACATTGGTGGCAGGCTAGCGTAGGCTCTCTCCTGGCGACCTTACACAGGTACTCACTGAAGCATCAATGCCCGGTGAGCACCTGTGTAAGGCGGAAGGTGACGGGTTTCCGCTTGCGGCACATCCACGACGTAAGGACTGGACGGAGTGCCGCGGCCGTATGTTGGCCGTATGGTGCCTGCTCCAAGACCTCACCCCACCTTCGTAGCAACCACTGTTTCCCTAGCCTCAGAACTCGCAAGAGCTCCTCCCTGGGTGTTCTGTGATCCTGCCCAAGACTTGTCAGCTCTAAATTAGACCTTCGGTTGGTTATACACAGCTATAGTGAGGCGATTGTCACATATTCGTAGTAGGATATGCCCCACTACGCAGAATAAAAGCTTTACAGGTCAACTGCATCATAACATTATATAGTGTACAGAGGCTGGCCTGTCTGATATAATTCATGGGTGCGCTCTCTTCGTCACCCACCGCTTCACTTGAGACCCTGATTCACCTGACTCCACTTCCTCTGTTCCTTGTTCATATTATGGAGACTAAGAAAGTTGTTCTCAAGGCAGATAGGTCATAAACACCCTACTTGGACAACTGCAACAGTCTCTTCTTGAGAGACCTGTCATGGCCATGCCATCGGACGCCATGATCAAGGTGCATAGCTTCTAGAAGCATTATCCAGTTTTCATAACTTCTAGGGAGGACTGAGTCCCAATTAATGTTCACCTTAAGGACATAATTTGGTTTACAGACAGATCTAGGAAAGAAAACCGGGATGGCGCTGGACTACAGGGGCGTGCCACCTATAGGCAGATATAATTGTTTGAGATCTATTATTGGTTGATCACTAGAGAGCCTACGCAGTCAGTTATATAAATGGCTTCGACGTCAGTTCTTGAAAATGTGGACGTTTATAAAACGAAAATAGAAAAATATTACAGTGATTACGCTCTTTGGTAGTTCCTACTTTGGAATTGTATTATTACGTTGTCTTTTTCATCACTACAAAAAGTTCCATAAATTGTATTGCATTGTAATTGTATGTTACTCAATAAATAAAGTAAACTACACTTTTTTTTTACTACCAAGATCAAACTTCAACCCTATCAAGGTCACGCCGCCGACGCCGCCGCCGCCGACCCAAAACAGTCGGCGCGCCGCTGCCGACCTACTACCCATCGGCGCTCATATCTAACTAAAATAGGCACCAGTACGCGCAACTTTGCAGCTCCCCCTTTGACGCCATTAGATTCTTTACAATGACACGTAATCTTGTCTGCGTTTTCAAACTTAGCTTGTTCTTATTTGTTAGACTACGAAAAGGTAGTAGAAAAAGAAAACTCCGGTAAGTAATTGGGAGTTTTTTTAATGAAATATTTTATATTACATAAACATCTGACATCGCCCTCAAGGCATACAGAGGAATCTGTAAAAGAAATAATATAAATAAATTTAAAAGATGACACACTACATGAATAACTTGTAACGTTTTATTTACAAAACCAGCGCTTGGCGAGCACCAGCAGAGTGACATTGATTCGTTAAACTACGCACCATTTTTCAATTATTTATAATTTCTTGATTACCTACTACAAATATTATAGGAAAGATATAATGTGAAACTATTAGAAAAAACAAATAGTAGTTTAGGTCTCGTATAGTGCGCTGCATTCATGTACCGCTGGGTTGCCACCACCGTCCACCACTGGTTAAACTTATGTGTTTGACCCCTAGCTGGCTATGCTTGCCGAAAGCTGGTTAAACGTGAATGCGTTCTAAGTTTGTGACTTACCAGTATAAATATCTTCGTTTTCATTATACATAGGTCGCCGATAACTATGAATTCCAATTTGCAACCAAATATTTGGTCAGTTTTGGTGCCAATAAGCTAGTACGTACTGACAGTTTACGATTTGTAATTTTCAGCCATTTACCTGATCATTTTTTTTTGGTCACAATAAGTCACGTTTGAACGCTCGTTGCTTCATAACGCAACCGAATATTTGGTCAGTTTTTACGCTACTGATATGAGAACATCTAGTACTTACCTAATATAACTTACTCAGCCATTTACCTTATCATTTTTTTTTGGTCATGATAACTGGGTTTTCAGGCGCCCTATACAGAGAACGCAACTACTTTACGCAGGCAGACCGACATATTTGGCATCAGAGAGTTGCTCTTTATCTTGTCAATCTAAAATAAGTCATTTTGGATATCGTTACCAAAAATGTCGTGACCTCCTAATCTAGGAGTGCTTGGTGGCCAGCTATAAAGGTTCGGTTGGCAGACGTTGGGTGCCCGGTGCACCTGAGGCGAGTGAGTGTGAGGTATGCTGGTGTGGAAGTAATTAGGGAGACTAACACGGGGTGCGTGCGGGAGTCTATAGGTGAAATCAAAATTCTAAGCGGGCTCACTTTCAATGCTCATCGGAAATGTGGGCAAAATGCCATTATCAGATACAAACTCTTAGCCAGGACAGCCAGAGTAGGGCGGGGGCTTAACCCCCAAGTAACAACACTTATTCATACATCGGTTATAGAATCAACTATTCTGTATGCAGCAGCGGCAGCAGTTTATTGATTTAAAAACATGAAAAAAGTATTTTTGTCGCCGTAAATTTGTGATCTGTCCCTGTGTGCGGCCGGCGTCATGCTGAGAACATGTAAACAAGCCGTATGAGATGATGATGATGTGTATATGTCACCGTAAAATTGTAAAAACCGGTAGATTGTAATAAAACTAGTGAAATTGTAAAATGTTGATAGACTTCTGACAGGAATATGCTGCCTATAATTTACTTTACACATTATGTTTCGTTAGATTATAAATATAGGTATAGTTTTTAATCTTTCGACATATTTTTACAATCTCGTTAGTTATTTTACAATCTAACGGTTTTTACAATTTTACGGTGACATACAAATGAAAAATTATATTTTTCGTGTGTACACTAAGCTTTAAGTTCCGCACAATACAGAGAGAAAGCTGCACCTTTATTATTTTTCCTTTGCAAAAAATAGTGGTTGATGAAAAACAGGTATGTTATCGAAACGGATACAAGAATATATTTTTTTTAAACTGTATTTAAATCTGCAACAAACTGAACAGCCACTAAGCCGCTATCATCCAAAAATATTGCATTGTTTAGCGGGAATAAAGAAAATTTGAAAAGAAAAATATACTATTGTACAAGAAACAAATAAACAAATATTCTTTCCCTAATTAAGTATGTAAATTACCCGTAATTTATTGTACTCAGCCGCAAACTTTTTCAATAAATTAGCCAGGACTATATTGTATAGAATCCGTAAGATCAAGTCCAATGTCTAATTTCACAATTCGATGCTTTGCAACTCTATTGTATTACTTAGTTTCGAGATCAAATTTCAGTGCTCTGAATTTTCTCCGGCGTTCTGGATTCCGGACAAGCTTTAGACCACCTTTTTTGTATAGTTCCTAATTTATATTAATAGTGCTAGCTGTTGATCGCGGCTCCGCCCGCGTAAATACAGTATCCCTCGGGAATACTGTATTTTTCGGGATAAAAAGTAGCCTATGTTTTAATCCAGACTCTAAACTACTAACATACCAAATTTCATCAAAATCCATTCAGTAGTTTTTGCGTGAAAGAGTAACAAACATCCATCCATCCTCACAAACTTTCACAAGGTAGTAGGATAGTTTTGTAATTAGTATAGATTTTTGTATTTAGTATAGTTTTGTAATTATTCTTTTTGTTTTTATTATGAGTGTGCAAATCAAGACTTTTCTATTTTATCTATAGGTAACATATTTGTACCTTTTCGCGTAGAAAACGTATTAGGCAAAAGGTTAAAATTATCATATCGTAAACAATAAAATGTCTACGACCTTCAATTCTTATTTAAATAATACTCAAATACTTGTTTTATCAGTTATATTATCATTATCAGACATCCTATGTTTAAAAAATATCAACTCTTTTAGTATAATAATAAATAATAATTATTATACTATACATATTTCGTAAAGCACAATGTTTCATTCGTTTTACGAGAATTGTGCAACCAGAGTATGAAATTTGGCAGATAAATTAAAGTTTATGTGTAAGAAGGTGTGCAGAAAGCAAATATTTTTTCAAATAATAGCTACTTAGAAAATAGAAATACTTACATAAAATAACAACCTTAGATTTTTAAAATACGCTACCGTGCGTTTCAAGCCAAAGGTTTCTGAATGGTTAAGATTTGCAATTGGACCCGGTAGATGGCGCTGCTGTCAGTACGTCAACAAAAAATCTAAGGCAGTACGAGTTTGCCGGGACAGCTAGTAAAAAATAAGAATATATTATGAAGTGGAAATTCGACCACAGAATATTCTAGGCGTCCTCTAGTAATTGGTAACTACTAACTAATACTTTCAACAACATTTATAACGGTACGTCAGTAGTTTCGTCACATAACAAACAAAGATATTTAAGTAGATATGAACAGTCAGAGGAAATGAATGATTAGCAGTATGATCGTCCTCATATTTGTCTAGTAGTGTTATATTGACGTGGTGTTAGATATATGTCATAGGTAGATATAACGCGTTTCAAATGAGAATAGGAACGTCAATGACCTTTTTCTGTCAAATATCACTTGAAAAGTGCGATTTTCAAAAAACTTATATGCATAAAAATATTAATAATCTCGCATCGAATTTAAATAAAAACGTTAAATAGTAATCAATTATCTAAACATAAATTTGATACCCGTAACACAAGTTCTACTTAGCATGGGATTAGATCGACGTGATATATATTATTTAATTATGTATTAATAATGTTTGTATATATTTTTTGTGTGTGTGTGAATAAAGAATTTGAATTTGAACTATCATAACCATAATCATAACACTCTAAATTCAAAACAATATGGCGCAGACTCGATCCTATTCTCATTTGAATCGCACTATATATCACGAAATTTACTTGATTTTACATTAGAGTGCCGGCTCGACTGGAGTAAAGGTCTCATACAAAACCGACGCGAAATAACAATTGCTTGAGGTTTGAGGGCCCAACAAAGCATCTATAATTCTTCTGGTATTGCAGCTATTCATGAACTGCGTTGCGGGTTTACTCGGTAATTGCTTACTATCAGGCGCTGTCGAGTCTTATTGTTTAAAATCCAGCTGTGTTTCAGCACATTTTTTTTTTTTTTATGAAATAAGGGGGCAAACGAGCAAACGGGTCACCTGATGGAAAGCAACTTCCGTCGCCCATGGACACTCGCAGCATCAGAAGAGCTGCAAGTGCGTTGCCGGCCTTTTAAGAGGGAATAGGGTAATAGGGGAGGGTAGGGAAGGGAATAGGGTAGGGATTGGGCCTCCGGTAAACTCACTCACTCGGCGAAACACAGCGCAAACGCTGTTTCACGCCGGTTTTCTGTGAGCCCGTGGTATTTCTCCGGTCGAGCCGGCCCATTCGTGCCGAAGCATGGCTCTACCACGTAAGAAAACTACGTGGTAGAGTAAGAAAACAATACCTCAACTAAAGCTGTTTTATATGAGACGTCATAAATCTTCAGCATTGTTTACTTGGAGACATAACAAATGATGCTGCAGAGGAACTTTAAAGAAAAAATGGCGGATTCTTTGTTCAATATCAAAATCCTTGTAATTTATAGCCCGTCGTATTTTATTTAAAAATAAAAATTAGAATGGCATAAAATATATTGGTCTTTTTTTTTTTGATAAAACGTGGGGACCTGGGCGAGTTTCTTTCGCCGGATTCTTTCCGCCGAGTTAGGGTTCCGAACCAGTGGTAATAAATTATTGTAATCGTTTTTCAATGCTTTTTTTATACCAAAATATTAATTAGGGTTCCGTACCTCAAAAGGAAAAAACGGAACCCTTATAGGATCACTTTGTTGTCCGTCTGTCCGTCCGTCCGTCTGTCAAGACCCTTTTTCTCAGGAACGCGTGGAGGTATGAAGCTGAAATTTATATCAATTACTCAGGTCTACTGTCCCTTGAAGCTGTGAAAAAATCAAACTTCTAAGCCAACGCCATCAAAAGATACAGCCGTTTATGCCGCAAATTTTCGACACTTGCAAGGGAATCAAAACCTACAGGGTGCTTCCCGTGAACTCAGAATCTTGAAATTTGGTACGAAGCAACGTCTTATAGCATAGATAAAGGAAAAATTACGAAAACCATAAATTTTTAGTTACATCACATAATATATATTTTTTTAATAATTTTAAACTTACTACCCATTTCCTCATAAACGCGTCATTTTGCAATAAAAATACCATAGTTATGACTCGATTGTCGTAATGAACGAACTTTGTAAACCTTGCAGGTTTGTACGGAACCCTCGGTGCGCGAGTCCGACTCGCACTTGGCCGGTTTTTTTTTTTTTACACCCTGGAAAATACACTATGTTGTGTATATGTACTTGTGGCGGACCAATCAGCGCACAGTCCTGAATCGCACTATCGAAGTTTCTGAGCTCGGAAAGTATATATACGAGAGCTGAAATGATTACAAGTGGGCTTCGGCCTGACCGGGCATACCACCTCGCTCGGTCGGAGATCTCCCTTTGGGGCTTGATACCACACTATCCCCACATTGGTGACCTCGACAGAACAACGCAACTTTCTGGACATCAATCATCATCATCACTCCCCACCTCTCCGCACCACGCAGCCAGCATTCAGCCTCTTCGGGTACCTCGACCACCAGCCTCAACGCACCGCGGCCTGGTCGAACCCTCATCGGCTTCAACGGGCACTCTCACTACAACGACCGGTCAGCAAGCAGAGCACATCTCTCCTGGTCAGCACGTAGCATCGGCCCCGCACGGCAGCACTCCGACTCACTGGAGCCCGTGCAGCAGCATCACAGTTCCGACTCACTGGGACTCTCTCCACTGGCACTGGCGACTCAAGCACAAGACTCATCAAAAATGGTTTGACCTCCGGTCTTCGGGGGGAGTGATGTGGCGGACCAATCAGCGCACAGTCCTAAATCGCGCTATCGAAGTTTCTGAGCACGGAAGGTGAAATGATTACATACGACAGCTGAAATGATTACAAGTGGGCTTCGGCCTGACCGGGCATAACACCTCGCTCGGTCGGAGATCTCCCTATGGGGCCTACCACCATATTCCCACATACTTATTTTACATAGTAACAGTGTTCAATAATTTATCTATAATAATTATGCAGACACTTGTACCAACAGACTTTTCGCTTGCAGATAAGCGATAACGAGGGTTTTATCCGAAGTTTACATGCTCTTATCAAAACATACGTTTCTTAAATAGTGTTTGTAATTTGTATGTAAATACCTACAATTTTGCATAAAAACTTTTAAAATGTAATAGTCAAAATGCATAAAAACATCTCGTACCTACTAGCTCCGCCCGCGTAAATTTAGTTTTTTATTGTAAAAAATAGATAAAAACAATCCTTGATGCGGATTATATAATTCATGCTAAAATTTCAGCTCGATCGGTGCAGAACTTTTTGAGTTTTTGAAGCGTACACAAACCAACATAAGATTTTTATATAAATATAATATGTCACCGTAAAAATGCAAATACCGTTAGATTGTAAAATAACTAACGAGATTGTAAAAATATGTCGAAAGATTAAAAACTATATCTTTTTAATCTAACGAAAAATAATGTGTGTGAAGTTATAGGCAGCATATTCGCGTCAGAAGTCTATCAACATTTTACAATTTCACTAGTTTCATTACAATCTAACGATTTTTACAATTTTACGGTGGCATATATTATATAGATAATAATTTTAATAAACTAGCTCGCTCGTTAGCCCGGAACGGAAACGGAACCCAATAATTGTTTAAAGTAGCCTCAGTTCTATGAGCTATCTGCCAGTGCAAGTATTTTCAAAATCGATCTTCCAGTTTCAGAGATGTAAAAGTACCTAAGCTTAATTGTATAACTGGCATGGCTAAACCTTAACTTCAACTAATTACGTGATTCGGAGTATTGGTGATAATGTGACGACATTTTAACGTATTATTTTGACCTAGCAACAAGTGCTAAAATCTAAAATAATCTTAAATACTTTAAACGATACACTCTTGTAATTATATCGATATACTAGAAAATATTATAAATGCGAAAGTTTCTCTGTCTGTCTATCTGTTACATCTAGATATGTGATAAACGGTTTAAAATCAAAAGTTAACTTATCCGTTATTGAATATTCAAAAGCAACTTATGTTAACTGCTTAGCTGCTTATCTGCTTATCTACTTATTGCCACTTATAATATTTTTTGCGCTTATGTTACGTTTTTCGATCGCTAAAACTGATTTCAATGAACTTTCCTTCATACTTTGCAGGCTTAGGACTGTCTGAAATCTGAATAACTAATTTTTATATTAAACAGTACCTACTTACGCATAATACTCTATTTATTATTTACATTAAGGGTTCACGGTATACCATTAAAATACGAATTATTGCGTAACGTAATATAACGTGTTTTCGTCAAGCCGCAAAGCGCAACAAACAAAAAGTGAATAAACATGAAAAAGCAGATAAGTTATAAGTACTAAAAATAAGCCGTTTATTAAAACTTTAAATAAGTGATTAGCTACATTAAAGAATTTTCACTTTTATTGCACTGATATAAGAACTATTTTTCTTTGCTCATACCACACTTATAGCTTAATGACTATAAATTAGACGGGTCGCGCTAGGCGTATTCGAGGTAGTAAGTGGAAAAAATTCTAAAGTCGCTGAATTTTTGTGTGTTGATAAAGTAGTCCCTGGGGAGCTTATCATTAAGTTTTGTGCCATTTCTGCCCACTGCGTTTTCAGCAATTCCATTATTTGTGGTTGATTTTTTTATATGGCTATAAAAGTGGCAATATTGATTTAAAGTTTAAAATATTAATGGTATCTTAACTGGGACAGCTTCCAGAGTATGGAGACTTAATTTGCTTCGTTTTCGTCCAGTAAAAAATGACTTAGGGTAATTTTTTGAAAACAGTACCGGCAAAAATTCTAAAGTGTGATAAACGACTATTTTCTGTTTAAGACCACTAAAATAGGCCTAATTCCAAATTTTGTGCCACATTAAGCGACTGCGATTCGAGAAATTAAGTTTTTTAGTTTCCCTAAGCTAAAAGCGCTCCAAAAACACATAATCGTTGAATAAAGTTCACGTATTCAATATTATTAAGTCATAAAGAATCTATATTCCAAATTTGTGCCTTCTTCATGCAGGGTTTAAATAATAAAATGCAAAAATAATATTATTATAATATGCGGTCGAAGTATTGTGGAATATTCGCACTACAACATATACACATAATACACATTACACATATACGTAAATGTGTGTGATAAAATGTCATTCATTCGACTACATTTCAAAATTTTTATATTTCGCATTTTACAGCGATTACAAAATTTAAACTTGCTTTTGCCCGCAACTTTGTTTGCGTAGCACGAATGACGAAGCTGAATGTAATTGTCGCCTGATTTTATACAATACATAAATGCACAATAAAATTTGATATCCGATAGGCTTCTACATGGAACTTCGGTTATCTAACACCAAAAAAAATACAATTTCAAATACCTAATTTTAGTTCTTGAAATTAGTCGTTTAACCGAATTGTCTCTTCAGCTACATCATATTCATTGTATATATAGTATTATTTAATAAAAAATAAATAAATTATTTCAACGCTTGAATTTTATACGTAGGTTGCTGGATACATGTTTCTAATACTCGTGGTTAAGGACTTATTTATTAGGTTATGAATTGATTGTAATAATTTATATAATTAAATACATCTTACAAACCAACAAAATAATATTTGTATATATTATTATTCATCCCGTTGACAATTTTATATCTAGAGGCACGGCAGGGCCCCGCCAAGTCGAGCCTAGTGAAACATCAGAGCACTACGTACGAATGTGGACCGATCTTTGTACTGCTTTTCGATATATGTTTACTATGTTTAGCATTAATTTATAATAATGTTAGTCTTATAAAATAATTGATTTATAATACCTAACGTTAGTCTTAATTTAATTTGTAATTATAATTTTTAATTAGTATTATAAAAAGCATTAGTTTGTGAAAAGGTTTTTTATTTTTGAATTTTTATTTATTTATTATTGCTTGTTAGTTTTATGTTAAAACTAGCTGATGCCCGCAGCTCCGCCCGCGTAGGTACAGTAAGTAGTATTAGAAGCTATGATTTTTTTATCTTTAAGTTATTTTGTTTTTTGTATAACTGACCTTTGAATTACATCAATTTTAAACTTTGCTTGCCTTTTTGGGAACACTCCTTGACTTTTTATTTTTTTAAAGTCTCACGTTACGCAGCCACGGAAAAATTAACCACAAATAATCGAATTGCTGAAAAGGCAATAGGCAGACATGGCACAAAACTTAATTATTAACTCCCTAGGGACTACTCTATCAACTACATATAGGTACAGAAAAAATTCAGCAACATTAGAATTTTTCCACTTCCCACTAAAAACAGCTAGCGCGATCCAAATGCATAGCTTGAGCGTTTCATTACTTCATGAGCTTTTGTATAAGGCACACCCCCTACTAGCAATATTCGAGCGTCGTCGTTGTGCCAGAACATTGTGTTCTCTAACAGAATAGCTATGAACAGTGACTAAAATATTTTTTATCTTAAGCCTATTTTCTACTTTACGAGTTTGTAAATACAAGCTTTATAGAGTTAGAGAACGTAGAGTGGAGTCAGAAGGTTCTAGACGAGATCTGAAAACATTTTTTACTGGCGAGTCATAATATTATGGTCTCGTCTTGGCATCATTAAACATGAAATAAATTTAAAATTGAAATTATAAATTTCGCATTTAGAACATTATTACTTGTCAAGTTGTCACATAAATTGTCATTTCATTTTGTCGTATTAATTTAAATATGAAACTTGGGCCCCTCCCCGCGTGGCGAGAGGCCCGCACCCCGTATTCGCCATTGATACATGATAAAAGTTGGTTTTTTACATTCTAATAAAAAATCCCGCGGATAAACATGGTTAAACTTATAGAAAGTGTTTTGTAACACCATAATCATCATATAGATATGAACTCTACTGACTAATAGTTTCATTAGTAGTTTTTATAGCGAGTTTGAGGAAAAAAAATGGAATATCTTTATACGAAATTGCCGAATGTGGCACATCTTTCTTACAGACTCAGATATTAACACTCTGAACAGTTTTTTAAGATTTGTCAGACATTAGAATAGTTGTGGGCCTGGTGGGACCATGTTTTATATAGTAGCTGAATACCAGGAAACCCCTGGTTGGATACGACTCAAACTGCATATGTGCATCGGTTACTCTTTCCTTAATATCGTGAAAGTAAAATTTTTAGCTATAATTTACTTTTGGGCCAATATCCATGAAAGACACAAAAACCTAAATTGCTACAAACGCAGCCATCCAAAATGGCACAAAATCAAATTTTAGACTAAGAAGAAGGTCCGGAAACTATATGCAAAAAATAAAAGACTTTAGAATTTTTGCACCCTCAAAACTTATCCAGACCCGTCTAAAATGATATAAACGATAAGTATAAGTGTTAAACGCTTACGTTTATAAACGACTTTTCAATTTATTTATAAAAGCACGCTTTTTTAAACGCTTTTCGTTTAAACGGCCATCTCTAGTTACATCTTCACGGTTTAACCGCTGAACCGATTTTGATGAAATTTGGTGTAGACATGGTATTAAGTATGCAGGAATTTTTTGGGGAGAGAAACAGATCTTGCTAGATCTTATCCCTGGAAAACTGCGCATTTTAAAGCAATATGTGTTTTTTTTTTCATCGAGCAACAATATATCAATAATTTCGACTCTATTAGGTATGTCAGTACGTTTGGTAGTTTGGTATACCTACGTTATATCGAAATTTTTTGCTTTGTTCAAAAATTTGGAATGTGTTCAATCCCAGTTCAATCAGTTTTCAATCCCGGTCAAATAAATATTTTTGTGATATTTTTAAAACACCGAGCAAAGCTTTGTTACCTATTTAATGAGGATTTTTAAATTCGTGACATCTGACAGATTTTTGACACGACAAAGACCATCGGGCTACCGAGCGCCGGCTGGTGACTGAAAAAGAATCAAAAATTCTCACTGACCGTTTCTTTAGGGTTCCGTAATACTTAAGGAACCCTTATAGTTTCGCTCTGTCCGTCTGTCTGTCTGTCTGTCTGTCTGATCGCGCCTCAAGCTGCTGTAATTATGAATATGAATTGATGAAATTTGGTGCAGTTATAGATTGTGTATAGATCACGGTTTCGGGATCATAAAAAAATAATAATTTTATATTTTAGGGGTGGCTCTCCATACATGTGAAGTGGGGATGAAAAATATTTTTTCACTCTACCCCATCGTGTGGGGTATCGTAGAATAGGTCTTTTAAAATAAAGGCAAGGTTTCATACGTTACTTTTTTATAAAGTTGACCATTTTCGAGTAATCGGCCTCCAAAGTAGTTCGTAAGTTGGTCCCCCCCCTAGCATTTTTAAAGTATAGGAGATAGAAACTTGAAAATGTCCATGCTGATAGATCATGCAAAAACTCTTTAGGAAAATTATTTTGAACCAAATCGGACAGTAACTTTTGGAGTAATTAAAAAAAAAGCATATGCTCTTGGTTAGGTTATTGATACCACTTACGCCACCACATGACGCTTTGTGTGCGTTGGGTCTGTCCCCTCACGGCAGAAAAAATATCAATATTGAATGACAGCGTATGACTTGAGCGTTATCTTAGTTTAAGTAGCGTCTGCGTATACCCGTTTAACTTATAACAATTTACAAACACAAAACACGTGTTTTATCAAACCCATAAAATAAGGGTCATCGTCACTATCATTAGGTTATCTGGCACTGGCAGTTGCATGCAGCTAGTATGGTATTTATTACAAAATAGTCGTCATATTGCTTCATATTATCACAATTATAATTCCACCATTCCTGCCAAATAATCTTATCTACTAGCTGATATCCGCAAGTCGTAACTCAGATCCAATGGAAACTGAACCCTATTTTTTTATGATAAAATCTAAGTTACTCCTTACAGCATCAGTTATCTGCCAGAGAAAGTGGTTTGGAAATCAGTCTAGCCGTTACAGAGATAACTCGAAACAAAAGACGGACAGACAAAAATTTTAAGTACCGTATCTATATACTTTCATAAGAATTAAGTGAATAACTGTTACCTAATTAAAAATTACAAACAAACACTTCAATTATATTTATTAGTATAGAATATAGATACAAAGGTAAAACTATTAAAATACATGATATTAAAATATATAGTAGGTACAACCAAAAAACGCCGCAAAACAGTATATTTTATTACATTGTATAGGTAGTGATAGTGATGTTCGTTTTTAGCATTCTATATTTATGTTCATTATCACTTATCACTGTATTTGCTATGACGGTATTGTTACGTAGGTAGCAACATTATATTAAACAACTGCATATTATGTCATATGTATACACATACCTTAAACAAGAATATTTACGATTGCTATTCAAATTTGAACTTTATTAAAAAAGAAGATATCTGGGGGCACGGCAGTGCCCCCGCCAAGTCGAGCGCGAAGCAAACACTGCCGTACCATCCTTTACTGGAACCATTTCGCCGCATTTTCAGGCCCCTATTTGAGAACCTCTGGATAAGACCAGAACGCAGAAATTTTCGTCATCCAGTAAGCTATAATCACATACTTAAAATCCAAAATTTCAAGTCTGTAGGTCATTTAGTTCCGAAGTTAAGCGAAAGCAAAGTTTCGCATTTATGACACTCACTCACTCACTCACTCACTCACTTATACACTCACTCATGATCATCAAAATAGAACTAGTACTTCCCATAAACTCAGAGAGCTGAAATTTGGTACAGAGTTAGGGTTTAATGGCCACATAAAGGGAAAACTATAAAAACTAGGATAATCGATCTGGGGGCACGGCAGTGCCCCCGCCAAGTCGAGCGCGAAGCAAACACTGCCGTACCATTCTTTACTGGAACCATTTCGCCGCATTTTCAGGCCCCTATTTGAGAACCTCTGGATAAGACCAGAACGTCGATCTGGGGGCACTGCAGTGCCCCCGCCAAGTCGAGCGCGAAGCAAACACTGCCGTACCATTATTTACTGGAACCATTTCGCCGCATTTTCAGGCCCCTATTTGAGAACCTCTGGATAAGACCAGAACGTCGATCTGGGGGCACGGCAGTGCCCCCGCCAAGTCGAGCGCGAAGCAAACACTGTCGTACCATTCTTTACTGGAACCATTTCGCCGCATTTTCAGGCCCCTATTTGAGGAGCTCTGGATAAGACCAGAACGCAGAAATTTTCGTCATGTAGTAAGCTATAATCACATACTTAAAATCCAAAATTTTAAGTCTGTAGGTCATTTAGTTCCGAAGTTAAGCGAAAGCAAAGTTTTGAATTTATGACACTCACTCACTCAGTCACTCACTCATGATCATCAGAATAGAACTAGTACTTCTCATGAACTCAGAGAGCTGAAATTTGGTACAGAGTTAGGGTTTAATGGCCACATAAAGGGAAAACTATAAAAACTAGGATAATCGAACATCTGGAGTACCTGGTGACCCTGATTAGAAAACACAAGAGCCCAACCAAACTATTAGAGATCGACATACCGCCTTTACAAAAAATATTCAACATGGTGGTGGGCCGCTTCATTTGATGTCAAAAATCGAAGGTCTGAAGTATCTGATGAAGAATCCTCAGCTGGTTTCAGCTGATTAGAGATATGGTAATGCCCCCCTTCTACTATTGGTACATAAAAAATCGACTGTCATTTCAAAAACCTAGCGAAATGGGACACATCTTCTAATTTAATCTAGTCCGTAGCATTTCACTGTTGGGCGAATGCCTCCCTTTCTGCTTTTGATACGCATATAAATAAAATTAAAGGAAAACTCTGGATAAGACTAAACTGGCTTTTATACTTATATTTACAAGTTTACCAAGAAGAAATAGTCGAACAATTAACTTTATTGTACTCGATCATTACACAAATTAAATAAACAAATTACACTGAAATCTAGTAAAATAAATCAATATGCCCACGTTTCTACAAAAAGAAGTGAAATCCCACCAAAAACATTCTGTAAAAAACTAGCCAAGTCTCGATAGAGCTGCTTGTTTATCTCTAAAAAGTAGTGAAATCTAGACAAAGTCGTGCCAAGTCTAAGGTTCCTTACTGCGATTTCTTTATTATTATAGTTAATGTTGTGTGACTTGGCCGTTGAACATTCTTTATACGTTACAAGTGGGTACAAGTCAATTTTGTTTACACGTAATGTATATCTGTTGTAACTACCTATGTTTGTTAAGCGAGATAATAGCCCATACTGGTATTGGTAATTGGACGCTAGTGAGTAGTGTCTCATTTTAGGCTGTTGTTGATTGTAGAACACATGTATTGGAGCAATGGTGTCATGGAGCCCCTTTTGTACCATTGCGTACCCTTCAACGGCCAAGTCACACAACATTAACTATAATAATAAAGAAATCGCAGTAAGGAACCTTAGACTTGGCACGACTTTGTCTAGATTTCACTACTTTTTAGAGATAAACAAGCAGCTCTATCGAGACTTGGCTAGTTTTTTACAGAATGTTTTTGGTGGGATGTACACTTACACTTTCCGGCACACGCTAGAAATTATCATTCTTGCAATGAAACGTGTATATTCTTCTTGTGTAGTTAGTGTATAAAGTTCAAATTTGAATCGCTACCTATCTTAAAAATGCAGCGCCCAGCTTTATAATATGCCGAATCTATTTATTTATTTCTATCTATTCTCTGTTTGAAAGAACTTAATAATCTGGGGGCACGGTAATGCCCCTGGCAAGATAAGCCAAACGAAGCGCAAGGGCCACCAGACCACCCTTTCTCGAAGTGTTACGTCGTTTTTTTGAACCCTCATAACTTAGGTTTGGATTATACCAAATAAATGAAATTTTCAGGATATGTTCCTAGTGACTAGACATGTAAATTTCTTATTAGATGGATCTTATACTTTACATTTTATTCATATCTAAAAACCCCTGAATTCGTCACTGACTCACTGATGATCAACAAAATTATAGGGTACTTCCGACTGTCCTAGAAAGCTGAAATTTGGTACGTATGGTTGTATTAGTCCACAACCAACATAATAATTGTCAAAATTAGAACTTCTTACATTCCAACCCCTTAAACCAGGGGAAGAAAGTTAATTATCTGTACGAGCGCCAACTATCGCATATATTACTAACTATGTTAGATTTGTTAGGTTGTAGGTTAGTTGTGAAGATGCGACAGCTTAAAATGTTGTAGATGTCTTATTGGGGCTAGGCGGGTATGGCCTTGCTACCTGTTCTTTTTTTGGTCTAAAAGACGATTTTTGGAACATAGTTTTCTTTAAATAATACTCACGAAGAGCAATGATTTTTTAAAAGTTATATCGGTATAGGTTTAGTTTTAAGTAGGCTTTTCACTACTTACATCAAACGACTTTTCGTTTAATCCTTTTTCTTTCGTCATTATACGACTACGACTCGCTTGTTTTAAGGGTTCCGTAATACTTGAGGAACCCTTATAGTTTCGCTCTGTCCGTCCGTCTGTCTATCTGTCTGTCTGTCCACGCTTCTAGCGTCGGTAATTAAGAACAAAAATGGATTAAATTTGGTATAGTCATAGACTGTATATAGATCTCAGATTTGACATCATAAAATAATAATAATTTTATATTCTAAGGGTGGGGGTGGCTCTCCATACATTTGAAGTGGGGATGATTTTTTTTTCTTTCCACCCCATCGTGTGGGGTATCATTGCATAGGTATTTTAAAATAAAGGTAAGATTTCATACATAACTTTTTTATAAAGTCAACCATTTTTACCTGACTGCGCGACGCAAAGGAGTGGTAATGTGTTTATCAGCCTATGTATGTATGTATGTATGTATGTATGTATGTATGTATGTATGTATGTATGTTCCTTTGAAGCACTATACAGACCAAACGCCTGGGCCGATTTTTATGATTCACACGTCAATCGATTCCTCTTAGTCCGGCGAGTGTCACTAAAGACATGACGTTAGTGAAAATTCAATATGGCGACTACTGGACGCCATATTGTGAAAATAAAAAAAATGAAAGTCAACAAACTATATCAAGTGGGGTATCGTTGAATAGGTATTTAAAAATCATTGTTAGTTTTCTCTCAACATTTTTCGATTCGACTGACCGTTTAGGATCTATATCGATTTAAAGTTGCGTAACAACCATTCTCACATTCCAGTGATGTAGTACTGATGCTGATAGGAAATCCAGTCTGATAAATAGCTAGCTAGGTACTCATAACCAAAAAGTATAAAATAAAAAATTATAATTTAAAAAATTTAAAAACCCGACTGCGTAAAAAGTGAACCAAACTAAGTAGGTACATAATTAAAACTGAAAAGAAAAAAACAAGCACTTAGATATCCGGTGGTCTAGAATTCTATAATATATTATTGAATTAATACTATTGGAACGGATATCTAAGTGCTTGTTTTTTTCTTTTCAGTTTTAATTATGTACCTACTTAGTTTGGTTCACTTTTTACGCAGTCGGGTTTTTAAATTTTTTAAATTATATTTTTTTTTTTGAGTAATCGGCCTCCAAAGATATTTATAAGTTGGTCTGCCCCCTGGTATTTCTAAAACTATAAGACTTAGAAACTTGCTATTTGCTACGCTGATAGATCATGCTAAAAACTCTTTAGAAATATTATTTTGAACCAAATCGGACAGTAACTTTTGAAGTAATTTGAGGAAAAAAACATATTACGCGTTTATAGTCACGGAACCCTCCTTAGACAATTTGTCCTGACAATTGACATGCTCTTGGATAGGTTATTTTTACTGATTTCGGAGTTTTGATTTTCGAGAGTTGGTGAGTTAGCTCCTATGCTATTCAACCGTATTGTTATTCAAGTTCAAAATTTAAGAAAATTGTGTTGACAGACTGCATAATATATTGTAACTAATATATTCTTACTCAGAATTCAAACAGCGCTGTTTGAGTTCCATTACTGCGCAGACATTATGAAATAATAGTTAAATAAATAAAGTTAACTTTTAACTGCATGCCCTCGGGGGATGAATATCAAAGGATTATTAATCCAGAGTTTTCAATTATCATTGTTTGTATTGTATACTTTTTAACCGACTACGACGAAGCCAAAAGGAAGGATAATGATTTTGGCAATATATTATGTAGGTATGTATGTTGTTTTACTATATTTTTGAAATAAATACTACTTTAGCGGCGCTGTGCACTTTTCTTGGGATGGGTAAAAACTGTTAAACTCGCGACAGGTCACGTGTCCTGATCGAAAATGCGTAAGGTGCAACTTGCAATTGTTTCCTGTCTTGGTTTACGCGAGCCCGAAACTATTTTAGTTCGTATTGGCTTTTGACCCCAACCTTCCCAACACATTGACCTTTGATCTTGACATTTGACTTTCGACCTTGACCTTTTACCTTGGACCTTGACCTTTGACTTTGTTTTTAATAAACCAAGAAACCGCAGACGGATCACCTGATGGTAAGCTATTTTCGCCGCCCATGGTCACTCGTAACATCATAGGAGTTATACTTGTAACTCCTCTGGTGCTGCGTCTTGCGTTCCTGATCCTTAGAAACCCCCTAAACTTTATAGAGTCGAAATTATTGATTTTATAATAATTGTTGCACGACGAAAGAGAAAACATTATACTTATTACTTTAACATGCGCAGTTTCCCAGGGATAAAACCTAGCTAGACTGAATTTTCACCCTTAAAGCTCCCTGCATACTAAATTACATATAAATACTTGCAGCCGTTGCCAGATTACGAAGTACTAGCGACCCGCCCCGGCTTCGCACGGGTACATGTATATATCTGTATAATCTATGGGTACAATACTGATACTAATCCTACCTCATAGATCTAAACTCCACTCCCGCACGCACACCCCCGCCTTGGTGACGCCTACTTCGCAACTCTTCACAAACTCCACACTGTAGTCAAATTATGTGTCCTGGCCATTTCGTTACATTCGCTAAGGTGCTAAAGTGAAAAATTTACGGACTGTTATTCTGTTATAATATTCTTATAGGAACGAAATAGCCAAGCCACATAATTTGACTACAGTGTGGAGTTTGTGGAGTTAGGCTTGTAGAGTTAAGGCGTGTAGAGTAAGAAGTTTGTTAGAGTCAGAAGCTTGGTTTTACCTGAGATCTAATAGCTTTTTGACAGTGAGAGTTATATGGTATCGTCTTGGCATCACTTTACATGAAAATGTTTTTGGTGGGATTTCACTTCTTTTTGAAAGACAATTTTTAAACCTCTAGAGTAGAAATTTACGTAGGTAAGTCTCTTACAAATTTTTATCCCCTAGTTTAAAGGGTTGGAGGATAAAAGTTCCAAATTTGTTAATTTTTATGTTGGTTATGTGATAAAACTAGCTTACATACCAAATTTCAGCTTTCTATGACACCCGGAAGTACACTATAATTTTGTTGATCATCAGTGAGTCAGTGACGAAATCAGGGGTTTTTAGATATCAATAAAAATCTAAATTATAAGACCTATAAAATCAAAACTTTACATGTTTCATTAGTCCGCTACTGGGAACATATCCTGAAAATTTTGTATATCTGGTATAATCCAAACCTAAGTTATGAGGATCCAAAAAATCGACGAAGCGCTTCGAGAAAAGGTAGTCTGGTAGTGCCCTTGCTCTTCGCTCACGTCTTGGCGGGGGCACTACCGTGCTCCCAGATAACTACACCTACCTTTTTAATATTTTTCACCGTTTATACCTACCCTGAACTTCCACAATTATTTTAAGAGCAAAATTAGCTAAATCGGTCCAGCCACGTTTTATTTCACATCCCTCGGGAACGGGATAAAAAAGTATCATATGTCCGTCTCCTGGTTCTAAGCTACTACCAATTTTCAGCCAAATCTGCTCAGCCATTCTTGAGTTATAAATAGTGTAACTAACACGAGTTTGTTTTATTTATATAGATTTGCGCAACCGATTAAGTAATTATTCAGTGACAAAGACAGCAACATTGAATAGCTAATAAGCCGTGTAAATATTTTTATTAAAATTACAAAATATTAATTACAGAATTAAGTTTAATTGACATGTCAAATCAATTAAGTATGTCCATCGAGACATACGAAAACCTCACAAAACATATTTTGACAAATTGACACTTTTCGTTAAAATACAGTGTTTTTCCAACTAAAGAGGAAAATTATGGGGTCACAGAGTCATATTAGAATTCGTCAAGGATTAGAATAAATAATTAATTTATACAATTTAATAATTTTCCGGTAAATGTCATTGACCGTATAAATAGTAGCAAAACTAATGTTTGACATTCATCATTGTCAATGCAACCTTGAATTTAGTAGCCGAAACGTACGCTGTAGGTACAGTTTAGGAAATAGGGGATCGGACTATATCTGAAATATTTGGTTTCATTAATATATTCAGAAATATTGAGGCATTACTACTTGGTAAATGTAAAAAATATCCCACCAAAAGCATTCTGTAAAAAACTAGCCAAGTCTCGATGGAGCTGCTTGTTTATCTCTAAAAAGTAATGAAATCTAGACAAAATCGTGCCAAGTCTAAGGATCCTTACTGCGGTTTCTTTATTATTATAGTTAATGTTGAGTGACTTGGCCGTTGAACATTCTTTATACTTTAGTGGGTACAAGTCAATTTTGTTTACATTTGTAACTACCTATGTTTGTTAAGCGAGATAATAGCCCATACTGGTATTGGTAATTGGACGCTAGTGTCTCATTTTAGGCTGTTGTTGATTGTACAACACACGTATTGGAGCAATGGTGTCATGGAGCCCCTTTTGTACCCTTGTGTGCCCTTCAACGGCCAAGTCACACAACATTAACTATAATAATAAAGAAACCGCAGTAAGGAACCTTAGACTTGGCACGATTTTGTCTAGATTTCATTACTTTTTAGAGATAAACAAGCAGCTCCATCGAGACTTGGCTAGTTTTTTACAGAATGTTTTTGGTGGGATTTCACTTCTTTTTGTAGAAACGTGGGCATATTGATTTATTTCCCTAGATTTTAGTGTAATTTGTTTATTTAATTTGTGTAATGTTCGAGTAGAATAAAGTTCGAGTAGAATAAAGGGGCCTGAAAATGCGGCAAAATGATTCTAGTAAAGAATGGTACGGCAGTGTTTGCTTCGTGCTCGACTTGGCGGGGGCACTGCCGTGCCCCCAGATCGACGTTCTGGTCTTATCTAGAGGTTCTCAAATAGGGGCCTGAAAATGCGGCGTAATGGTTCAGTAAAGAATGGTACGGCAGTGTTTACTTCGCGCTCGACTTAGCGGGGGCACTGCCGTGCCCCCAGATCGACGTTCTGGTCTTATCTAGAGGTTCTCAAATAGGGGTCTGAAAATGCGGCGAAATGGTTCCAGTAAAGAATGGTACGGCAGTGTTTGCTTCGCGCTCGACTTGGCAGGGGCACTGCCGTGCCCCCAGATCGATTATCCTAGTTTTTATAGTTTTCCCTTTATGTGGCCATTAAACCCCAACTCTGTACCAAATTTCAGCTCTCTAAGTTTATGGGAAGTACTAGTTCTATTTTGATGATCATGAGTGAGTGAGTGAGTGAGTGAGTGTCGAAAATACGAAACTTTGCTTTCGCTTAACTTCGGAACTAAATGACCTACAGACTTGAAATTTTGGATTTTAAGTACGTGATTATAGCTTATTGGATGACGAAAATTTCTGCGTTCTGGTCTTATCCAGAGGTTCTCAAATAGGGGCTTGAAAATGCGGCGAAATGGTTCCAGTAAAGGATGGTACGGCAGTGTTTGCTTCGCGCTCGACTTGGAGGGGGCACTGCCGTGCCCCCAGATATTATTTTATGTGTAGTTTACTAATAAAATACATTTAAAAAGTACCAAAAAAAAATTTTTTTTGCGAAATTGGCAAACAAAACCTACATCATTAGTTTACTCACATCATATTATACAAAAACATTCATTATGGTAAGTATGAACTTAAACGCACAAATATGGGAGATATTTACAAATATATTCCGGCGGCCATATACTTCATATACTATAACCTACAAGTGACGTCATTTGTAGGTCGACTTTAGTATGGAGCGTTTTTAGGAGGCTCGCGAAATTTTTTATACAAATCTCTGTACCTTTGAAAATATTGACTTTTGATATACGGTTTCTTCTGAGAAGTTACTCATATTTAAGAGTACTATTCATTTATGCAATAAAAAAAAATTAGTCCGATTGCCTATTGAATGTTCGTGTTATTCGCGATATTAAGCAACAAATGACACCGCGTCATCGTAATGCGAACAACATTATGATTGGTTATGATTAACAAAATTTCAATATTAATATAGAATTACATACT
This sequence comes from Glaucopsyche alexis, assembly GCA_905404095.1. NCBI lineage: Eukaryota > Metazoa > Arthropoda > Insecta > Lepidoptera > Lycaenidae > Glaucopsyche > Glaucopsyche alexis. The sequence goes on along the minus strand of FR990064.1, from coordinate 6,369,745 downwards.
TAATCATATTAATAAAATATCAATGCAAAATTTTATGTAGACTTGTGTAGACGTGTAAGCTGACTGCTGCCTTTCTTTAGGCTGCGTTCACACCAAACTGTCAGCCGCCGAAAGTGGGCGAGCGTTACGCAGCTTATGGTATTTCCATACATATTCACCTTTTCGTTCACACCTAACCGACAATACGTTATTACACTATGCGTAGACGCTGACATTCGGCGGCCGATTTGTCAGTATAGTGTGAACGTAAAATACTGTTTATTTTCACGTTTACACTGGGGATCACAGTGAGCCTGCTCACATTCGGCGGCTGAGTCTGTTTGGTGTGAACGTAGCCTTAAGGCCGTCATCGCACCTGCGAATCCTCCGGTGTTGCCATGTTGGGTGTGTCCATGGGCGTAATCGCTTTTTCACTAATTATACAAAGAGCAAATTTTTGTATTCTTGTTCGTTTGTTTGCATTGAATATGCTTTGAATCTACTGGACCGATTATGATGAAAAGCAGAGATATTATAGAACAGGCCACGGGGAATTGATGTTAAAGAACGTTTAAAATTATTTCACTCTAAAAGTGCCCGGCGCGTCGCTGCCGGCCGCTGCCATTTCAATGTGAATCAGCCCTTAGAATCCGATGACTGTGAAAACAATTTTGACAGTGACGCGACATAATGAAGTGTCAGAATAGTCAATGAGTATACGTCAAAATGTTTAAATAATGTATTCAAAATAGTGGAATAATGTATACGTGACCTTCAACATGCGACAGTTCGATGCGTATTAAATTGGGGCCAGACTAAAGGGAATTGTCATTCTGTCGTAGTGTGCCCGTATAAGTTATTTTTATGAAATAGTAGACGTTTACCGTGACTTCGTGCGCGCTAAAGGAAACGTCGCAGGATCCATACATTTTGCCATAAAAGTAGCCTATGTCCTTCTCCGTGGTCTACTCTATATCAGTGCCAAATTTCATTAAAATCGTTCAAGCAGTTTGGCACCTGTTTCAATGCAAAAAAAAAAAAACAAATCTTTCCTCTTTGTTAATAATTAATAGGTAGAGATTTTATGGAAAAAGTAAAATAATTTCCTATGTAACATGAATCATGATAGATATTTCTATTTGACAGAGGATCTGTTACTCTGTCAATACAGTCTGTCATTGGCTGCCCGTTTCAGTAACCTATATGTTAAAAACATCAAATTTGTATCGCCAAAAACCGGCAAATCATTCAATGACGATTTTTAACACATAGGTACCTAGTTATTGGTAGATTGGTTACTTAAGGCGAAAATATACGTAGATGACGTCACAGATTCGGGCGTGGCCTAACACTTCCCGCCGCGCCACCCGCATACACCCCGCAGCGCTCGCGATCTCCGCGCCGGCCGCGACTCAAATTATAAACTGAGGAACGGCCCTTTTATACGACTTTAGGATTGATTTAAATGCAACTTGAAAATATTAATTTATTTCTGGTCTATGAGCAAAGAAAAAACGTAGAATGTATACGCCGCTTCTCCTTCTTTTGTAGAAGCCGGTCAAGGTTATTCCCGAAATCTAGAAATTATTTGGTAGGCAATGCGGCTTCCAACCCATCACTTTTGATTTCATTTTCCACCTCTACGCCCACCAAAATGCAATACTTAGTGCTTATTGACAGAATCACTAAAATATCCACTAGGTGTTTTTTCGCTTTCCTAAGCGACAAAAATACCGAAAATGAGTTATATCAATGAGTTTGTATTTTTTTTTCTGCGTCGATTGGTCTAATCGTCGTCTTCCTACGACGATTTTTTTGTCGCTTAAATATAGTGAAATTTATACAAAATCATGAATGTTATGTTCACTAAGCGACAACAAAAAGCTATTTATAAAAAAAATCATTTGGATATTTTGAAGAATTTTAAAAATCTACTTAGTCTATTTTTCATGTTTTTACTTTTTTTTTGTTTGCACAAAAATATTTTTACTTGTTTAAAAAATTCTTTTCGTGAACACTTTGTACATTTTCTCCATACAAATTATTTGTGAATTGTCCTTACAGTGCATTTAATTTGATACCATTATTTTACGAAAGTTCAACTTGTAGAATTTTACCCATAGTGAAATAAAACAATATTGGCGTAAAGATAGTTTTACATATTTGACACAATAACTATTCGTGTTATGTAGATATTTTTACTTGAAAACTTTTGTTTTTAAGTATGTCGGTTAGATATATTTTTTTGTCGTCGGTTAGATAAGATGTAACTAAAAGTATTAAATTTACAGTGTGTGGGAACCTTAATGAACGCAAACATTGCTAAATATATTTCTATATTTATGCGCCTAATGTTTCGCTAGTTAGTCCTGTCGGTAGTAGAAAATATCAATATACTAGGTTATGGGAGTAAACTTTGCGCACATACTTGGACATAATAAAATAGCTCCTATAGCTGGTCTATTTTCAATTAAATTGGCAACAGTCACTGAAATCGGTGTGGTTTCATTATTATTCCTTTTTTAAGGTTCCGTAGTTCATGTCTCGGAATCCTTATAGTTTCGTCATGTCCTTCCTTTCGACCGACCGTCCGCCCGTCCGTCTGTCCATCCAAACGGTGGTGCTTGAAATATGAAACTTTGAATGGATAAGTTTATTTATCACGTCGACATAGTGCTAAAATAAATGAAGATAATTTTTGGTTACACCTACACGAAAAGGGGAGATATAATTAGGTACATAGACATTATAAGAACATTGAGAGGTTTCTGAGATTATATTTTGATGTACGTACGTATCCGTTTGCGTGATATTCCACTTTTAAGCGCATTTCTTGTCAAAATACGGCGTCCCCCCCTCTAAAAGCCAAACGGCTGGCTCTAAAAATGTGAAAAATTCATGATGGTAGACCATGTAATAAACTTTGAACGAAAACTATAACGGTCCAAAAAACTTCATAAATTCAGGAGTTATAGAGACTTAAATTGAATCAGTTTAGATGAAGATATCTGTGGCTCAGTGGTTAGCGCTTTAGTGCTCAAGCCAGAGGGCGTGGGTTCGAATCCATAAGAGAATAAAAAGTTTTCCATGGATTCCTTGGAAAAATTACTTTTACTGGGGTTAAGAATTAACTTCAACGATTAACGAATTAACGCTGCGGACAAAATATGTTACTATGATAAAATTTTAAAGCGATTTTGCCAAGTTGATGTTCATAAAAAAATTATCAGAATATAACAAATATTGTTCATCTCTTTTGTTACATCAAAAGCTGCTATCACCGTACATTTTTAATGACAAATGTATGGCGGTAGTAGCGTTTTTCAAGGCCAGGAAGCCAAATGGACTTCCACCCTTCATGGACAGATGCAATAGTCTCTTCTTAAGACACCTATCATGGCCATGCCATCAGACGATATGATCAAGGTGCATAGCTTCTCAAAGCAACACCAGGTTTTCCTATCGTCTAGGGAGAGTAGAGGATAGGAATCAATGTTCACTCCAATGACATAGTCTGGTACACGGACGGATCCAGGAAAGACAACCGGGTGGACGGACCTTCTACGGGGGCATGCCACCTACAGGCTTACCTATATACTTGCTTAGGACAATTTACAACCATGTTTGAGGCTGTGATGAGTTGTTCACTACAGAGCCTACAGATTGTCCTTGTCCATAAAACATCCTAATCTTATAGAGAAGATTAGGATAATTTAGATGATATTTCTGCTACTGTCAATGCTTTCAGCGCAGTCTGTCAGAACAATCACACTGCGCTGAAGGCACTGACAGCAGCAGAAAGAAGAAGGGGCATTTTTGTATGGATCCCGTCCCCACTACTGTAGCACTACAAGACATATATCAAAGGACTTAAAAAGCGTGTAATTTTTTTGTATGACGAAAAATCTCTAAACCATGGGAGAAAAAAGTTAATGAGAGTTATAAGTGAAAAAAAGTTTAAAAAATCATCCTGTATTATTGCACCATTTCATAGTGTTGCTAATAAGGAACAATTTTCGGGAAGTAATGGTATACAGCAAGCTTCAGAAAAGTGTTATATTTTGATAAATTGTCCCATATTTTGAAGAAATGTATGGAATGATAATAAAATGCTAAAATAAGCTCTTTCCTCAATTTTGTCACATACTTACATTATGGAAATTGTTTCTTACTTGCGATACTATTTAAAGGTGCAGTACACAGGATGTATTTTTTTTTTCATAATTTATGGGTTCGAATCCTGTCTAGGAAAAATGAGTTATCAAAAATGATGCAGTTTAAGTTTTCATCAAGTCGGCCTCGATATTCCGTAGGGCTAAATTGCTATTGCTAATTTTTTTTGACTTCTCTTACAACGCCCAGATGAATAATTCACCATGTACTATATCTTTTTTACTTTTTTTCTGTACCTAATCGTTTTAAAATTATTTTTGCTATTTAATTATATGTATTTTAATGTAATTGTTTTATCTGAATTATTTGATTTTACATAAACCACTTTTCCAGGCCAGGATTCGAATCCGCAAATTAGGAAAAAAATACATTTTGTATTATTGCACCATTCGATAGCGTTGCAAGTAAGAAACAATTTCCAGAAAGTAATTAGGTATGTGCGAAAAAATTGAGGAAAGAGCTTATTTTTAGTATTTTATTATCATTCCATACATTTCATCAAAATATGAGGCAGTTTATCAAAATATAACACTTTTCTAAAGTTGAGTGTATACCATTACTTTCCAAAAAATTTTCCATAGTAGCAACACTATGAAACGGTGCAATAATATAGAAAGATTTTTTAAAACTTTTTAACCCTCATTTACTTTTTTCTCCCGTGGTTTAGAGGATTTTCGTCATACAAAACAATGACACTTTTTTTAAGCCCTTTCATTTGATATATGTCTTATAGTGCTACAAGGATGGGGACTTTTTGCCCCTTCTTCTTTCATCTAAATTAGTTATGGCTTGTGTTCAAACGCTAAACATGCTAGGACGAGATAACAGCATCAGTCTGGTATGGGTTCTAGGCAACGGCAATATCTCCGGCAACAAAACCGCGGATGAGCTGGGTAGGCTTTGGGCCAATTGTGTCACGGTGTCATGCCCAGAATCGGTATGTCGAATATCTCCCAGCACTACCAAGAGATAACTCAAGGAATGGGGCCGCAGCTTAAGTATAAAGCAATGGGCTGAGTTTTTACTTCTATATTTTTTATTATTTCAAGATCAAAATTAGCTAACGTTTTAGCTCGTTTTAGTCAGACAAGGGAACTGCAATTAATTTTTATAAACAAGAAGAAGGAGAATATTGTCAGTTAGGAGCAAAAATTTACAATGTCATTGAATAATAAATTTACTAAGATAACTTTAGCCGTAGAAAATTCTTAATGTAAGCAACATTTATGTAACTTATCTTGTTTTATTTTATAAACTCTTAGGCCATTTAGATGAATACTCCTATAATTTTTTTAAAGTGTTTGGAATTAGTTATTTTTACCTGTTATTACAGAAAATGTATCTATAGCTTATCTATTTTAACATGTTGCTGAAAACCTTTAAAATAAAATGTAGGCAATTTTATTTCATAACTATCGTTGATAGCTTAGATAATTTTACCTATTTTTCGAATTAGGACTTTTTTACCTAAGCGACATAAACTGCCTGTAATTCGAAAGCTATATGACTCGTTTTGATATCAAAAATTGCTATAAAAATAAGATACACGTTGTATCTTATTGATATATAGATATATAGATGTATGTTAAAACCATCTAAATCCGACTATTTTGTGATTTTTAATGATTTTTTTTTCTAAAAATTTTAACGTTAAATCACTCTTCTATAAAGTTTACTAAATTTATGCGTCATATGTGTCTTTCTTTAATTATTATATTTTCTTTAATTATTATTTTTTATCAATTATTATTATTTAAACTGGAAATATCATAATATGTATTATATAAAATATTTATTTGCTCTCCTACGCTATCTAATTGGATTTTGTCTGTAATGTTAGTTGTATGTGTGTTAAATAAATAAATAAATGTCGCTTAGGCATTTTTACCTCATATACTATATACCTCAAAACGTTGATAAACTAAATAGACAATTAAAACAGAAATAATATAATATATCTATGGACGCTTCACACCACGTCAATCTGATCCCGTGGTAAGTTCTCGAAGAACTTGTGTTACGGGTACCAGATAACGGAAGTATATTTAACACTTTTATACTATACACATAATTAAGATTTTTATTATATTATACACATATTTAATACACATCCATGACCCAGGAACACAGAAAACTTTTTGTTCCGTCGGCGGGATTTGAACCCGCGACCCCCGGCTTGAGCAACGACACGCTCAACCAACTGAGCCACAGAGGTCGTCATAGAAATAGAACTATACACTTTCTGTGAAATTTACAAGTACATATTATATAATAAAATATTATACTATAATATATACTATATAATATGATATTAATATATTAGTAAAATTTCAAGTAAGAAGTTGAAGGAACAAAAAAGTACATTCAACGATCGAACATTTTCATTCTATCGCAGGCAGAGTGCTCACTAAGGTTTTCATAATTTATTTTTTACGGCATGTTGTTCCCTATTATTACAAGAGTAAAATAAACGATTGCGAAATAGCGGCACCGCGGAGAGTGACACAACCTCCTCGTACGAAAGTCAGCGGCTCACTGTCCCGCGCGCCCGCGCACGCACCGCTTACAAATATTTTCACAAAATAATAGTTATTTACGTATATTTTGAAAACAAAACGGTATTTCGAAAAACCCAACGATGAAATGTTAGATAAATATATTCTTCACATTTTCGTAAAAGAACCATCTTTATAGCCGTAGTAGGTAGTAAGTAGATAGAAAAAGAAATCTGAAAACAGGGCTTTTTAATTTTAATTTATTTAATATTAATCTTCGTCTTATTAAAAAAATTAACGATGATATTAAAGATGAAGGATTGAAGTGTGAAATGTATATTTTTTTGAATTTTTTTATTCCCATTTTTCGGAGTAGTTCCGACTCAAACTGAGCGATTTTTAAGCTTTGGGGGCTATTTGCCCCTTAAACGGGCCGTTAGTCTTTTCCTCGGTAGTCAAAAGTCAAAACCCATATTTCCATGGTGGTCATACTACACGCCATAGAATTATAACGGCGTTATTAATCTAAGCTACACGCTCAGATCAAATAAAAAAATATTATTTGATCTGAGACTACACGTGCAGCAAACAAATAGACAGTTCACCTGATGGGAAGCGATAACCGTAGACAATTTATCCAGAAGCTTCATCAAACCCATCGATGCGTAAAACATTTTTCGAGGAATGTGACAATAAAATCCCGAAAATTGCACATTTAAAGCCGTCCGCTGGAAATTCTTCTATCGCCTCTATCCATAAGACATATCCGGACTTTTATTAACACTTCTAAGCGTCAGTTCACACCGAGAAACGACGCGACGCGACGAGTCGTTGCATTTTTAGGACAGCGATTCAAAATTGAACTCTATTCACTACATAAGAAGATACTCGTTTAATTGCATGAGTCCGAGTTTCTTGTTTCGAGCTGTGTACCCGGCGCCGCTCTTGCAATGAAACATGTATCTTTTAATACGTAGAGAATAGAGTTCAATTTTGAATCGCTGTCTCAAAAATGAAGCGCCGCGAAGCGTCGCGTCGCGTCATCGTTTGAACTGACCATACCTGATATTATAAAGGGGATTTTTTTTTAAGTTTGTTTGCATTCAATAGGCTCTGTAACTTCTGGACTAACTTTGATGAAAGGCACAGACAGATGATTGGATATATGCTACTTTTTATCGCGGGAAAATGTACGGTTCCCGTGGGATTTGTTTTCGCGCTAAGCATCACTATCCCTAAAAAGTCCTCCATACACACCACAGTGTTTTAGAAATCGTCAAAATCGGACATTTCTAAACTAAGCCCATAGGTCGATGGCGTCTTGTATTCCAAACTTAAGAGTAGAACACCCGTGTGCCAATTCTACTTAGTTTTTGAGATAAATAATTTGGAAGATGGTCATTTTTTCAAGTCATCGATTCATAAAATTAATTTATTACGTCAATTGGGAGGCGTTGTAAACTTGTTATATACTTTGTTCGATACACCAGTTAGATGCGCATTTATTATACTTTATTACGTTTCTGCCACTTGAGTACTTTTAGAGATATTTAACTTTTTTCACTTTTCAAACTTTTTTTTTTCTTCGATACTTAGTTGTTTCCGCAATTGTTTTTTATACTAAATCATACTTTATCATAATTTCTTTGTTCATGATTTTTTTCTATTGCCAATCAAACTAGGAACGGGAGAAATAAGCATTCATTTATTTTTAATTAGCCCCTGACCTATTCTTAAGAGCAAAGTTTCATATACCATAGATTTTACGAAAATAAAAAAATCATAAACAGTAAACACCGATGAAAGGTAGTGTGTAGCGCGGGAAGGGGTCCACCCTAGTTAGGCAATTGCTAAAACCCCGTGGTTATACATACAACCCGGAGGAGCGGAGGTGAAGCATCACGCAGCCGATCAGGACCCATGCCGCCGCTAGGCACGGGTTTTTAGCAATTGCCTAAGTAGGGTGGACCCCTTCCCGCGCTACACACTACCTTTCATCGGTGTTTACTGTTTATGAATTTTTTATTTTCGTAAAATCTATGATATATAATTATTATTATTTTTTTTATAAAATAAGGGGGCAAACGAGCAAACGGGTCACCTGATGGAAAGCAACTACCGTCGCCCATGGACACTCGCAACATCAGAAGAGCTGCAGGTGCGTTGTCGGCCTTTTAAGAGGGAATACGCTCTCTTCTTGAAGGTTTGTAGGTCGTATAGGTCCGGAAATACTGCTGGTGACAGTTCGTTCCAGAGCTTTATAGTGCGTGGCAGAAAGTTACGCGAGAAACGCACGGTGGAAGACTGCCACTCATCAAGGTGATGAGGATGGAATATTTTTCGCGTGGGACGATGGCGAAAAGTTGCAGCTGTGGTATGATTCCGAACAATTCCTCAGAGCATTCCCCGTGATACAACCGATAGAGGATGCAGAGTGAAGCTACATCTCGGCGTAATTCCAAGGGTTCCAAGCTGTTTGAAACATAATGACAGTCAACAATTCGAGCGGCCCTTCGTTGGATACGATCCAGAGGGAGCAGTTGGTATTTTGGTGCTCCTGCCCAGAGATGAGAACAATATTCCATATGAGGCCGAACCTGCGCCTTGTAGAGTTGTAGGCGTTGGTCCGGACCGAAGTACTGTCTCGCTCTGTTGAGAACACCAAGCTTCTTCGAATGACGATGAAACTTTGCTCTTAAAAATAGGTCAGGGGCTAATTAAAAATAAAAGAATGCTTATTTCTACCGTTCCTAGTTCGATTGGCAATAGAAAAAAATCCTGTACAAAGAAGCTACAACAAAGTATGTTTTAGTACAAAAAACAATTGCGGAAACAACTTAGTATCGAAGAAAAAAAAAAGTTTGAAAAGTGAAAAAAATTAAATACCTATCTCTAAAAGTACTCAAGTGGCAGAAACGTAATAAAGTATAAAAAATGCGCGTCTAAATGGTGTATCGAACAAAGTATATAACAAGTTTACAACGCCTCGCAATTGACGTAATAAATTAATTTTATGAATCGATGACTTGAAAAAATGACCATCTTCCAAATTATTTATCTCAAAAACTAAGCAGAATTAGCACACGGGTGTTCTACTATTATGTTTGGAATACAAGACGCCATCGATCTATGGGCTTAGTTTAGAAATGTCCGATTTTGAGGATTTCTAAAACACTGTGCACACTATCGAGTCTAGGCGACGCGACATACCACCAAATACCAAATAAAAAACCGTACATTTTCCGTTAGTATTTTTAAAATGTACGGTTCTCGTGGGCTAATGGGGCCTCGGCACAGGGTAGAAAACATAAGTCTCATAAATCTGTGAGCCTCCTAGTGTGTACACTTCTCTATAAATACTAAAGAGTATATACCTATTTCAATAATGCCCAAATCGGCGTAATTTATGTATTTTTATGTGTTTGTTTATTCTGCTAGTTGCGTGGTTTAGGAGATAAGGACAACTTTTACACGACCAAATTGAAAAACGAAGGCCAGTGGGCTAAGCACGAACAATTAACAACGAATTCGCAACTTTATCGATTAACTTTATAACGTGGTAGAGCCATGCTTCGGCACGAATGGGCCGGCTCGACCGGAGAAATACCACGGGCTCACAGAAAACTGGCGTGAAACAGCGTTTGCGCTGTGTTTCGCCGAGTGAGTGAGTTTACCGGAGGCCCAATCCCCTACCCTATTCCCTACCCTCCCCTATTACCCTATTCCCTCTTAAAAGGCCGGCAACGCACTTGCAGCTCTTCTGATGCTGCGAGTGTCCATGGGCGACGGAAGTTGCTTTCCATCAGGTGACCCGTTTGCTCGTTTGCCCCCATATTTCATAAAAAAAAAAAATAACTAGATGTTTCCCGCGACTTCGTGCGCACAAAAGTTAATTTCGCAGAAACTGTACATTTGTCCTTCCCCGTGATCTACTCTACATCTGTACCAAATTTCATCAAAATCGGTCCAGTAGTTTCGGAACCTATTCGATGCAAAGAAAGTACAAACAAACTTTTCCTCTTTATCATATTACTAGCGACCCGCCCCGGCTTCGCACGGGTACAATACTGATACTAATACTACAGAATGTCTTTAAACCTCTACCAAACGGGCGAAATTTAGTCAAAAGTTCAAAACAAACAGAAACAAATTAATGTAGGTACCTACTAAAACTCAATTAAATAAGTAGGTGGGTATACTTTTATCGTATGAAATACCAGGAGTAACAATACAACAAACACTAAATAAATAGGTATTCAAGTAACTATCTATCATAGTTACAACGAACACAAAACAAAAAAAAAAATACCCAATAATCTAAACTCCGCACGCGCACCCCCGCCTTGGTGACACCCACTTCGCAACGGGCCGTGCAGCAGAAATCGTAATATTTTAATTTCGCCATAACTTCAAAACCAAACATCCAATTTTAATCATTCAAAGACCAAATATTATCTACATAAACTGTACTTAGTAATGAAATAATTTATTTTGATAAGGATTAATATCATGAGTAAAATAAACGCGTTTAAATATAGTCCAAAAAAAAATCAAGATTTCTAAATAAAAAAATGGTCGTTGTGCCTCACTCGACATAGATAGGTATAGTGTGTTGTGCACTTTTTTGTAGATATTTATAAGATCTACAATTAATTAGAACATTTTATGGTTCTATCTTTTATAGTTTAGGCAGCGTACGCAAAGTAAGTAACTTTTCTGGTTGATTTTTTACACCTGGTGTCCGAAAAACCCAAATATCTTACGGATCCCTATTTTTTTTCAAAATAAAATTTAGCCTATGTTACTCGTGGATAATGTAGCTTTCGAATGGTGAAAGAATTTTTGAAATCGGTCCAGTACTTTTTGAGCCTATTCATTACAAACAAACAAACAAACAAACAAACAAACAAACAAACATACAAACAAAGTTTTCCTCTTTATAATATTAGTGTAGAAGTGTAGATATAGTATAGAAGTAATAGAATCTAAAAGATTATAGATAAATCTAAAAGAACGCGGTTGATGCGATAAAGAATTATAAGAAAATAAAAAGTATTGCCTATCTCTTTCTCGCATAACGATTTGTGACGTCACGCCGCGCCGTGCTACCGCCATCGTCGGGCCATACATTGTTTAATGACAATTTTAGATTTATATGTGTCGCTATTGAACAATTTTAAAATTTTATTTGTATGAATGTGATATTCGACCCTAGGTCAATCTTATTGGCAACAAAGTATTCGTAATGTTATCGAATAATTATGGTATTAGGCGCTGTCATCTATACTTCTATACTATATTATAATATAACTAGCGACCCGCCCCGGCTTCGCACTGGTATAATACTGATACTAATACTACAGAATGTTACCCACTTCGCAACGGGCCGTGCAGCAAAAATCGTAATATTTTAATTTCGCCATAACTTCAAAACCAAACGTCCAATTTGAATCATTCAAAGACCAAATATTATCTACGTAAACTGTACTTAGTGATGAAATAATTTATTTTGATAAGGATTAATAGCATGAGTAAAATAAACGCACTTAAATGTAGTCCAAAGAAATCAAGATATCTAAATAAAAAAATGATTGTTGTGACTTGTGCCTCACCAACCATAGATAGGTATAGTGTGTCGCGGACTTTTTTGTAGATATTTATAAGATCTACAATTAATTAGAACATTATATGGTTCTACCTTTTATAGTTTAGGCAGCGTATGCAAAATAAGTAACTTTTCTGGTTGATTTTTTACACCTTGTGACCGAAAAACCCAAATATCTTACGGAACCCTATTTTTTTCCAAAATAAAATTTAGCCTATGTTACTCGTGGATAATGTAGCTTTCGAATGGTGAAAGAATTTTTGAAATCGGTCCAGTACTTTTTGAGCCTATTCATTACAAACAAACAAACAAACATACAAACAAAGTTTTCCTCTTTATAATATTAGTGTAGATAAAGTTGACACTAGGAGCCTAGGACTCTGAAATATTTAGTTTCAATAATATATTGAGGCATTACTACTTGGCAAATATAAAAAATATTTTATTTTATGTGTAATCTAGGTACTAATTAAATACATTTTAAAAGTACAAAAAAAAATGTTTTTTTTTTTGCCAAATTTGTAAGTAAACAAAACTTACAACATTAGTTTACTTACATCCATACATTATGATAAGAATGAACTTAAACGCACAAATATCGGAGATATTTACAAATATATTCCTGCTGCCGTATACTTCATACACCTTAACCTAGGTACTGTTACAAGTGACGTCACTTCTAGGTTAAGTTTAGTATGGAGCGTTTTTACGAGACTTGCGAAATTGATCGCTGTAACTTTAAAAATATTGACTTTTGATATACGGTTTCTTCTGAGAAGTTACTCATATTTAAGAGTACTATTCACTTATGCAATAAAAAATCAGTCCGCTTGCCTATTACTATCAATTGTTCGTGGTCTGGCTACTGAAGACCAATTCATGTAGTTATGTTCGATACAATCTCATTTGGATTAATATCCTCTCGCGTTCGCACATGCACTATTGTCTATTTTACACGCCGGAATCCAGAAGGCCGGAGAAAACTGAGAGCGCTGTAAATAGAACTCTGCGCTAATACAATAGAGTTGAAAATCGAAGTATCGAGTGTAGATTAGGGGTATGTTCCGATATGCACTGCGACCACTGTACTGTGTGACGTCAATTCAGTATACTATGAAGCTGTTCCTATATAGCCAGTTATACTGCTGCCCTAGGAACTAGGAATGGTCTTCATTTTGACGTTTGAACTTTTTAATCACGTGATCAAAGTACTGCGAGTACCTTACCTCGAAAACGCAAGTGCTCACAGTAGAATATGGCAGCGATTTATGACGTCATAGGGTACTGCGGCAGTATACTGCCTATACTGGCAGTCCATAAAGGAACGAATTTTTCTACAGTGATATCGGAACATACCCTTAATGTGTTGTCAGATTTGACATTGACATTTGACTTGACACTCGTGTGTTCGATTTTCAGCTCTATTGTTTAGAGCAGAGCTCTATTTTCAGTGCTCTGAATTTACCCCGGTCCGCCAGATTCCGAACAATATTGTCGCAGCCTTATATACTAGTATACTTTCCAGTTTCCAGTTAATTACTTCGTCGCGTCATCGAATAATATTTAATATACCTAGATTAAGGTATACTTAGATCTGTTTTTCATCGAAAAGTAAATTAATTTCTGTAAATATTTAAATATTTACCTACTTCCAGCAATTTACTTTCGTCGGACTTCTGAAGACTTGGCAAAGCTCATTAGAAGCTAAATAGATGTGTCTGTGACTTCGTTTGCGATATTATATATTTTTGTTATTTGCGATATTAATTTTTCGACTTAACAAAAAATAACCTAACCTAACCAAGAGCATTAATCAGGACATGTCTAAGGAGGGTTCCGTAACTATAAACGCGTAATAGGTTTTTTTCAAATTTCTTCAATAGTTACTGACCTATTTCGTTCAAAATAATTTTCCTGAAGAGTTTTTAGCATGGTCCATCTGTATGGAAACTTACAAGTTTCTATCTCCTATAGTCTAAAAATGCCAGAGGGAGGACCAACTTACAAACCACTATGGAGGCCGATTGTCTCTTGTTGATGGTTGTCTTTGTAAAAAAGTCGTGTATGAAACCTTGCCTTTGTTTTGAAAGACATTTTCAACGATACCCCACACGATGGGGTAGAATGAAAAAAAATTGCGTCCCCACTTCACATGTATGGAGAGACACCCCTAAAATATAAAATTATTATTATTTTATGATGCAAAATCAGAGATCTATAACTATACCAAATTCCTACATACATACATATAATCACGCCTCTTTCCCGTAGGGGAGACCGCCTCTTTCCCGTAGGGGTTGTTGGCAGAGACCACTTCTTTCAACTTGCAACGATCTTCTTCTTTATAAGTAGGTAGGTACTTGTTTCTCTTCATCCACTTTCATTCTTACCATCCATTCCTCCTCTAACATTCAACGTAGCGAAGCGGCTCTCCATGGGCCACTTTTCGCCTCTGCGAGAACGAGACGTGATGGTGGCGAACCACATCGCCGCCATTTTGGGTAATTAAATTATTTTTATAATTATCCATTGCGTTCCCACCAAATTCCATCCATTTATATTCATAGTTACCGACGCTAGAAGTGTGGACAGACAGACAGACAGACAGACGGACGGACAGAGCGAAACTATAATGCCCCGTCCAGACTGCTCGCGAAGTACGCCGAGAAAGTGGTCCGTGAAGTAACCCGAAGTACGAAATTAGGCGAAACGAGGTGCATGCCCACATTCGGCCAACCTCGGCCTACTTCGCAAGTAGTCAGGACGAGGAAAAAAGGAAAAAGCTGAGAGGATTTGCGACTTACGAGTCCCATCAAATTTCAACTTTGTTGATAACAGATTTCGCAATGACTTTATCGTTACATAATTACATACAGATAAATAAAATTGAAGTGTCTGTTTGTAATTTCAAATTAACAGCTTTGCAATTGATCATAATATGAAAGTATGTTCGGTACTTACAATGAAATATCAATTTTTAACATTTTTGTTCGTCCGTCTATCTTTCTGTTTGTTCCGGATAATCTCTGAAACGGCTGAACTGATTTTCATCCGTCTTTCACTGCCATATAGCTGATGTTATAACTTCTAACATAGGCTACTTTTATTTTAGGGTTCCGTTTCCGTTTTATGCAAACGAAGTTGCGGGTATCAGCTAGTATAATATAGGTTTAACAAAACAACACCAAAAACAGGATATAGAATTTCCTCCCAATTTTGAATTTCGAGCTTCGCTTTTAATGAAAATGCCGAATGGATCCTTATATAAAAAGGTGTCAAAAGGGTACTCGTATAAAATGTCAAAACGACACTCACAAGAATGTTCAAACAATCTACACTAATATTATAAAGAGGAAAACTTTGTTTGTATGTTTGTTTGTTTGTTTGTTTGTTTGTTTGTTTGTTTGTTTGTTTGTAATGAATAGGCTCAAAAAGTACTGGACCGATTTCAAAAATTCTTTCACCATTCGAAAGCTACATTATCCACGAGTAACATAGGCTAAATTTTATTTTGGAAGAAAATAGGGTTCCGTAAGATATTTGGGTTTTTCTGACACCAGGTGTAAAAAATCAACCAGAAAAGTTACTTATTTTGCGTACGCTGCCTAAACTATAAAAGATAGAACCATAAAATGTTGTAATTAATTGTAGATCTTATAAATATCTACAAAAAAGTCCGCGACACACTATACCTATCTATGTCGAGTGAGGCACAACAACCATTTTTTTATTTAGAAATCTTGAATTTTTTTTGGACTATATTTAAACGCGTTTATTTTACTCATGCTATTAATCCTTATCAAAATAAACTATTTCATCACTAAGTACAGATTATGTAGATAATATTTGGTCTTTGAATGATTTAAATTGGATGTTTGGTTTTGAAGTTATGGCGAAATTAAAATATTACGATTTCTGCTGCACGGCCCGTTGCGAAGTGGGTGTCACCAAGGCGGGGGTGCGCTGCGGAGTTTAGATTATTGGGTAATTTTTTTGTTTTGTATTCGTTGTAACTTTGATGGATAGTTACTTGAATACTTATTTATTTAGTGTTTGTTGTATTGTTAGTCCTGAAGAGTATAGGTATTTCATACAATAAAAGTATACCCACCTACTTATTTCATTGAGTTTTAGTAGGTACCTATATTAATTTGTTTCTGTTTGTTTTGAACTTTTGACTAAATTTCGCCCGTTTGGTAGAGGTTTAAAAACATTCTGTAGTATTAGTATCAGTATTGTACCCGTGCGAAGCCGGGGCGGGTCGTGTCAAATAAAAAGGTTTTCAGAATAATTCAACTGTAAGAATTTCAATTGAAGAATAGGTAAATTATGTTTTTTTTTTTTTTAGGTCCATTTTCCTCACTTTTCCGTAATTACATTTTACGTATAATTTCTTATTCGTAAAATAATTACACTATTTGCTTTAATCTAATCATTAAACAATTTTTTTTTATCTCTTTTTGTACGAATAATTAGTGAAAACTCAGATAGCAGTTAGCACAAACATTTTTCATTTTCAATCCATGGATAAAAAATTAAAATTAAAATAACATAACAAAACAATGCTAGTTGAATAAAGGCTTAAAACATTTATATTCTTTTTTTATTCAACATTTTTAAATTTTAATTAGTAAAAATTTAATAATTATAATTAGGTAAAGAGCCCGTGTCTTAAAATATTTTTTGTTTTCAATTTTTTTTTAATGGTACTTACATACATTTGTTTATTTAATTATTATCTATTGAGATAGCAACGCGCTGTTGAATTTTTAAATATATATTTTTAATATAATACGGAAATAATTATTTTGTATATTCTTGATTAGTAGGTATTAGTACCTATGCAGGAAAAAAATCGTCTGTGACGTACACGGACGATTTTTGGAGTTATCTAACTCTGTGTTGTAAATTATAATACTTGTAGTCTTCTAAAAATATTACCATAAATTATTATAAAACATGATATTTATCGTATTTCAATCGCTGGTTGTTGGTTCTATAACAATTAACAAGCCGTTAAAGGCAAACTTTTTTAAGACCGAAAAAAACGAAATCCTTATAATTTCTTAAGTTTCAATAATTGAAAAAAAAAACATTGAAATTTAAACTTCAAATCTGCTTTTCCAGAACAAAATACGATACGTACAGTCGCCTACAGATCAGTGTACGGTTTACCACTTTTGAACCTGATTGCAAAGTAATGTGCCGAAAAGTGGTACTTTCGGTGACCGTACTTACTTAGCATATTTAAAATTACACGCAATTAGATACTAGATCCATAAAGGAGACTAAGTACACTCAATTCACAGAGCCTGGGCAATACATACTTACTTTTACAGTGGCTAATTTCGGTAGTATAGGATACCAGAAAAGAAGAAAGAAAACTTTACAAGTAATAAATAGAATCGTCAGATTCAAAGTAAGTTTTTTTTTCAAATAGGGAATAGTAGTGTTATTAAAAAATAAAAAGGGAGATCTAGTATCCTCTGTTTCCACTACCAATATTCATTTCAATTTAGTATTTTTATAATACTTTAAATACACAATAAGGTAAAGATCATACGAAATATTTAAAAAGGTCAAGAATTCAAACCTGTTACAAAAAATAATTGGCAATAAAAATAATAGGAAGGTAGATATACTTACTAATTATGTACTTTTAGAATTAAATCCAACACCTACGTAATACATCCATTTTATTATTATAATTTTTAATCCTCTTTTTAATTTAACTTTTATGTGTATTTAATAAAATAACTCACCAATTAAAGTTCAATAGTTGACAACTTAAAAAGTTTTCGTCACTTTTATCTCAATCGTCACAACAACTCCATTATGTCACAAAACACGGAAAAATCACGTCACATCACTGTACAAATTTTGGGAACACTTCATTCACGAGAATGAGATTCAGAGTCATTTCACGGAATTTTCGTAGTTTCGCATGTCGGTAACACGCGCACGCACGACCGCGCTGGCCAGAGTTCGTGTGGTGACTGATTAGGCTGCGGCCAGCGCGCAGTGTTGCCAACCTGTTCCAAATTTTACCCCCATGTTTTATTTTAAATACCCCTGAAAACCCCTAAATATAGGCTTTAATAACATATTTTTATGTGATATTTTACTTGTTGTCCAAGTTATTCGCAACTCATAAATAAATATTTTTTTATTGAATTTGCAATTTTTATTTAATACACATGCATTTACCCTGAAGTGCTACTCTGAAATTAGAGCTTCATAATATCATGTCGCCCCTTTCACTCTCATTTACAACCTTTCAGTACGGGATCTGTCTCCCAGGATTTGATATACTTTTGCTGATATTTTTTTACCGACTTCCAAAAAAGGTGGCGGTTATACGTTCGGCTGTATATATATATATATGTCGAAGAGGTTAATATTTTGTTGCTGAATTGACAAGCAAATCAATAGTACGGAAGTATAGTTGACGGGAACACTAGCGCCATGTTGTTTGGCGCTGATAGAGTCCAGTTTGACGAGCTTGCGCGTTCGGTGTGGTGGGAGTAGTGATCACGTTTTCCCTCCAAGGAATGGTCACGGAACAGAATGCTACCAGCCGTCGTGGCGAGAGGTTGGCTCGGAAACTATCGGTGTTCTTGTTAGATAGTGAAAGTGAATATAAGTGCTAAGTAATGAAATAAGTGGAGTCGTTATTATTTTAATAGACAGTGAAAAGTAATTAAAACAGTGTGAAGTGCTTAGTTTTAGTACTATTGAGAATAATGGTGAAGTATTGCTGTTTCTTCTCTTTCCATTTTGTAACCAACATAACCCACAATAAGCCCACAGCATTAATTTGAGAGCCAGTACTTTAATATAGTGCGATGTTTGAGGCATGTTTATCCCATGTCTTCTACATCAGAAAGTGGGATTCATGTTGGTTCAAGATGAGAATTTCAAGTCTTTGTTCAAGTTAAAAAAAGTGAGGGTAGTGAAAAAAAAAAGTGTAATCCTTTGTGCGGCTTACAAAAGTGATAATAATCAGTGCTAATAATGTGGATCAAGTTTGGTAGTGTGTGCAACCATGGCAGCACGCTATATTATGTATGGCGTAATTGCGGAAAGATGGGACAACAGCGGGACGAATTCTCTGAAGAGTGGATCGTGCCGGGAGTTCTACAATGACTGTGCTGCAGTGCCGTGGCAGTGGCAGACTGCGATGTAGTAGTGGCAATAGCTCGGTAAGCTCAAAGATGGGCCGCGGGGCCCCTAACTTATTGTTTTTTAATATGTGCAGGTGTATCTGCTTTGTATTTATTACAATCGAGAGATAGTGGTATAAACCGCGGCTGGTGGTGATGGTATGAATACGTGACGACGGCGGTGTCACGCGCTCTCGATGGTCCAGTGGCCGTGACTGCGGCGGGTCGGAAAGCTCAGCATTGGACTCCGGTGAACTTGGTTACTTTGTAAAAGATTGTAAACGCTCTTGTATTCTCCTTTGGTATTATGAGGGTCTAACAGTACTTACATTTTCTTTAGAAAATCTTAGATCGTTAAATTAAAATTCAATTTATTGAATAATGATTTCTACATTTTCCCGTTAAAGTTAAAGAAGTCCTTTAGTAGAACATTATTGTGGTGCCGTTATTTTTATGTGCAGATGGAAGTTCGACGTTCGAGCGGTAACGGCAACCGAGTACCGAGTAGCGCTGTGCGACCGAGCAGCTTGGGCGACAGCGTCAAGTGCACATCTTTAGTGGACTGGTCTAGTCGCTTCACAATGATGGGATATACTTGGTGAAGTTGTTTTTGTATCATAATTAGTGGTGCTAAATTATTCTGGATTTATAAGCAAAGGTTTTTAGAAGTTCAAGTAAATGAGTAAAAAGGAACGTAAAGTAAAAAACGAGTACATACATCTTAAAGCCTATTATTATTATTGTTTGAATGACCGCTGAAGGTCACACCGGAAAATGCAGCACTAAAGTTTAATTTCCTTATCTTTTGGCAATTACATGTCATTATCGAGATTTCATTTCGTGATATCAAAAAAAATTGTAACATGGTGATAGCTGATAAATGAGACGACTATAGTTTTCAGTTTACAATTTCTTATAATGAAATCACCAGTGTTCTTTATTTGTTTTGGGTGTGTATGACACATGTATGCATTAATACTGGTCTTATAAGAAAGTGAATAACACCTGTCGAGTCGATACTGACTTAACAGACTTCAGTGATTATTAAGTTGGTTCTTAAACAAACTACAACCTATTTATTGGACATACTATAATCTTTTTATATCAGGCGGAATCGGTAAAGATGACAAATAAGAATTTAACGTTTGATTTTTAACGGAATGATACATGTTGCGGTTGTTTGTTGCAATTGTTAGGCGCCTTCCAGAGGCGGATCAAACGTTGAGAGCGCCATAGGCAAACATGTCATCGGCGCCCCTGGGGGCGGGGGGTGATCGCCCAATGCTTCGGCCTGACCGGGTATACCACCTAACTTGGTCGGAGCGCCCCTTTGTACCCTCGCGCCCCTAGGCACATGCCTAGTTCGCCTTTAGGATAATCCGCCACTGGCGCCTGCAGTTACTTTAATGAAGCTCAAACTTGCTGTTTACTTTTGAAACATAGACATACAGTTTTAATTCTTTATTGGGGTACTACACATGTAGTAAAACAAAATAACAAATGATTATCAATTTCAAAAGCGGACTTTAAAGAACATCGTGTATGTTGGAACTTTTTCCAAGTGTTAAGGAACTTTGTCACTTTATCGCTTATGGTAGCCACTCTCGCTACGGTCTACCGTATGACATACTGTTAAAACAGTGTGTCTGCTTGTAAGTTAAAGAAAAGCTAAAACTTGTTGTAAACTGTGAATTTTGAATCTTACATACCTACTTTTAGACAATGCTAATTTCAATGATCATAACATTATAATAGTTTGTATGGTACATCCATGAGTATACACACGATGGGTTACGTTAACTATGGGACATCAAAGCTTAATTGGCAACAAAAAAAAGAGGTTAAAAAAAGCGTTCGCGATTTAAAGAAGTTTAATCGAATTAGCATTTTGATTTTCCGGTAGCAGCTTAATAGACAGCAATTCGTCATCAATCATTCTCGTGGTGCTTTACTCTTTTGTTCTTTGGCTATTGGCCATTGCAACGTGGTGCGTACCTACTCCTCCTATAATTTTCTTCTAATTTCATCGAGGATCTCAAAACAGCTTTAGCATGCCCCTAGGGTACCCTTGAGATCACATCAATGAGTTTTATTTGATTCTGGAGTTACAACAGTTACAAGAGTTACAATGGTGGGAATATATGGTGGGGTGACGCCCGTTTTAAACGTAATTTGCACTATGCGTTATACGAGTAGGTACACAGTATTTACAGTATCCCATTACAGCATAGTAGTGATGTTATTGTTGATGGTATCCCATTACTACATAGTAATGAGTTGTTGATGATGGAATTCCGTTGCTGTGTAAGAATGATGTCAAGTATGTACGTCATTACTACACACTAATGATGTTGATGGTGGTATCCTGTTGCTACTTATTAATACACACTGAGTAGTGGCAAAGGCATAATGATTTTGATGGTGGTATCCTGTCACTACTTATTAATACACATTGAGTAGTGACAAAGGCATAGTATTATGCGGTTCATATTGGTATCCTATTGCTGTGTGGTGACGATGGCATGTAGGTATGTTTGTCGTTACTACATAGTAAATGATGTTGCTGTTGACGGTACAACGCTATTACTTGCTGTTTGATACAAAGATGAGAAATGGTATTATTTTTGGGTTTCTATTGTCACTTAGTGACAAGTTTTAAGTGACACGTACCTGGTGATGAGGATATAGTAACGGTCACATGTTTTGCGTTGCGTCAAAGAATTGCGTTAACATCCTAAATTCTAATGTGGATGTGTCATAATCTTATGCGGTTTTTAATGCGGTTGATCTACGGCATAAAAGGTATACGATGGGTACTATAAACTGGATAGTAAATATTGACCTTAAGTGGATATGAAATAATGGATTTAAGTGGGTTTGAGCAATTGGTCTTTCATTCGGTTACCGTAATGCGTTCTACCTGGATCTAGCCATTATGTACGGGAGTAACAATCTGGTAGTAGATTGTCTAAATCAAACAAAGTACAGTCAGCTTTATGAATTGAGATAGCCTTCAATTTGAATAGAGGGTTTGGCTTGTAACGTAATGTGGTAAAAATGGTCAGGTTGGCCGAGCTAGGGTAAAGCTAATACCTTGGTTTTAAGTTTGGTTACAGGATTAGGTACTCACGAGGTCGTGAGTCACGCAGGATGGCCGTGTCGAAGAGGTTAATATTTTGTTGCTGAATTGACAAGCAAATCAATAGTACGGAAGTATAGTTGACGGGAACACTAGCGCCATGTTGTTTGGCGCTGATAGAGTCCAGTTTGACGAGCTTGCGCGTTCGGTGTGGTGGGAGTAGTGATCACGTTTTCCCTCCAAGGAATGGTCACGGAACAGAATGCTACCAGCCGTCGTGGCGAGAGGTTGGCTCGGAAACTATCGGTGTTCTTGTTAGATAGTGAAAGTGAATATAAGTGCTAAGTAATGAAATAAGTGGAGTCGTTATTATTTTAATAGACAGTGAAAAGTAATTAAAACAGTGTGAAGTGCTTAGTTTTAGTACTATTGAGAATAATGGTGAAGTATTGCTGTTTCTTCTCTTTCCATTTTGTAACCAACATAACCCACAATAAGCCCACAGCATTAATTTGAGAGCCAGTACTTTAATATAGTGCGATGTTTGAGGCATGTTTATCCCATGTCTTCTACATATATATATTTTTTTGTATGTTCGACGATTACTGTACCGCATGTGGACCGATTTTCAATTTTTTTTCTGTGATGTATAGGGTGTAATCCCAAATTGGTCCTTTTGATATCAAAGTGGAGATCTGATGATGGGATCCATGAGGAATCAAGGGAACTCCTCGAAATTTATATGCACACATATGGTGAATTCGACTTTTTCTGAAGTAGTTCAAGCATATACTACCAAAAAGCAAGATTTTGCTTCAAGGTCCTGGGTCCAAAAGTACTGAACAGATCTCCTGACTCCTTATAGATACATGTTTGGGGATTTCGGCGTTGTAGGATATTGTTTGAGCTGGTAGCGACTTCAAAATTAAGAAGATTAAGTAGATAAATAGCCAAATTTAAAAGGGGAATTATTTATAAAATAAGTTTTATTTCATACTTTTTTGTGTACCTATTTTTACTTTGGTAGTCAGTTTAATTTTTTTGTTTAAAAATAATAATTTCACCCTTTTTAGTGATATATTTTGTTAAGTAATTATTAACACGTCTTAAAAACGTCTAAAATAAACGATCGAATGTATAACTGAATACGCGCCAAGCTTCCATTATATATTGTTATTAAGATGATGATGATGATTACTGTAAGTTACAAAGTGGCATATGCTTGCATTTCTTTAAACGATTCCGAAATTTCCTAACGCATATCTTTAAAGACTGAGGAGTTCTGTTCAGTGCTTTTGGATTCAGGGTATACCTCGGTACAACGTCTTATTCTTTGGTAACACATGCTTGTGTTACTTCAGAAAAAGTCAAAATCACTATATGTGTCGATATAAATTTCGAAGAGTTCTCTCGATTCCTCATGGATCGCATCATCACGTTTCCACTTTAGTGACTAAAGGACCAATTTCGAATTAAACCCTTTACAACAACAAAGGAATTTTGTAAATTGGTCCATAAACGGCAGAGTAATGTTCAAAGATCTCCGTGTTAGTGTAAAATACTATGAGAAGTACCTTCTTTATCATCATAATGTGATGATGTATGCTGTGATAGTGGTGGTGATGATGATGATTACTCTAATTGACAAAGTGACATATGCTTGCAGATCTTTAAACAACCCAAAAATCCCCAAACATGTAGTTCTGTTCTGTACTTTCGGATCCAGGGTATACCTTGGAGCAAAATCTTACTTTTTGGTAGCATATTATGCTTGGACTACTTCAAAAAAAGTCGATATCACCATATGTATCCATATCAATTTTGAGGAGTTCTCTCGTTTCCTCTTGGATCCCATCATCAGGTCACCAATTTTCTGAAAATGGGACCAACTTCGGATTATACCTTCTACATCAAAAAAAAGAATTTACATACAAAAAAAAAATATACAGCCGAACGTATAACCGCCTCCTTTTTTTGGAAGTCGGTAAAAATATATCGAATATTATATTTAATATAAATATAATAAAAATAAAAGTCGAATATCGTTTGGGCTGGTATCGACTTCAAAATTAAGAAGAATAATTAGAGAAATAGCTAAATTTAAAAGAAGAATTATTTAGAAAATAAGTTTTATTTCATACTTTTTTGTGTATTTTTACTTTGGAATCGGTTTAATTTTTTGTTTAAAAATAATAATTATCATATTCTCTCGGCATTGTTCTCAAATTCACACTCTTGTCTTATAATAGCACAAACACAGTTATATTTAATACACAAAAGAAAACTTGCAAACCCGAAAGGATGCTAAATAACTTTTAAGATTTTAAACGAACCGAATGGACGGAACGCAACGATGTATGAATGAGTGAGATGTCCTATCCCTCAACACAGTTATCAGTTAAGACCTCAGATCAAGTAAGACAGACGACAATTTCATAACTGAGCTTGTTATAAGAAAGAGCCCCACTTTCAATTTGTATCGTGCGTTCCGTTCTACGCACAGGGCATAGGATTTTGTTAGGGGATATAATTAATCGAGCGAACAAAAAATAAGTTGGCGGCTGCACGTGAGCATACTGTATTACTGAATTTGGCAGCGAATTAATATGTTGGCGACTAAATTACTAAACTGGCGAAAACACTCGGGTGACAAAAAATTCTAAAGTCGGCAGATAAAAAGAGGCGAAATTTAATCCAAATTAGCACCGACATTTATAAGTTGGTGACTTAATTTCCGAGTTGGTGACCATTATACCATATAAGCAGCTATAAAACATGATTTGGTTGATAAATTAATGGCTGCTAAAAGTTCAATTTGCAGGCTACGGAAAATCCTACTTTTGGATACTGTTGGAGTATGTTTTTCTTTGTCATGGGTGTCATTTTCTAGGTTTCTGGGGGTGCAGAATAATATGAAAATAAAATCTGTTTTGTAATTTCCCAATGGCGAAAATTTTTGTTATTAAAATTAACAAGGTTGTCCTTTTCCCGGTTTCTGGGGGTTCTGATTACAAAATTGTCTTCCAATTTCATTTTCCAAAATGGAGAATATTCAATCTTCGGAAAATGAATATGAATACTAAATTAAAAGATCTTTGGGATGCTAATTAGGATTGATGATTATTATTACAGTATGTTATGTAGTTCAAAGTACCAGCTATGTAGGTATAGAAATTTTTAAAAATTCAGGATTCATGAATTTTTCTGCCATTCATGAAGAAAATATGCGATTTCTAGATTAATAAGGGGGAGCAAATTTTCATTACTTTTGCAGTAGGATGCACCGTTTCTGAGATAGAATCGACTATAGAAAAAAATATGACAATGCTGTACTGAGATACGAGGGGTGTATCAATCTATAGAAATGTTGGAAAATTCAAGATTTTCGATTTTTTTTCTCCCATCATGAAGAAAATATGATGTTGCGTTATTCCTAAGGGGGACGAAATTTTCATTATTTTTTTCAATAGGATGCACCGTTTCCGAGATAGAATCAATTTTATAAAAAAAGAAGTAAATGCAACATTGAGATACGACGGATGTATAAATCTATAGAAATGTTGGAAAATTCAGGATTTTCGATTTTTTTTTCTCCCATCATGAAGAAAATGTGATGTTGCGGTGTTCCTAAGGGGGGCGAAATGTTCCTTATTTTTTCAATAGGATGCACTGTTTCCGAGATAGAATCAATTTTATAAAAAAAGAAGTAATGCTGTACATTGAGATACGACGGATGTATAAATCTATAGAAATGTTGGAAAATTCAAGATTTTCGAAAAAAAAATTCACCCATCATGAAGAAAATATGATGTTGCGGGGTTCCAAAGGGGGGCGAAATTTTCATTATTTTTTCAATAGTATGCACCGTTTCCGAGATAGAATCAATTTTATAAAAAAAGAAGTAAAAGCTGTACATTGAGATACGACGGATGTTTATAGCTATAGAAATATTGGAAAATTCAGGATTTTCGAAATTTTTTTTCTCCCATCATGAAGAAAATATGATGTTGCGAGTTCCAAAGGGGGGCGAAATTTTCATTAATTTTTCAATAGGATGCACCGTTTCCGAGATAGAATCAATTTTATAAAAAAGAAGTAAATGCTGTACGTTGAGATACGAAGGATGTTTATAGCTATAGAAATGTTGGAAAATTCAGGATTTTCGAATTTTTTTTTCTCCCATCATGAATAAAATATGATGTTGCGGATTTTCATTATTTTTTCAATAGGATGCACCATTTCGGAGATAGAATCAATTTTATAAAAAAAGAAGTGAATGCTGTACATTGAGATACGACGGATGTTTATAGCTATAGAAATGTTGGAAAATTCAGGATTTACGAATTTTTTTTTCTCCCATCATGAATAAAATATGATGTTGCGGATTTTCATTATTTTTCCAATAGGATGCACCGTTTCGGAGATAGAATCAATTTTATAAAAAAAGAAGTGAATGCTGTACATTGAGATACGACGGATGTTTTAAATAGCTATAGAAATGTTGGAAAATTCAGGATTTTCGATTTTTTTTCTCCCATCATGAAGAAAATATGATGTTGCGTGGTTCCAAAGGGGGGCGAAATTTTCATTATTTTTTCAATAGGATGCACCGTTTCCGAGATAGAATCAATTTTATAAAAAAAGAAGTAAATGCTGTACATTGAGATACGACGGATGTTTTAAATAGCTATAGAAATGTTGGAAAATTCAGGATTTTCGATTTTTTTTCTCCCATCATGAAGAAAATATGATGTTGCGTGGTTCCAAAGGGGGGCGAAATTTTCATTATTTTTTCAATAGGATGCACCGTTTCCGAGATAGAATCAATTTTATAAAAAAAGAAGTAAATGCTGTACATTGAGATACGACGGATGTTTATACATAGCTATAGAAATGTTGGAAAATTCAGGATTTTCGAAAAAAAATTTCTCCCATCATGAATAAAATATGATGTTGCGGATTTTCATTATTTTTTCAATAGGATGCACCGTTTCGGAGATAGAATCAATTTTATAAAAAAAGAAGTGAATGCTGTAC
This sequence comes from Glaucopsyche alexis, assembly GCA_905404095.1. Classification (NCBI taxonomy): domain Eukaryota; kingdom Metazoa; phylum Arthropoda; class Insecta; order Lepidoptera; family Lycaenidae; genus Glaucopsyche; species Glaucopsyche alexis. The sequence goes on along the minus strand of FR990064.1, from coordinate 6,342,214 downwards.
ATTGAGATACGACGGATGTTTATAGCTATAGAAATGTTGGAAAATTCAGGATTTTCGAAAAAAAATTTCTCCCATCATGAAGAAAATATGATGTTGCGTGATTTCAAAGGGGGGCGAAATTTTCATTATTTTTTCAATAGGATGCACCGTTTCCGAGATAGAATCAATTTTATAAAAAAAGAAGTAAATGCTGTACATTGAGATACGACGGATGTTTATAGCTATAGAAATGTTGGAAAATTCAGGATTGTCGATTTTTTTTTATCCCATCTTGAAGAAATTATGATGTTGCGGGGTTGCAAAGGGGGGCGAAATTTTCATTATTTTTTCAATAGGATGCACCGTTTCCGAGATAGAATCAACTTTATAAAAACATAGTAAATGCTCTACAATGAGATACATTCCTAGATGTATAAAGCTATAGAAATGTTGGAAAATTCAGGATTTTCAAATTTCTTTTTCTCCCATCATGAAGAAAATATGAGGTTGTTGGGTTACTAAGGAAATTTAAAATGGATGACTTTTTTGTAATCAGCACCCCCAGAAACCAATAAAAGGACACCCATATTATTTTTATGAAATTAAGTATGTCCGCCATATTGGAATTTCAAAACGAATGTCATTTTCGTATCCAGCACTCCCAAAAACCTGGCAAACGACACCCATGTCAATTTTACGAAAAATAAATATCCGCCATTTTTAAATTTCAAAATAAATCTACACAATAACCTAAACCTTCCTAAAACCGAGAAAAATAAAAAAATGGGAATTGTGTACGCTCCTTTATGGTTTTTTTGTGTGCGCTCGTTTCGCTGCTTGTATGGTTTTTGAGTTACCTACATCAGGGAAAATATATGTGCCTATTCTTAAATTAAATGTGTACTCACAAATTGTCGCCAAGATGGTTATTTAGTCGCTAAAACATAATCTGTTTGCCAGTTTGGAAAATTCAGTGGTATTATTTAGTCACCAGATTAGTAATTTTTTTGTTCCTTACATTCTTTCGCCAACTTGGTAATTTAGTATTCAATATTGGGTATTTTCACATCCAAAATTTAATTGTTTTGTCGCAAGTTTAAATACATGCCTTTTGTTAGTTTTAATTAATACAGGTTTAGTTTGAATTGAAGACCCCTAAAAAAAACCCTGAAGGTTTTCTGCCCCTAAAATTGCCCCTTTTTAAAACTTTTCCCCCTAGATTTAGGGGGAAACCCCCGAGGTTGACACCACTGCCAGCGCGTCGGCATCGCTTGCGCGCACCTGTGGCTCCTGGACTATTATTTTGAAAATCGAATTCTCATTTTTAGGGCCTTTTTTCTACGTCTATGTCTTTTCTGTCTATGGTCCCATAATACTTGAGGAACCCTTATAGTTTCGCTCTGTCCGTCGGTCTGTCTGTCGGTCTGCTTCTAGGGTCGGTAATTATGAATATAAATGAATGAAAAAAATGCTACCGTAAATTTGTAAAAACCGTTAGATTTTAATATTACTAGAGATATTATCATAATAAATATAGACAGATTATCAAATAAAAAATTCTCCTTACAATTGTACGCATTAATTTTCGTTATAATTATTACTGCACTTGCCGTTTAACCAATCGGCACGGTAAATATTACAAAACAACATAACGAAAAATAACGTGTAAAATTGTAAGAATAAATTTTTATATGACAATCTTTCGACATTTTATAATATCTCTAGTAATATTAGAATCTAACGGTTTTTAAAATTTTACGGTGACATAATATAGATTTCAGATTTGACATCATAAAAAATAATAATAATTTTATATTCTAGGGGTGACACTCGGCCTCCATACATGTGAAGTGGGGATGTTTTTTTTTCATTGTAACCCATTGTGTGGGGTATCGTTGAATAGGTATTTTAAAATAAATGCAAGGTTTCCTACATGACTTTTTTATAAAGGCAACCATTTTCGAGTAATCGGCCTACAAAGTGATTTATAAGTTGGTCCCCCCTATAGCATTTCTAAAGTATAGGACTTAGAAACTTGCAATTTTCTATGCTGATAGATAGATCATGCTAAAAACTCTTTATTTGGGAAAATAATTTTGAACAAATCGAACAGTAACTTTTGAAGTATGTAATTTGAAAAAAACATGTACGCGTTTATAGTTAAAAATTCTTGATTACGTTGAGAATCTTTTGGCGGGAGATTTTTTTTAATGAAATAAACCAGGAAACGCTGCTCGTTTCCTGGTTTATTTCATTAAAAGCCTGATTGTAAGTGATTACCGCCGCCTATTGACACTCACAATACCAGAGGAGTTACACTTGTAATTCCTCTGGTGCTGCGTCTTGCGTTACTTCATTAATATTCCCAATCCCCCCATGGACCTCCGGTAGCCTCACTCACTCGCTGAAACACAATGCAAGCGTTATTTTACGTCGGTATTCTGTGAGGCCGTGATATTTACTGGTCAAGAGTTGGCTCTCCCACGTAAAGCATAGAGGTTAGAGATACCTTTTGAATTGTAAGGCATAATGGTAAAGGCACATACTTGATCTTCATAATATCATCATCTATACTAAATAGGTACTAATTTATTAAAAGAGGAAAAGTTTGTTTGTTTGTTTGCATTGAATAGGCTTCGAAACTACTGGACCGATTTTGATGAAATTTGGTACAGATATAGATTAGACCACGGCGAAAGATACAGGCTACTTTTTATCGCGGAAAATGTACGGTTACCGCGAGATTTACCGTCCTTTTGCGCGCACGAAGTCGCAGACAACATCGAGTCATCTAATATACCGCGCTAACCAACTGCGGGTTGACGGTAAACGTATTAATTTTCCAAACAAACAAAACAGATTTAAATAATAATTATATTATAGTGTAAAAACACAATTTAATTTTTAAAAAACAACCGCCACTCCAATCCGAACGCAAATAGAAAAAATTAAACAGACCGCATACTGGCCGTATTTGATTAAATATTTTTTTATTCATGACTTTTGTTATTTGCTGACAAACAAAATGGCGGGAATTGAACTCGTTTGTTTTTCCAATTTTCACCTGACATCTGTTGATTTGGGATTACAATTGTCTTTTTTGCGAACTTTTTTGAAAAACGCGTAGTGCTTTAATAAAACGTAAATAAGAGTAACTAGTTTAGAACATAACACTCACACACATAACATACAACATTGTAGTAAGTACAGGGCATGTCTACCCGTAAATTGTCTCCAACCTGGGTGCCCCAATGCACACACGCAACTTACCAACAATTCCAGAGTTTTGCTGTATGAATAAGGTTTACACAAAGTGTTTCTTCAGTCTAAACGTCTTTATTTGGGCTTGGTCCAAAATTCATGCAAAAAAATTCCAAACCCAGAATCAATGAAATGGTTGATGCCTAATGGATCCACCTTAAATCATATTTGATGTCATATCAAACAGGCAATTTAATTATTATTTTTAAACAAAAATTTAACCGACTTCCAAAGTAAAAATACACAAAAAAGTATGAAATAAAACTTAATCTCTAAATAATTCCCCTTTCAAATTCGGCTAAAATTTTTACTATTTTTCTACTCAATCTTATTGATTTTGAAATAAGTAAAAGTCAAAATCACTATATGTGTGGATATAAATTTCGAGGAGTTCCCTCGATTCCTCATGGATCGCATCATTAGGTTTCCACTTTAGTGACTAAAGGACCAATTTCGAATTAAACCCTTTACAACAACAAAAAAATTTTGCAAATAGGTCCATAAACGGCAGTGTAATGTTCAAAGATCTCCGTGTTAATGTAAAATACTATGAGAAGTACCTTTTATATCATCATAATCTGATGATGTATGCTGTGATAGTGGTGATGATGATGATGAATAATCTAACTGACAGGGTGGCATATGCTTGCAGTTCTTTAAACAACGCCGAAATCCCCGAACATATATCTATAAGGAGTCAGGAGATCTGTTCTGTACTTTTGGATTCAGGGTATACCTTGGAGCAAAATCTTACTTTTTGGTAGCATATGCTACTTCAGAAAAAGTCGAAATCACCATATGTGTCCATATAAATTTCGAAGAGTTCCCTCGATTCCTCATGGATCCCATCATCAGGTCACCACTTTGATTTCAAAAGGACCAATTTGGGACTACACCCTATATATCACAGAAAAAAATTTGAAAATCGGTCCACAGGCGGCGGAGTAATTGTTGAACATGCAAAAAAAAAAAATATATACAGCCGAACGTATAACCGCCTCCTTTTTTGGGAAGTCGGTTAAAAAAACGCCGGGTATAGATTAAGTTATGAGCAATAATATCGAAATCATAATAAGTAAGTAGAGAAGTAGCTAGTATAGATATATTTGTTGGTGTAAAAAATGTGGGAGTATGTAGTCAAATTGCTGTTGTAGGTGGGTAGGTGTAGGTATAGATTAGAGCAGTGTTTTTCAACCTTTTTTTTTTTTTTTTTATGAAATAAGGGGGCAAACGAGCAAACGGGTCACCTGATGGAAAGCAACTTCCGTCGCCCATGGACACTCGCAGCATCAGAAGAGCTGCTAGTGCGTTGCCGGCTTTTTAAGAGGGAATAGGGTAATAGGGGAGGGTAGGGAAGGGAATAGGGTAGGGGATTGGGCCTCCGGTAAACTCACTCACTCGGCGAAACACAGCGCAAACGCTGTTTCACGCCGGTTTTCTGTGAGCCCGTGGTATTTCTCCGGTCGAGCCGGCCCATTCGTGCCGAAGCATGGCTCTACCACGTACAAAATGCGACCCCCCTTGTATGAAAAAATATGTCGCGACCCCCCGACCCTTCGCATTTTTATCATGTATGTATGTATATAAGGTTCAATAAAATCAATTACGGATATTCTGGGCATATGCTCTGCTACTAATGTAAAGACGTTTAAGCAGAAAAATAATTGTCATACTCGAAAAAAAATTTTTTTTTATATGGGCGAGTTTGCGTTTTGCGGCGAGTCACCCATACATGAGATGATTTTTTAGTTTGAGTATGACGATTATTTTTTTGCCTAAGCGTCTTTACATAAGCAGTGGATCATGTGCCCGAAGTATCCGTAATTGATTTTCGGAGACCTTATATGTTACAGTGTTATAAAATATATTCTTTCCATACAATGTTTTTATGCGTCTCCATAATAAGGATTCGGATATAAGTACAAAATATAGTACGTCAAACACATTATTTTACAATTACATACAACGATGATATCGATGATCGATTTATGAGTATATCTTTTTGTTAAAATTCTCTAAATCAATCTTTTTTGTTGTAATCTTTATTGTTTTTTCCTAAAGTTCTCTCGACCTCCGGCGACCCCCCTACAGAAGCTTCGCGACCCCCCAGGGGGTCGCGACCCACAGGTTGAAAAACACTGGATTAGAGTAATCGTATCGAAGCTTCGTTTCCGCCTTAACAATTGCGGAGCTTCCGCAAGAAATCGTACCTCGGCACATTGAAATTGTAGGCGTAGGTATATACGAGTTTACCTACAATTTCAACACCAAAAACTGCACCTACTAGTTACCTACCACTACACTACACCGACCAACATATTTTGAATGAATGAATAAATGAATATTCTTTGTTGTGTTCATACTTACATACAATAAATAAACTTAAAATTTTGTAAAATTATGTATATTACAACCACATTTTAATATCGTTCTGAAATCGTCGTATTTCATACATTGTCTCATTCTCTCTGTCATTCCCATAGAAAAACTGATACCTATTACTCTTGCTCATAACTTCTATACCCGGCGAATAAAAAAGTAGCCCGTGTCCTTCCCTGTTGTCTACTCTACATCTGCATCTGTACCAAAGGACACTGGGAATTTTGTATGGAGCAATTTGCTATGGCGACCAAAGATAAAATTAGTTTAGATGTAAGCGTAATTAATACACCTGGATTACAATGATGTAGGTCGCATATTTGTGGGATGTGGGGTTAATGAGAAATTGATAATTAAAAATTAATGATTTCATACATTTACGTGCAATATTACTCACTGCATTCGTCAATAACGCCTGAACCGATTTAAATTTTGAATCGGTCCAGTTCGAAATTCGATATTTTTTTTGAAAGAGTATACTCCTAAGTTGGTCCCATGATCTCATAACTTCATAGTCAGGATCTGACGATGGGATTCGTAAGAAATCGAGGGAATCCTTCGATTTTATAAAGACACCTGTACTTGTTTAGCTTGCATGTAACAAATTAAAGAAAATGTTACTAAGAAGTAAAAGTGTGTGCCAAGGTTATAGGTACACTAAAGACGTAACGTACTTTAATTACTTTATTCCCCCATGGACATGAATTAAAATAACATTCGAAAATTAAATGTGGATGAAAATTATTAAATAAACTAAAATATTTAAAAGTATTTTGGTTTATTGTTGCGACTTTCATTAAGCGGGTCAAAAACGCCCACTGTCTTTTCATCAAAATCGGTCCAGTACTTTCGGAGCCTATTCAATGCAAACAAACTTTTTCTCTTTATTACATTAGTATAGACCAAAATACACACACATACACACACACACATACACATTTATATGATATGAGTCATACACTGCACATAAAACTCTTACAATGAAACTTGTATCTTCTTGTGTAACGAATAAAGTTCAATTTTAAATAACTCCTTAAAAATGCAGCGAGTCGGTGTGAATTGACCTTTATCCTTAACGTATTAAGAGTCAAATCGCGTGTACCAGCGATTTAAATTAGTTTATTTTGTGCAGCGATTACCGCCGCGTCGGTCAATACCTGATGGCTTGACTAATATCGGCATTGCGTGCCGTCACTTGGGTTCCGATGAAATGGAAATTAAAAAAAAACAATTCCAAAGTGTTTTTCAGTTTTTCAGAAAACCAAAAAAAAATGTTGACGTTTGTCGTGATTAAAGGGCAAAAGACAATGAGCGTTTATTAACCGCTTTAAAAAAATTCGCGACCACAACCCAAAACCATTAGATTGTAACCTTTGATTAATTATTACATAGATATACGTTATAGGTATTCTTACAAAACTGACAATATTTCTGTGCCACGACACACCAATGACATGGGACGCGTGTCAATGTGTCAACGTCGCATAGTAACACAAAACACGCTATTACTCGCGGAGCACACTAACCAAAATTAGCCCGACTCGGGCCAATTCGAGTCTTCATTTTTACGCGTTTATAACATAATATTATCTACCTCTTTTTAATATTATATATCTATGATTGTAACCATTTCCATTTATATTTTCCATAATTATTTTAAATGGTACCAATAGAGAAGTGTAGATTAAAATTAAATTATTTTAAATATCTATAAGTACTAATATTATAATATAAAAGCTGAATTTTGTTTGTTTGTTTGTTCGAACGCACTAATCTCAGGAACTACTGGTTCAAATTGAAACATTATTTTTGTGTTGGATAGTTCAATTATCGAGGAAGGTTTTAGGCTATATAACATGACGCAGCGACCAATAGAAGCGAAGTATCAGTGAAAAATGTTGCAAAAAAAACGGGGCAAATTATTCATATTTGAGGGCTTCCGTTGCTTGCGCTGCATAAACGTTTCAAGTTACCCAAAAAATACGTATGGAAGAATTATTCATCTTAAAATGATCTTAAAAAATGTCCGCGACAGTATATATCTATCTTTTAAGATTGACTCACTATAACCTTTTTTATGGTAATCAAATTTGGTCGAAATTAATGTATTATTGCGCCATCAGTTGACGGAGCGGACGAAGTCGCGGGCAACAACTAGTATGTTATAGTCGTGGAAATAGGTTAAAATATCACAGTACTTACTCCACCTCCTACAAACATGCCACCTAAGCCATTGTATTCCAGATGCGATTACACTTGCATCTAATTCATCTATGATCTTTAACTATATCTTTGGTCCTTTTTCGAAATCATGACAACGATTACTATAATATTAGGTTGGGGAAAAAGTTTCTTCGCATTTTATATAAAAATTCAAAAGGTTTTTTTATAAAGTTTATTTACAAGTGACTAAAGTATATAGGTGCCATTTTGTTCGATAACTTTTTGCCATCTTGTTGGTAGGTAATCTGATGAAAAAACTGCGACAAGTGGTTTTGGCAGTCCTCTTGTGATGTCAACCTGACACTGCTTAAGGAATTCTGCAGCGACCGAAACAGGTGGAAATCTGAAGGTGCAAGGTCAGGACTATACGGCGGATGCATTAACACCTCCCAGCCAAACTCCCGTAATTTTTTCTGAGTGGCTAAAGATGTGTGAGGTCTAGCGTTATCATGGTGAAAAACCACACCCCTTCTGTTGATTAATTCCGGCCGCTTTCTCTCAACTTCTTGCTTTAATCTCATCAGTTGTTCGCAGTACAGTTCAGAATTGATGGTCCTGCCTGGCGGTAACAGCTCATAATGAATAATGCCCTTCCAATCCCACCACACACACAGCATCACCTTGTTGCGAGTTAACCCGGGTTTCGCCACAGTCTGTGAAGCCTGACCGGCCTTTGACCACGATCTTTTTCGCACGTTCTTGTCGTACGTGATCCACTTTTCATCACCAGTTATCAGCTTCTTCAAAAATGGTTCGGTTTCATTACGTCGTAATAAAGAATCACAAATGAGTACACGGTTCATTAGGTTTCTTTCAGTGAGCTCATGAGGCACCCAAATATCGAGCTTTTTTGTGTACCCAGCTTTTTTCAAATGCGCCAAAACCGTTTTGTGGTTAATCCCCAGTTCTTCAGCTACATCGTAACTACTAATATGCCGATCTTGCTCCACTTTTTCAAAAATGGCAACAGTTTTGTCCGTAACAGGGCGACCAGAGCGACGTGCATCTTTGATATCAAAATTTCCGGATTGAAAACGCTTAAACCAAATTTGCGCTACTCTCACAGATACTGCATTAGGTCCATAAACATCACAAATTTTTTTCGCGGCTTGTGTTGCATTTTTACCTTTTTTGTAATAAAATTTTAAAATGTATCGAAATTCTTCATAGGAATCTCTCATTTTAACAATAAGAAAAACAAATGAAAATCTCAAATTTACCTAATTTGAATTTGGAATTGTCTTCTGTAAAATTAAAACTTTTTAATGATACCAAAATCAGCCAGATACAATTGGTATAGCCCAAGATATTTTATGACAAGTTCATACCTTTGGTTCATACATACTATAATGCGAAAAGACTTTTTCCCCAACCTATTATATAAATTAAAAAAAAAACGAATTATACGAATTAAATAATTTTCGAAAGTTTCGAATAGGTCCTTTACATATTACAAGTATTATATTTTTTTTTTCAAGTTTTTGGAAGTAAAAAAATTTCAATGCAACAATTTTCATTTTAAATTCCACGTGCTTAGGACTTAGAGAGCTAAGTGCAATATTATTATTACCTCTATTTCTGGGAAGCTTAGTTTAATCGTATTACCACTGATCCCCTATAATAATAACGAGCTGCTGATGGTAAGAAGCCTGATATTGGCTGGGTTTAATCACTAAAGGTCGGTTCACATTAAGACGCGACTTGACTATGCTTGAAATGCTGTACTAGCTGGTGCCCGCAACTTCGTTTGTGTAGAATTAGTAAATTGACACTTTTTTTGGTGTTTGGTATCAAAATAAAGAGCTTGAAGAGATTATTCCAAAAATGTACAACACATATAGTTATTAACTAGCTGTCGCCCGCGGCTCAGCCCGCGTAAATACAGTATCCCTCGGGAACACTGTATTTTTTGGGATAAAAAGTAGCCTATGTTTTAATCCAGAGCCTAAACTACAAAGATACCAGATTTCATCGAAATCCGTTCAGTAGTTTTTACGTGAAAGAGTAACAAACATCCATCCATACATCCTTACAAACTTTCACATTTATAATATTAGTAGAATTAATAATTACTATAGCCATCTTGATTTCAGAAGACTGAAAATAAACTCAATGATTTCAAAACTTAGGATACATACATGACACAGTCATATAAGTCACGCCTTTTTCCCGTAAGGGTAGGCAGAGACCACTCCTTTCCACTTGCTACGATCCTTACATACTTGTTTCACTTCGTCCACTTTAATTTTTACTATCCATTTCTCCTCCTACATTCAACGTAGCGAAGCGGCTCTCCATGGTCCGCTTTTCACCTCCGCGAGAAACGAGACGTGATGGGAGGCGAACCACATGGCCTCTATTTTGAATAATTAAATTATTTTTATGATTATCCATTGAGTTCCCACGGATTGGTGGAGAGGTAGGCATAGGGAAAGTGAAGATTAGGTGGTGTGGAAAGGAAGATTGGTAAGTTAGAGTGGGAAATAGGAAATGTAGGATATTACCGCCCAGGAGGGCAAGGGATAGGACAGTAATAGCTAGGGAAGCCGGGGCCGCATACCCGTATACTATACCACAACTACCGGACAGGTAAGTTGGGAAGAGTATCCCATGACATAACTAAGGATGAGCTATATTTATTATCTAATCAGCGTACAATACTCTAATGTAAGTATGGCTTTGCGCACAAGGCACCTAAGAACAAAATATCTTCATACAATAAAAATTACGATCTTGATTTCACCATACCTCAAATGTTAAAAATGGCCCCAAAAATCTCAAAAGTGGGGCCATTTAAGTGGAGACAGTTTTTGCCTTAACATGCCTTGTCTATAATGAAAACCCTTATAAAATATAAGATTAAAAAAATATAATATAAAAAATACGTCTATGACCTTATAAGATTACCCTTAACTTTAAATTACCAACTTGTCTCGTTTGAAGTGGATTGTCTTGAGATTATCATAAAAAGTTATCATTGAAAAAGTAAGAACTAAGAAAGAAAACAAAAAGTAGCTAAAAAATCAAAGTTTGCGAAAAATGAGTAACTTTCTAATTCTTTAATATAAGAAATCTGACTGAGTTCATAATATTTTAAGGCAAATTGCAAGTAATATTGCCAAGAAACAGTAAAAATATATTGTTGTATCTATATCTTGTTATTCTTTAGTTGCGTCTAAGGCTCTTAATACAATAGGGTTGAAAATCGAACAAACAAGTGTAGAGTCAAATGTCAAAGTCATATTACATATATGACATCTCGACACTCGACACTTCGATTTTCAATTCTATTGTATTAGCGCAGAGTTCTATTTTCAGTGTTCTGAAAACAGAACTATGCGCTAACGTTACGGGTACCTGTACCCCAAGCAGGAATATTTTGCGTTATCGTTACGTGTACGTAAACGAGAATTATGAGGAATATTGTATGAAAATTTTAGTTACTTTTACGTCCGCTAGAGGCGCTTTCATGATTTTCATACAATATTTCTCGCTTACGTACACGTAACGATACCGCTAAATGTTCCTGCTTGGGGTACAGATATCGGAAATATTAAGTATATAACGGAGAGAGTAAGAAACATTGCCTTAACATATCGTACTATACTAAAGTACTAGCACTGAAAACATAATATAATGTGGGCTTATCGTGAGTATAGTGTTGGTATCAAAATGAAAAGACCAGACTCAACATTACTTCACTTTTATTATCATTCTCAATAGTAATAGAACTAAACACTTTACACTATTTAATCACTTTTCACTGTCTATTGAAATAATAACGACTCGGCACTTATTTCACTTTCACTACAAGAACACCGATAGTTTCCGATCTGAACTGTCCTGTGATCGTTTCTTGGAGGGAGAACGTGATCACATCCCCACCAAACCGACCACGCAAGCGAGTCGAACCGGATTCCATCAGCGCCATTAACATGGCGCTAGTGTTCTTCGCCAATTATACTTCCGTACTATTCAGTTGTTACTCAATTCAGCAACCAAAGTATTGACCGCTCCGACATATTATATAATATTTAATATTATATTTAAGATTTTTATTATATAGGTATTACACATATTATGCATCCATGACCCAGGAACAGAAAACTTTGATGTTCCAATTCTAATACAAATATAATTCAAACCCCCTTACTATTAAAAATATTTATACAGTGCTTCCAACTATAAGACAAGGACAAAACGTCGTAGGTATAGCTTATACATATATAAATATATTTTTATTAGTAAGGGGGATATATTATTATACATATTTATATTATTTCGTTTTAAAATCTGAGGCTTACTATCGATAAAAATGCTATAACCTACTAATAAAATCCGAAATGTCGATATAAATTACGAAGTAAAAATTATATCGACACTTTAAAAGCATAAAAGTGTCGATACTCGATATAATATATTTCTTAGTGCATTAAAAATATGGGAATCTATAGACTGCAGACATCTCACGATATATCGGCCGATATTTTATACTAGCTTTAGTTCGCGGCGCCGTACCCCAAGCAGGAACATTTTGCGGTATCGTTACGTGTACGTAAACGAGAATTATGAGGAATATTGTATGAAAATTTTAGTTACTTTTACGTCCGCTAGAGGCGCTTTCATGATTTTCATACAATATTTCTCGCTTACGTACACGTAACGATACCGCAAAATGTTCCTGCTTGGGGTACAGATATCGGAAATATTAAGTATATAACGGAGAGAGTAAGAAACATTGCCTTAACATATCGTACTATACTAAAGTACTAGCACTGAAAATATAATATAATATAATGTGGGCTTATCGTGAGTATAGTGTTGGTATCAAAATGAAAAGACCAGACTCAACATTACTTCACTTTTATTATCATTCTCAATAGTAATAGAACTAAACACTTTACACTATTTAATCACTTTTCACTGTCTATTGAAATAATAACGACTCGGCACTTATTTCACTTGCACTACAAGAACACCGATAGTTTCCGATCCGAACCTCTCGCCACGAAGGCTGCTAGTTTACTGTCCTGTGATCGTTTCTTGGAGGGAGAACGTGATCACATCCCCACCAAACCGACCACGCAAGCGAGTCGAACCGGACTCCATCAGCGCCATTAACATGGCGCTAGTGTTCTTTCACACACAACTACTGAACGGATTTTGATGATACTAGGTATGGGAGTAGTTTAAGTTCTGGATTAAAACATAGGCTACTTTTTATCCTGAAAAGGTACAGTGTTCCCGAGGGATACTATATTTACGCAGGCAGAGCCGCGGGTAACACCTAGATATATCCTGAAAAATTGTAGTGTACCCACGGAAACACTACAATTTTTCAGGATAAAAAGTAGCCTATGTTTTAATCCAGAGCCTTAACTATTACCACACCAAAGATCAAAGACAGTTTTGTAGTTTTTGCGTGAAAGAGTTACAAACATCCATCCACGAAAACTTTCACATTTACAATAGCAATAGGATTTTGGTAGTAGTCAAAGACTGGGTTAGTGTGGAACAAAAATCCGGCCAAGTGCGAGTCGGACTCACGCACTAAAGGTTCCGTACAAAACGCATCGCCTTTCGAATTACGCAATGCGCATATTGTACGCTAATTTGAGCATACAAAGTTCGCATGGTCGCGAGTTCCCCCTATGCTAACCGTACACTCACCATATTGGCAATAATGCTCATATTGACAGTAATATTCCTTGTGTGCGGGTCATATTAGGGTTCCGTAATACTTAAGGAACCCTTATAGTTTCGCTCTGTCCGTCTGTCTGTCTGTCTGTCTGTCCGCGCCTCTATCTCCTGTAATTATGAATATAAATTGATGAAATTTGGTACAGTTATAGATTGTGTATTGATCACGCTTTCGGGATCATAAAAAAATAATAATTTTATATTTTAGGGGTGGCTCTCCATACATGTGAAGTGGGGATGAAAAATATTTTTTCACTCTACCCCATCGTGTGGGGTATCGTAGAATAGGTGTTTTAAAATAAAGGCAATGTTTCGTTTACGTCACTTTTTTATAAAGTTGACTATTTTCGAGTAATCGGCCTCCAAAGTAGTTTGTAAGTTAGTCCCCCCCCGTAGCATTTTTAAACTATAGGAGATAGAAACTTGCAAATTTCTATGCTGATAGATTATGCTAAAAACTCTTTAGGAAAATTATTGTGAACCAAATCGGACAGTAACTTTTGGAGTAATTAAAAAAAAGCATATTACGCGTTTATAGTTACGGAACCCTCCTTAGACATGTCCGACATGCTCTTAGTTAGGTTTCTTGTATGTGTTGACTAGTATTGACAAATTTATTCTGTCAATAATATTGCACGTGTGCGGCTAGCATATAATGCTCAGTGTTTTAGAAGCAATATTTCGTGATGTCGCGTGCATCGTAAAAATAAAGTATCGATTGTGTTCGGTTCTACGAAGACGGCAGCTTACATCGTAACGTAACAAACGTTTCACATACGTTTTATTTTTCTAACGACCTGTTTGATGTTTAACAATCTACGGATGAGTGTTAGGTACAAATAATTCAAAAGTCAAGATAGGCTATGAGTTATTACGTAAATTTGACAGAACAAATCATCATACAAGAAAAAGTTACGCCACCTTGGTTTTCGAAATACTTCAAATGTCAGGCCATCTTGTTTTCACCGTACTTCAAATGTCAAAGTGACCCCAAACATCTCAAAAGTGGGGCCATTTAACTGGAGACAATTTTTGCCTAAACGTACCTCGTCTATAATATTAAGGTACGTCTATGGATAAATTAAGCTTATTTGTATGTTTTGTCTCGGTCACACGATATATAGTAGGCATGCCTGCGGCTACGTCCGCGTAAATACAGTATCCCAATAGAACACTGTTTTGGGACAAAAAGTAGCCTATGTTTTAATTCAGAGCCTTAACTGCTACCATACCAAATTTCATCGAAATCTGTTCAGTAGTTTTTCCATGAGTAACAAATACGCAACATAGTTAAAAATATTATATAGAGTATAGACTAGACGTAAACCAACGACTTTGTACATGCAAAAAAATCCCGCTGAAACTGTATTTTTTTCCGCAATTCATATCTAGGTCCCATGACCATGGTCTATTCTATATCTATGCCAAATTTCATCAAAATTGGTCGAGTAGTTTCGGAGCCTATTCAATGCAAACAAACCTTTTCCTCATTTCCTCTTCATAATAGGTATTAAGAGCAAAATTAAAGTAAAAAAAAATCTCATTAAAGTCCATATTTAATATTTCCTATTTACAAGATCTTCCTAATGAAATATACTTACCTCAAATTGAGAAAACTCCAACGAAAAATAATTTTGGTGTATCGTTAATAAAAATTAGGAAATTCTGTTCTAAATTGAATTTTTCAGCTTTTGTAATTTTATTTTCATATCATCAAATTAATAAAAAAATTAATATCGTAGGGACATTTAAACAACTACGGTCATAGATATATAATATTAAAAAGAGGTAGATATGTTATAAACGCGTAAAAATGAAGACTCGAATTGGCCCGAGTCGGGCCAATTTTTGTTAGTGTGCTCCGCGAGTAATTGCGTGTTTTGTGTTACTATGTGACGTTGACACATTGACACGCGTCCCATGTCAATGTGTGTCGTGGCACAAAAATATTGTCAGTTTTGTAAGGATATAACATATCTATGTAATAATTAATCAAAGTCTACGATACTCACAGAAGTGTCAGTGTCCTGAGTTCTACTTTTGTTTGTCACTACACGCCATGAAGAAGTAAACTACAATGGCTGTGTTCGGCGGAAAATAGCGCTAACAAAAAAACGTATTAGCAAAATGGCGACCGCTGGCAATAAATAAGCAAAATGGCGGATTATGTTAGCAGTATTGAAGTTAGCAAACGTGTCCTGGCCGATAATCTGTTTTTTTTTTCTTAAGCGCTATTTTCCGCAGAACACAGCCAATTTGTATGGCATCGAAACAATGCCCTAGCGGTATACAATGGTAACTAATTCGTATCGGAGCATACCTATGTTTGTACCGAGACGATGTACCACCGTCAAAGAATATATATTACTTACGTACCACCGGACAATACCGTACCGAATACGCATCCAAATTAGCGTTCTTGGGTCAAGACGGGTGCACAAGGAGGTACGTTACAGACAAAAGTTTATCTGGAGGTGGTAATCAGTTAGCATTAGGCGATCCATTTGATCGTTTGCCTGTCTTGTTGCTTATTATGAAATTTTTAAAAATCATCACTATATTCATAAAATAAAGTACAAGCTTATCCGTAATGGTTGGAGATGATTATTTTATCATTCGAGGAAGCATTGGGCAATTTCAGTAACAAGCTCGCTTTGAAATAAGATAGGCTGACAGCTAAGGGCGAACCGGAATTATGATGCAGGGTTTCGTATATTTAGATAATTTTTATAGCAAAATTTACATATAAAGACAGTAAGTAACACGTAATCGTCATAAATATTAATATGTGAAGCGAACATTTCTTACCCCGTTTTACGAATATTTCGTACCTATTATTTTTTAGTTTTACGAATATAAATTTTCGCTTACGAATTAAGGAGTATGAATTTTGGCATATTTAAAGTTTATGTGGAGGAAGGTGTGAAGAAAGCTAATATTATATTTTTTTTATATTGTTTAATGCTTATAAATCCATAAAATTAATAAAAATAAGTTACACACACGACCTTACATTATTACACACTGACGTGCGTTTTAATAAAGACCAGCTGCCCTATAACCTAATTTTATGGATTTCAACTAACAATTGGGATTCCTTTGTCAAAATTTTGACATAGGAACTTTTTAAATTGTATTAAAATTAACTCATGTGTTTCATTTTCAGCTCTATTGTGTTAGCACAGAGTTCTATTTACAGTGCTGTTTTGCGAAGATGACGATGATCCCCGAAATCCATTGAGATCGTGCATTGTTCCTATTCTCAATAATATTTTCTCCCCAGACCTAAATGAACTGATAAAAAATACCTAATAAAAAATGTTCTGTAATATTATTCTGTCCGTGTTACAGTATTATTTTATACATTAGTGTAGCATTCTTTTACTTCCTTACACTTATACTTCCAAAAATTTATTTTCTACTGGTTGACTTTTCAAATCATAGGTGTATATAACAGTTATAATTTAAAACAGAAAATACAAACCTCAAAAAATAACTCGCAAACAAAAAAAATCGCCACATAGATGATTTCTTCCCTAATTTTAGAGAGAAACTCCTAAGTTGGCAACGAAATCCGTGGTCTTCTGCGGGCTAAATCCGTACGTGTGTGTTAACACTATTAGCACAACCTCAACAATAGGTTACGTGCATAGATTTAAATAAAATATTATGTTAATTTTAGGCTAAGTCCATAATTCACAAACGATAAGATTAAATGTTATTTTCTATATTTTATGCCTAAGGATCTCTAAAGATAGTTTTATTTCAATACTCGCCATGCCGGCTCTAACGAGGCTGATAGGCAATTTATATTCACTCGGGAAACGGTTTGCCTCTAATAATATTACAAAATACTTACTACTCAAATAAAGTTGGTTCGTCGCCGTAGTAAGAGTTCTTCAATTTGACTCTATCGTTTCGTTATTATATTTAGGGCATCCGTGATCCAGTGACTTGGCTCTCGAGTCGGAGGCTGTCTCCAAGTTTGGTTAGGACAATGCAGGCTGATCACCTGATTGTCTGACAAGAAAGATGATAATATATACGTCGGATGGGCATGTAAAAAGTCGGCCCTGCGCCTAGCACTCGCCAGTTGTGTCGGTCGTTCCACTGGGTTTAGAGAGTAAAGGAAAAGAGTGTGATCTTAATTCTTATGTATGCGCACACACTTGGGCAGTATAAAATTACTCCTGCGGTAGCTGGCCTGGTTTTAATGAAACGGCCACCGTCACCGAAATCGGTGTGGGGAGCTATTATTTATTTCTACATCTGTACCTACAGTTTGATAAAATCTGCGCTTTCTACTATCTAATGAATTGTGATATTTCTATCACAATTTGTAAAGTGCAAGGAAAAAACAAAGAGAAATAAATTATAACTTGAATAATAAATAATATTGTCTTCTAAACAATTACATTCAAATTACTTTTCGTAAACAAAATATTGTTTTATACAACATATTATGAAGCAATTACGTTCTCAAATTAATTGTAAACAGAGTATGAGTGTATTAAAAAGTATTGTACATTTATTCTCGTTTGATTCTTAACATTGTGAGAACCATAGACTTAGGCCCACTTGCGCCAATCCGGGTTAAAGTTAACCCTGGGTTAAAAATCATGTTTTCTCTCTCGTTCTTCGTATTTGTGAAAGAGAAAGCATCATATTTTAACCCGGGGTTAACTTTAACCCGGATTGGCGCAAGTGGGCCTTAGAGAATGAGAAAAACAGCTGCCCTATTACCTAATTTTATGGACTTCATCTGACAACTGGGATTGGTCTTAATTTTGACGTTTGAACTTTTTAAAACACAATTTAAAAAGTTCTTGTATTAAAATTTTGACATTATAACTTTTTAAATTTCGTTTGAAAAAGTTCAAACATCAAAATTAAGACCATTCCTAGTTGTCAGTAGAAGTCTATAAAATTAGGTAATAGGGCAGCATATACTATTACGTGATATAATTTTGCGTGATAACGTCATCACAAACCGAACACTTAGCCGATCGTGCCTCTCTATCGCTTGTTCCGCGCTCTCGCTTGCACGCTCGGCTCAGGCGGAACGTGACAATCGGGCGGAACGTGACCATTTTTCGTGCGTGCATTGATTTATAAGACGTTATCACATCAAAAAGGCTCACCTATGAGGCCTTATAGTATTAAGTTGGCCTGGATTACCATCAACAATGGCCAATGTAACACAGGAGGAGTGACTGCTTACAAGTGCGTTGCCGGTCTTAACCTTCACTCACTTAACACACACACATAATCACTCGGTGAAACATAACGCAAGCACATTTTCATGTCAGCTATTCGTAAGACCCTGGTATCTCTCCGGTCAAAGTATGTCTCTTTCACGTATTATAATCTGACCCGCAAATGTTGTTTTACCATATTATATTTAAAAAAAACCGTGTGGTGTCGTCGGACACCAGATAGGAACAAAGTTCCTTACTATAAAATATTAATTTCAAGTTCTATTCGAGTTATAAAGGAAATAATTATTCGGGTCTCAATTTTTTATCATGATTTTTTTTATCGATAAAAATAAATAAATAAAAACTACAAAAATATATACAAACTTACCTTAACTTTATTTTATTTACAATGATTTATAAAAATATATAATTATAATAATATAGTCATCACGTAGACTATACATTAGACACTGTATAGACTATACGTAAAAATCGTACGCTTTTTTTAACGTTACGGATGTTTTTGCCGACTAGGGTACCCCTCCGCAACACCCCATAAGGAACTTTCGTTCCAAAAATTGATTTCGACCGATTCTCAGACCTACCGAATAGGTATGCAAAAAACATTTCATAAAATTCGGTCAAGCTCACCTCAAGCCGTTTCGGAGGAATGCATCCCCTAACACTATGACACAAGAATTTTATACATCAGAAGATTTTACAATGGCGCTCGGCTCGATTCATTTTCTATATCTATGGTATTTCCATTCGCAATTTATAACCTGTCAAATTGCGACATGTTTTCAGTTGCGTAATGTACAAAAATGTATGTGTGTAGTCAAAACAAAGTCAGAACAAATTTAACGAAAACCAACGCGTCGAACAACTGTTATTTTTAATCTAAAAATACTGATTTATTTTAGAATTTGCGTTCGATCGCTAATTTAACCTTAGTTCATACTTTCAAAGCATTGATATTTATTACAATAAATTACCATAGGTAGCACCCTCTGAAAGCGTTAAAATGTCTCCAACGTGTGTGCCCCATCGGCAACTTGACACGATTTTCCTACTACTATTTTCCTATTCGATTTCGATCTATCGATTATTATAAAAAGAAATAGATTTTTCTATTCTTAGGGCTCATTAGTATATTAGCTTTGAAATCATTCTTCTAATTTGTAATATCAGAAAGATAAGAACCAATGATTACATTCCAACTAGGTATTCTGCTTTTATAACTACAAATTAAAAAAAGAGGAATAGATAAACAGCTACATAGTTAGCCCTCGACTGCACTGCTACAAACATACGGTGTGTCCACGATTGTGTGGAAAATTGTCGGCCGTTGAAAAGGACGTCAAAATTCTCGAAACAATTTGGATCGTTCTATGAAAACTGTTTCTCTATACGTACATAAGTATATAACATACTAGCTGTTGCCCGCGGCTCCGCTCGCGTAAATACATTATTCCAAGGGACACTACATTTTTGGGATAAAAAGTAACCTATGTTTAAATCCAGAACTTATAAACTACTAGATGTTGCTTGCGACTTCGTGAGCGCAAAAGGAAATCCCACAGGAACCGTACATTTTGACGCAATAAAAAGTAGCCTATTTCCTTTCCCGTGGTCTTCTCTATATCTGTGCCGAATTTTATAAAATTCGGTCCAGTAGTTTCGGAGCTATAATCCAATGCAAACAAACAAACATACAAACAAATTAACTTTTCCTCTTTATAATATTGGTATAAAATTATAGTCGTATCAAACCAAATTTCATTAAAATCCGTTTAGTCGTTTTTGCGTGAAAGAGTAACAAACATCCAGTAGTAGGACTTTCTACTATATGCTTCTAACCAAGGATCATACTTTAAAGTCTAGTACTTGAAATGCTCCACAAATTATTAAAACAGTTTCTCAAAACTTTTCCTTAATCGTTCATAATTCATTAAAAGTTTCGCAGCTGAGATGTAAATAAAGCTAAACTTGGACTATAAATTATTTATCTCCGCTGACGGGTGAAGAAATGGGTGAAGTTGGATGGAGTTGGGTGAAAGTGTATGAAAGTGGAACTTGGGTGAAGTGTCCACTTAAACACACCTAAGGGACTCGGTGATAATATAACTGTGTTTGTTAACTTCTATTTGTAGACATATTTTGGAAATCATCATCATCAGCAATGAATCAAACTGCAAATAAAAAACCGGCCAAGTGCGAGTTGGATTCGCGCATCGAGAGTTCCGTAAAAACTTGTAATAAAAATAATGCTTATGGCTTATGCTTATGATTTTTTTTTTATTTGATTTGATTGAATGAAAGGTAAATTGCGGCTTATGATTTATAACGTACTAGATGACGCCCGCAACTCCGTTGCGCCAAAATTCGTTTATCGCGGCGGAACGTACATTTTTCCGGGATAAAAAGTATCCTATGTCCTTTCTCGGGTCTCAAAGTATCCCTATACCAAATTTCATCAAAATCGGTTCAGCGGTTTGGGCGTGAAGAGGTAACAGACAGACAGACAGACAGACAGACAGACAGACAGATACACTTTTGCATTTATAATATTAGTATGGATTAGAAAAACTACTTACTAGATCTCGTTCAAATCAATTTTCGGTGGAAGTTTGCATGGTAATGTACATCATATATTTTTTTTTAGTTTTATCATTCTCTTATTTTAGAAGTTAGGATACATTTTACCACTTTGGAAGTGTATCTCGCGCAAACTATTTAGTTTAGAAAAAAATGATATTAGAAACCTCAATATCATTTTTGATCCTTACCTATCTATAGATACCTTACATATTTGTTTTGATGAAAAAAATATATTTGATCTTCAGTTCTTAGTATAGGGAACCCCCAAAAATGTTTTTTTTTCTATTTGTGTGTAAAAATTTTAATGCGGTTCACAAAATACATCTATTTACCAAGTTTCAATAGTATAGTTCTTAAAGTTTCGGAAAAAAGTGGCAGTGACATACGGACGGACAGACCTACAGACAGATATGACGAATCCGTAAGGGTTCCGTTTTTTGCCGAACCCTAAAAATATGGTGTGACCTGGGCCTGGCCGTCTGTTGTATGTGAATACGCAGCTATATGACCTCAAAATGGTGATCTCATTCCACATTATTTAATTTTGTATAATAATATTCTTGTAAAATAATTATTAACCAACATAATCATACATGTTATTGATGAATACCTTTTGTTAAAATAAAAAGTTGTTAGGACATCATTATAACAGGGGTTGAAAGTTATGGGATCATATTAACATAGGTATTGTCGGGGATATTAATTGAATATTAAACTTTGAGAGATTCTGGAAAAGTTGGAATATGCTGTAATTTGTTGTTGTGTTAATTTATTGGTATAATAAAAGGGGTTTTCCAAAATAAATAATCGACTTTTTGAAATTGATAAGCCTAAATAACTTGAAATGAAAAACATGACGTGAACGGAGTACATAACGCTTATGACGGAAGTAAAACTTCATTCATCATTTAAAATCCAAAAATAATCTCAACGTGCCTAAAGGACATCACTTTATGAAGGAATAGGAAATTAAAATTCGAACACCTGGTGTACAGTGTATTGAGCCGCACCTTAGAAAGGTAATTTATATCTAAGAAGTATAAGTAGCGTCCAACAGATGGCACTATATACAAAATCGTGTCATGACCCATGTCGTGACGTGACACGACCTAGAAATTTCACTGTCGACGCCGCTAAAGCAGTTTCACTTTAAAATAATGTAATATCTATGTACGCTTCCCACTACGTCAATCTGGCCCCGTGCTAAGTATCCGAAGAACTTGTGTTACAGGAAGACTATTTAATACTTTTATACTATACATATATTTAAGATTTTTTTTTATTATATAATACACATATTTAATATTTAATACACATCCATGACCCAGGAACAGAGAAATACTTTTTGTTCTTTCGGCGGGATTCGAACCCGCGACCCCCGGCTTGAGCACCAACGCCCTGCACCACTGAGCCATAGAGGTCGTCGAAAGTAAGAAAGTGTTTTTTTTTTGTTTTCAAAAATATTAAATTGCATCTGAACAGATTGTTTGCGCGTTGTAAGGCCTTTCAAATTTCATAATTTAATAAAAATACCCTGAGGTATTTTATATTCATATTCATAATATGCTATGAAGATTTATAACAATTTTTGTGTACACCATCATTTATACGAAAATTCGTCGATTAATTAACTTTCAACAATTACATTGGCTTCCCTCCATTTTCTATTTTTAATCTTCTCCAATATATTTTGTAGTGGATGTTTCCCGCAGCTACACCCGCGTTAATATAGTATTCCAAGAGAATTGTACATTTTCACGCGACAAAAAGTAGCCTTTGTGATTTGTCCTTCCCCGTGGACTACTTTATATCTGTGCCAAATTTCATATTTGGTAGTTTTCACGTGAAAACGTAACAACCAAACAAACTTACATTCATTTTTATAATAATACTAGATGTCGCCTGCGACTTAGTGCGTAGAAAAGTGCAATAAAGCCTAAGTCCTTTCCCGTGGTCTACTCTACATCTGTGCCAAATTTCATCAAAATCGGTCCAGTAGTTTCAGAGCCTATTCAATGCAAACAAAGAAACAAACAAACGTTTCCTCTTTATTATATTAGTCTAGATAAGTAAGAGTTATAGTGTAGAATAAAGATTGAGTAATTTAGGTTAGTGAGAAGTGAGGACTAGGAAGGATTTCATTTATTTTGTTGCAATTTTTCATTACACTTTTAATGTAGGTACACCGACAAAGTTGCGTAACTCGTAAATTACAAGGAACAGTAAAAAATCCGCTCATAAAAAAACCTATAAAATCTCTATAAATTTAGACAAAGACCTAATTACTTTGTGTCATCCCGCCCATAGATATCCCCGAAGATCTTTAAATCAAATTAAAAGTTTAATCTTTTTCCCCAAGTTTCATCTTTAGGGGATCAATTTCAGACAGGAAAAGTCAGGGGGCAAGTCGTCTTTGTCTTTTACGTCAGTTAGTCCTAAAGGAATTGAAGTAAAATTAGTCATTTAATTAACTTTCGACACATTTACTGAGCAATTATTTACATGTTTTCCATCAACCTAATAGAAAACCGGCGTAAAATAACGCTTGCGTTGTGTTTCGCCGAGTGAGTGAGGTTACCGGAGGCCCAAGGGGGGTTGGGGATTTGAGTACTAAGAAGTAGCAATATCGGAGGAGTCACAAGTGTAACTCCTCTGGTGTTGCGAGTGTCCATGGGCGGCGGTAATCGCTTACCATCAAGCGATCCGTCTGCTTGTTTCGTGGTTCATTACATAAAAAAAATCACATTTAGGTACTAATAGAGTGGAAAATATTTTAACTTACAGAGGCCCTGGTTCTCTGTAAGTCAAGATGCATTCGATAATTTCGATGGCTAACTTCGAAAATAAAAACGTATGGAATTTGACATAAGTCATCGATAAGTGACATGTCGCTTGCGATGCGTTATTTTAAACCACTGTATACATTTTGTTTTCGAACTTCGACGTCGTAATTATCGAATGCATCTTGACTAGAGGCCCTGCTTTCATAGAAAGATCCAAATAGCTCCAAATTTGAAAATTTTGACATCCCCTTCAACAGCCCAGAATTTTGCCACACAGCCGTAGACACGCCGTATGCTTGTAGTGCAATCAAATCGAAAGCTAACTATGTAGCTGTTTATGCTAATAGCGTCGACCAGAGGTTCCCAAACTTTTTTTGCTCATAGACAACGAGTTGTTAAGCTGGCCACAGACGTGCTGAATTCCTTCCTAAATTTAATAATCTTAATCCATAGACAATATTCAGGCACCATGTCACACACACACGCTGAGCCTGGCCACAGACGTTCTTAATTTGACATTCCTAAAGTTCGAACTGAAATTTAAAAATCTGAAAGATTAAGCATGTGTTTGGGCAATGCGTGTTTTGTATGGAAACTTTGCCTTCGACCTGAATATGACGTTCTTAAAGAATGTAAAATTAAGAATGAAGAATGAAAAATAAAATTTAATTTTTTAGTGCATGTTTGCTTTGGAAACTAGGGCTTACGGCTCCTTCTGTGTAAACATTTACCACAAAAAGTTTAACATGACATAAAAGCAGGCTTTCAAAATCTTAGCAAGTGTGGGTCTTTGAGTGCAGGTTTTTTTTTACTTTAGCATTTATTTCATTTATTATTTCATTTATTTGTTAAAATATGCTCAAACTATTCCATAATAATTAATTTACAAAGTTCCAAAGTTAAAATTATCTTAAACTATTATAATATAGTCGCAGGGCCCTGAAATTCGTAATTTTCAAACCTCGGATTTACTAAACAGAGTAATAATTAGCTAGCTTTTGTAAGCGACTTCGTCCGCGACCGCGTTGTCTCACCGTGGGGGATCAATCCTACTTCCTACTAATATTATAAAATATGTGAAAGTTTGTGAGGATGTATGGATGGATGGATGTTTGCTACTCTTTCACGCAAAAACTACTGAACGGATTTTAATTAAATTTAGTATGGTAGTATTAACTACTATGCCCTGGATTAAAACATAGGCTACTTTTTACCACGAAAAAGTAGTGTTCCCGAGGGATACTATATTTACGCGGGCGGAGCCGCGGGCAACAGTTAGTTTTGTAATAACTTTTACCATAATCCTGAGTTTTTATTTGCCTGTGTCATAACCAAAGTCTTGTGAGCGTTCATTGTAGTTGAAGGTTACAGGTTCAATTCCCGCGGACATTAAAGTATATTTTTATAGTTTAATAACGCATAAAACGTTTTATTGCAGCCATATTTGCGTAAACATTAGAAATCGATAAACAAACTTGTTTCTAGTCAGGGCCTCTAGTCAAGATGCATTCGATAATTTCGACGGCGAAGTTCGAAAAAAAAAGTAAGGGATTTGACATAAGACATCGCATGTCACTTAGCGATGACTTAATTATGTCAAATCCCATACATTTTTGATTTCGAGCTTCACCGTCGAAATTATCGAATGCATCTTGACTAAAGGCCGTGGTAGTTAAACCACAATTGGTTTTTCGATGCTACATCCAATGATAAAGCATCGAATGGAATCCATACTAATATTATCCATACTTAATATTATAAATGCGAAAGTGTGTCTGTCTGTCTGTCTGTCTGTCTGTCTGTCTGTCTGTCTGTTACCTCTTTACGCCCAAACCGCTGAACCGATTTTGATGAAATTTGGTATAGGGATACTTTGAGACCCGAGAAAGGACATAGGATACTTTTTATCCCGGAAAAATGTACGTTCCGCCGCGATAAACGAATTTTGGCGCAACGGAGTTGCGGGCGTCATCTAGTCAAATTATAATTCTTGCAAGCTCTTTGTACAGCCAAAATTTGCTAACAGTATATTGGGATTTGGGACTATTTAAGGCCACGCAATTTAAAGCAACGCAAAAGTGTGCAAAATTTCAAATTTCTAGCCTCAATAGTTTGGAATGTGTGCCGATACATCGGTGAATCAGCTTTGCCTTTTAATTACTTTCATGCGTTTAGAAAAAAGCTGTTAATTTGAAATTCACACTTCAGTTTTATTCATTTGTATTAAATGTATATATTGTTTATAAGTCATTATGTGTTTTGCCAACTGGACCTTTTGATTTTGGACGCAATCGTATTTAGTTAAATTACTTAGAAAGGAATTTCATTTATTGACACATCTGAGAAGTGACAACCCTACTGCAACAGTGTATCTGAGAAGTGACAACCCTTGCAACAAATATTTATACCAGTCCGATAACTTCCAGCTCTCAGTCTTCCAAACTTCGTTCACTTCGCATCTTTTACATTCCGTTTGAATAGCTCTAATGCGCTTACTTCCAATAGTTCCTTAGGGTTAATTCATACCGAAACGAAACGATACGAAACGTATTGTAATATAAACGTGCACTTTTGAAATAGCTATTCAAAATTGAACTTTATTTATTGCGCAAGAAAATACACGTTTCACTGTAAGAGTCAATGTCAAGTTGCACCGTTCTGCATGTGTCTGCAACTGATGTCAAATGACACGTGTATATTTTGTTTAGTGAATAAAATTCAATTTTAAATATTTATCTTAAAAATGCAGCGCCGCGTTTCGTCACTGACCTTACAGTCGTTAATAATTTGCGAATTTTATTGTGGACTTCAACTTTTAAATGCCATTTGGAACTTAATTTTTTTATGGAATAATAACCGAAAATAAAGGAGGCGTTTCGCTTAAAAGCTGGCTATTTCCGCTGAAAATGGACATCCGAAACATCAGAGGAGTAGCAAGTGCGTTCTCGGTTTCTTTCTATCTCTCTCAATCTCATTCATACAATGCCAACTGCATTCGCCGTATCGTAAAATTGTAAAAACCGTTAGATTGTAAAATAACTAACGAGACTGTAAAATGTCGAAAGATTAAAAACTATATATTTATAATCTAACGAAAAATAATGTGTTCAATTATAGGCAGCTTAATCGCGTCGGAAGTCTATAAACATTTTACAATTTCACCAGTTTTATTACAATCTAACGGTTTTACAATTTTACGGTGACACAGTCACTATTTCTCACAGGTTTTCGCTTCGGTATCTATTCAGCCGTGTTCACCCATTCGTGCCAAGGCATGGTTATCTCACGGTAGTAATTTGTGGATATTTAGTTTTAGAAATACCGCGACCGTAATAAGACCACCTTATCTCTCGACAGTGACAGACTTGACTGATAACTGTACCAAGTTTCAGTACCCTCGTATCAATCTCCTACTGACATAGCGTCCCTAAGGGCCGAGTACTGAGGGCGGAGGGCGTCATTACTCATACCTTTTAAACTTGAGTACCTCTTTTGTTACAATCTTCTAACAATTTTATGTTTCGATATTATAAATAGGCTAGCCGCACACCTGCAATATTATTGACAGAATAAATTTGTCAATACTAGTCAACACTTGGGCTAGCCGCACTGCGCACACGTCAATTTCTTCATCAATAATTAAAGGTCCCCCATACTTATCAATTTTATAGTAATTTTTTTTTTTTAATAGGCTTAGTACATTTCCTCTAACTGCGCGAAAATTAAATAGGAAATCAGAATGAAGAGAAGTATGGACAAAAGGAAAAATATTGTATTGTGTAAGGAAATTAGTTTAATAAATAAAAAAAGCAAACAAAAATAAAATGATGGATAAAAATTTGTATTTTATAGGTTAGCAGTGGCGAGGGTTTCCTATAACTCCATTCCTATCGGCTTCCCTTGTCACTTACCTTTTGCAAACCTTCATAGAAATCCCTACCTATTATACAGGCTCCGGCTTCCCTATGAAGGAGAACCAGCCTTCGCCACTGTAGGTTAGATGTGTGTAATTTAGTTTAATGCCTCTTTTTAATATTATATATCTATGGTTTAATGTAATTTTGTAATGTTTAGAGCGTTCTTCTACTTCTTATGATAGCAATTTCTGTCGATTCTTTAGTAACTTTATATACTAGTCAAAACAAAATAAGGGCCACTGCGTTTTTTTGGTATTTTAAAAATGTAATGAGGTTTTGGGGTTAAAAAATGATTGGATTTAATAAATTGATTATTTTTTAATGTAAATAGGTAAAAAAAATGATTGAAATAACAAACAAACGCCAGTAATGTTGTTTTTAATAAAATAAGCATTTATTCTTAAAAGTAAAATAAAAGTAAAAAGTGATTTCTTTAAAAAATATTAAACATTTTTAGGTTTTTTTTATTTTTATTAGTATGGTGTATGGCCTCCCCTCTTTTGTATGCAATTTTGAAGTCTGGTAGGCACACTCTCTACCCGGTGTCGTACTGTCTCTTGAGGGATTTGTTATCAGCTTCTTTTAAGCACATTTATGAGTTGTGCTTCGTTGTGCACGGGTAGATTTGTGTTGCCAACACTTCTTTTTAACAAATCCCACATATGCTCAATCGGATTGAGGTCCGGACTGTTAGCGGGCCACGGCAACACCTCTATACCAGCTTCTTGTAGAGCTTGTCTAGTGGCTCTACCTGTATGAGCACGGGCATTTTCGTACATCAACTTGAAACCTGCACCAATTCTGTGTGTATATGGCACCACATGGGGTTCTATGACCTGTTCGATATATCGTTGAGCAGTTACCGTGCCTTCGTTGAGGATTACCAGCTCAGTTCTACCTAATAGAGAAATTCCTCCCACACCATAATATTGGGACCCCCAAATCTGTCACTTTTGTGGATACACGCATCCGAAAATCGCTCACCTTCGCGTCTCCATACTCTAATACGACGATCATCACTGAAAAATTTTACTTTGGACTCATCCATGAACAAAACGCTGCTCCAGTTACTCGCGTCCCAGTCCTCGTACTGCCTTGCGAATGTTAATCGGTTTGCACGATGAGCACCTGTCAATGGAATCCGTACTACACGTCTCCTAGAGAATTGTTGATCTTCATGCAACCGATTTCTAATCGTCTGGTCACTGACGCTCGTACCTGTCGCCTGCAGCAAGCGGTTTTGCAAGGAAGAAGCGGTGACAAATCGCTCCCTGCGCGCAGTCAGACGTATGTAGCGATCTTCCTGTGATGTGGTTGCTCGATTCCTGCCTGAGCCTCGTCTCCTGGTGGCACTCCCAGTCTCTTGAAACCGATTCCAAGCGTTTTGGATCGCCCGCCGTGAAAAACCCAATTGCAAAGCTACAGAACATTGCGATCAACCCTCCTGAATCAATGTTATGGCTGTAGTTGTGGTCTGTACGTCCATATGTCTTCGTATCCTCGGCATTGTGTTTTTAAAATGTTTATTCACGCTTCCAATCAACAAAATTTAACCGATCACTAAGAAATTCACAAATGGAATGAGTTAAATGTTAGTGTAAAAATGGGGTAAAATAAAGTGGTTGAAAAAAAATCTACCCACTTCAAAAAATACGCAAGTGGTATGCTCCTATTAGTTTGTTAACACTTAGGGAATTACCACAAAAAACGTTTAGCCACTTAGGTTGCTTAAAAATTAATAAATTTGGTCAGACATCAAAATTATCAAGTGGCCCTTATTTTCTTTTGACTAGTACCCTTTGGCCCCCAAGCGGTAGCCGGCTACCGCGCCATTTGCACTGCGCCATTCACTTAAGACCCAAGCGGTAGCCGGTTACCGCGCTCTTTTATTCGATTATGTACCGTATTTCGCTGACTTACAGACTACTTTTGTATGAAGAAGTTTGATTAGTTACGATCTTTGATACATGGGCCACATTCTGAATGAAAAATAATACTTAGTCTGTGGGCGACCATTTTTTTTTCAGTCATTTGAAAATCGTGCATTTATTCGTGTGTGTGCTACTGTATTGTGTACTGTTTTCGAGGATTTTGCTGGTTTTCACGAATGTAAGTACTGTTTTGTATTAGTACATGGTTTATTTTACTCATTATAAGTATTTTTAGATAATCATTTGAAAGAAATACATCGTAATAACTTATATTTTTCACTTGAAAAAATTGGTTTCTATATGGTTTCTATGGGACTGATTCAGACATGATTTTCTTACTATGTTTGTAAATAAATGAAGTAATAAGCCTAAAGAAGTAAATATAACTCGTCTACAAAACGATTTATCGTCGTGTTATGCCTAATTTTAGTAAAATAACCAAAAAAAAATTTGACGCACAATGCATTCAAAACGGTTTAACGGTCTCCCGCCGGCCGCTGTCATTTTGAACTCTATTTGTACTGTACTAAGGTCGAAGATGTGGAGGACATCCCTAGTAGTTTCTATTCGTCGTAGTGTCGCAACTCAAGTACTTTTTTTGTAAACATCTCAAGTTCTTTCGTCGAATTATTTACATAATTAGAAAGAATAGGTCCTTGTTCTTTAGATTATAATATAGTATTCATTTATTTCTTGTGAAACAGTCAGCAACATAGTTTCCAAAGTATATACTTGTGAAACGAATATCAAATCAGACTAAATACTATATTTTGATGGCTTGATAGATAAAAAATATAACAGCTATTACAATGTTTTTTACACAACCATAAAATATGGGGTGGTTGTAAAGTTATTACATTATATGTACATAGAAGAATTTTTCGCACCATCTTGGCTTAGGTGCACGTGCTGCCTTTGTTTTCTTTTTGAAAAGTGTCACGATAAAAGGGTATATTATGACAAAATGTATTTGGCTGAAGGGCTTTGTATCCATTCTCATTTGTCATGTATAAATAAAAATAAAAAAATTGGCAATAACCTTGCCTCCCCCATGCCTCCCCCGTAATTGTCGGCGTATTTCAGAATTTCCGGAAATTTCTTAATTATATTGAACAATACGGCAATATCACACAGGGAATATTATAATAATTATCAATATGAGTGTTATTGCCAATAATATTTCACGTGTGCGGCTAGCCATATGGTTAGCCGTCGCATTCCGCCTTGCAAATGAAAACGTCGAAATGCTCGTGTAAACGCTGCCGTGTATAATGATTTCAAAATGATTTGAAACCATCGAATTCTATTCGGCGATCCAAATTGTATTCCTGATCGAAGAAAAAGTGAAATTGAGAACCAGAAAAAGCCATTTTACCTTAAAGATGGTTTACCTCTTATGTAAATAATGATTAGGTAGGTTTCTTTATATAATTTTATGACTAAATTATTACCTACAGAAATTCCATTAGTCTTCCATTGGCATTTCGATGTTGGAGCTCTGCCAACCAATACAAACATCGGCTGAAAGCTAAAATGTATGATGTCCATACAATTTTGCATGTGTAAACATTACAGTAGATTTGCGAGTAAATTAAATTATATAATTGTAGTGTTATGTGTAATATCAAATACACGGTCAAAATGTTAGAAAATCACTTGAAAATCTTTGATTAATTATTACACACACATGCAATATGCATTCTCTATCAACATTTGAAAAAAGTAGTTTAGTTTTGACAATCTCTGTGGCTCAGTGATAGCGTGTTGGCGCTCAAGCCGGAGGTCGTCGGTTCGAATCCCGTTGAGGGAACAAAAACTACCTGTGTTGCTAGATCATAGATGTGTATTAATATGTGTGTAATATAATAATAATCTTAAATATTATACGTATAGTAGGTATAAAAGTATTAGCTATACCTACTTCTTGTTGTTTCGTGCTGACCCTTAGCACGGGGCTAGATTGACGTGGTGTGAAGCGTCCATACATATTAATACTATACATGATCATTTTTAGAAGTAGGTAATCCATTCCGCTTTGCATACATTTCTCTCAACTAAATGTTTAAAACTTGCTTTTGCCCGTGGCTCCGCCCGAGTTTATATAAAATCCCACGGAAACACTGAACATTTTTCGAGATAACATGTAGCCTATATTTTAATGCAAAGCCTAAATTACTCGCATACGAAATTTTATTAAAATTCGTTCTGTAGTTTTTGCGTGAAATAGTCACAAACATACAGACATCCATCTATCCAGCCTCACAAACTTCCATATATTTTATAATAGTAGTAGAAGTAGAATTTAGAGTACTATTATTTTATGTAATAAATAAAAACCGGCCAAGTGCGAGACGGACTCGTGCACCGAGGGTTCCGTACAAACCTGTAGTGATTTTGTTACTACTTAAAGGTCACAGGTCTATATAAGACTTGAGTATCTGATATGAATTTCAATTTAATAAATACCTCTACGCGTTCATGAGGAAAGGGGTTGTAAGTTAAAAATTATTTAAAATATTTTTACTATTATTATGTAACTGAAAATTTATGGTTTTCGCTATTTTTTCTTTATCTGTGCTATAAGACGTTGCTTCGTACCAAATTTCAAGATTTTAAGTTCACGGGAAGTACCCTGTAGGTTTTGATTCTATTGCGAGTATCGAAAATTTGCGGAAATTTGCGGCATAAACAGCTGTATCTTTCGATTGCGTTGGCTTAGAAGTTTGATTTTTTCACAACTCCAAGGGACAGTAGACTTGAGTATTTGATATAAATTCCAGCTTGATACCTCGACGCATTCCTGAGAAAAAGGGTCTTGATAGACTGACGGACGGGCAACAAAGTGATCGTATAAGGGTTCCGTTTTTTCCTTTTGAGGTACGGAACCCTAAAAATTACATTCAAGCACCCTATTCACTGCCGATCTCCCCTAATAAATGCCGTCACATTTAGCTGATGGCCGATCAATCGCAGCTAACTGATATAGCGTGACTCTATTCCCTCACCGCATCTTATTAACCTGATCAATTACCCTCCGTAAGGCATATAGTTGAACGTGGAAATCTGACGTCCTATGGTTAACACGCAAGAGGATACAGGGCCTTCCGTCATGATGCATTCGATAATTTTAAATTAAATTAAAAAAAAAAACGGCGAAGTTCGAAAACAAAATGTATGGGATTTGACTTCTAAGTCGTCGATAAGTGTCTCTTGCGATGGAATATGTCAAATCCCATACATTTTTGATTTCGAAATTCAACGTCGAAATTATCGAACGGATCTTGACTAGAGGCACAGGTTCGATTTTCTGTTCGGTGCCAACAGAATCTTTGTGACTCTTTCACGCAAAAAGTACTGAACGGATTTTCGTGAAACTTTACAGTAGGTAACATAGCTTAACTTTTTTTTTACAAGGGGAAATCCTACTAATATTATAAATATGAAAGTTTGTGAGGATGTATGAATGGATGGATGTTTTTTCCTCTTTCACGCAAAAACTACTGAACGGATTTTGATGAAATTCGGTATGGTAGTAGATTGGGCCCTGGATTAAAACATAGGCTACTTTTTATCCCGATAAAGTACCCGAGGGTTACTATATTTACGCGGGCGGAGCCGCAGGCAACAGCTAGTACGTTATACCCCGCGAGCCCGGAGGAGTTCCGTAGGACTATGTTGAACTTGGACTCCCATTATAGTGTTTTTCACCGGGTTTATAAACTAAAACCCCCAGATATTCATCTTCACGGTTTTGGCAATGGGAACTGTTGTGAGTTGTGACTACCACAACCCCGAGCTTATCTACCTACACAAGCTTCTTCCCGCGGTTCCGCCCGCGTAAATACAGTATCCCACGGGAACACTGTACTTTTTTCGGGATAAAAAGTAGCCTATGTGTTAATCCAGAGCTCAAACTACTACCATACCAAATTTTATCAAAATACGTTCTGTAATTTTGCGTGAAACAGTAACAAACATCCATCCATCCATACATCCATCCGTACATACATTTATCCTCACACTTTCACATTTATAATATTAGTAGGTTTATCATAGATTAATTATTATTATATAACGCTACTTATATTTTGCATAATATTTTGATCGCCGAATTGCTACGAAAACCGCACCTGCTATAATTCAATGAAAAAAAACAGCCTCCGTGGTCCAGTAGTTAGAGCATTGGCTCCCGACTCGGAGGTCGTGGGTTCTATTCCCGCATTGGAACAACAAAAAATGTTGTTTCCAAGTTTGGTTAGGACAATGCAGACTTATCACCTGATTGTCTGACAAGATAGATGATCCATGCGTCGGATGGGCATGTAAAAAGTCGGACCTGCACCAGGGGGGCAATTCTGCTAAATAAAACCTGCATTAATACAATTACAATCAAGTCCCGACACGCTTACACTCTCAAAAGGTGTTTTTATGAACGTTAAACCAACGTGAAACGCGCTCTGATTGGTCAAAACGTCATAAAACCCGTTCATTGTAATATGTCGCTACACTTTCAATCCAAACAAAGTAAAATTGACTCTTTAAATTGTCTACTTTAAATACGAGAATTGAGGTTCTGATCTCTCGTCAGTCGTGTCGGTTATCCGTCCCACTGGATTATGAGAGTAAAGGAAGAGAGAGTGCTCTTGTGTACTGCGCACACACTTGGGCACTATAAAAATACTCCTGCGTGGCCTGGTTTCAATGAAACCGGCCACCGTCAACGATATCTGTGTGGGGGGGGAGTTTGTTAATTCAATTTTAATTTAATATAAATGGTAATATATAATAATTAAAAATTATTCTAACATTTTATTTAATAATTATTTATATTATTATTATACGTTGATTATGTAATTTAAGGATTAACATAAAATACAATAATAAAGAACTAGTTAAAATAACTAAATTATTATGTTAAAAAATTATTATCTATAACTACTATACGTTACTTTCATGTGAACAGTAGCTGTATTTACAAAATATTTAGGTAAATTCAGTAACAGTTCCTCGGGGTACGGTATTTTGGTAACAATTATAAGTTTGCTAAGTTTGCTTAGGAAGTTTTGTGCAACCTCATCAGTATTATAATTTAAATAACATTGTATCAGTGAAGTATATAACAATAAAACCTATTAGTATAATATTATGGTCATTTTCATTATTTAAGTATCTACTATATATATAAACAACTAAGATCATTTGTCGTTGATAAGCCATAGCCAAAGAATAAATATTACATTCGAAAAAATTCAATTCAATTCAAGCCAGGGCTCGTAAACGGGATTGGCCGCTTTTCGTTTCGTGCTTTTACTTATATGACAATACAATTTTATAGTATTTATTATAGAATTTCCTGACACGAAGTTTGAAACTATTTCGGTATCAACCTTAAGCTTATTGAAATAATTTCAAACTCTGCGTCAGAAAAACCTATCACAAGTATTAATATGAACATATATTATTATTATTAATTATGTCAAAGCACAAGCTTAAGCGCGCAAGCAAGCTCCCGCGGCCCCCGACGCATCTAGCCACGCACACAAAGCCGCGAGCTGTCTTTCGTGTATATCGTTGAATGGAATTCTATTGGTTCTTTAAGAAATGAAATGAAAATATACTTTATTGTGCACAATCAGCTGTTACACAAACATATTACATATACAATATTATATAAGCGATAGTACACAAAGGCGGCCTTATTACTAAACAGCAATTTCTTCCAGACAACCTTTGAAAGAAAGGATCAAATTGCATTAGTTTTTTTTTTTACGTTAGTAATACCTATAATGTAAATTACTTGCTTTGCTCTTGGTTCTGATTTTTGAGAAGTAAATTGAATAAAAAATACCAGTAAAGACATAATACAGTGCTAGTTTAAGTCTCTGTGTTTACGTTAAATAACTAGATATAACACGAATGTGGAAACTAACGAACCCCACAGGACCAGTCGCGTCACTAGCTTATATTGAATTAACGACATGAGTATTCTGTGTAGAGGGTCTATGTCGAATACTCCTCAATCCAATGTAGGATTTGTGGAGAATTTTAAAATTTGCACAAAAGTTGTTTTAGCTTTTGCCATCAATGTAGCGACTAGGAACTAAAGAAATTTATGTTAGGATGTAAGGCTAGCCTAGACAACTAGTGCCCAAGTCAAGACCCAAGAATTTAATAAAGTAAAACTCTTTAGCGGCATTGAGAGTAAATTTTCTAGATCGCACCACGTCACGATACGATTAAAGATATAACGCCATATGTTGGAAGCCACTTATGCTTCTTACATAACAACTTAACTTTCTAAAGTACGGTTCAATACAGAGGCGCTAGGTGTACAAATTTTAATTTTTAAATTTATTTTTGAAGTTATTTTCCTGCACGAATCACGATAAGAGCATTTTCATGGAAACAGGAGTGAAAGCACTTCTGTCACGTGTACTCGGAACACAGTAAACGTCATGTTTTAATTAATAACTCCCCCACACACCCATCTAGGTGACGGTGGCCGGTTTCATTGAAACCAGACCAGTTACGCAGGAGTAATTTTATAGTGTCCAAGTGTGTGCGCAGTACACAAGAGCACTCTCTCTTCTTTTACTCTCATAATCCAGTGGGACGGATAACCGACACGACTGACGAGATATCAGGCGCGGGCCGACTTTTTACATGCCCATCCGACGCATGGATCATCTTTCTTGTCAGACAATCAGGTGATCAGCCTACATTGTCCTAACCAAACTTGGCAACAACATTTTTTGTTGTTCCAATGCGGGAATCGAACCCACGACCTCCGAGTCGAGAGCCAATGCTCTAACCACTAGACCACGGACGGCTTTTTATTTAAACTGAGGTACTTATAATATTATTTGTCTCTTCTATTCACATACCTACTCTTCCATGCCCTCTCATAATTAATATGGTGCAATACATGCGGTTACAATTGCCTGACACGGACACTCCGACCGCTACCGTTATCATAATCAAGTGCCATAATCAACGGCACAGCGCATACATAGATATATCTACCTTTACAGAGGCTCCGTGGCTTAGTGGGTAGACCGTTGGGTTCGCACTCGAGAGAGTGCAGGTTCAAATCCCAGGTTGTGGCGTGTACCAATGAGACTTTTTCAGATCTCAAGTACATTATACGGACGCTCTAACGGTGAAGGAAAACATCGTGAGGAAACCCGCACACGGTTGGCCTCAGACGTATTGACCAGTTCATTCCTCTGGACTAGGCTGACTATGTTGGGTAAATATTCCGTATCGCGCCACCAGCGATTTTGAGGCTGATTTTTTTTTTACAGTCGCGTTATAATCTGTAAACATCAGAACTAGTATTGTTATGATGGCGCATGACCTTTTTTGCAAAAAAAAATTAAAATAAAAAAAAAAATACTCCGAGTTGGCCCAATACGACTTCATTGGGTTAGGTTAGATGGCTAAGGCGGGAGCGTAGCGCAGCGAAGCTACCGCCTTAGCCATCGTGGTTATTTTTTTGTAAACCACCCAGAAGTAGGAGCCCCGCATAGCGGGGCTCCGTCGACTCATAATTGAGCCAGTTGTTATTGAGGGCTTATTATAACGCGACTGTAAAAAAAATCGGCCTCAAAATCGCTGGTGGTGCGATACGGAATATTTTTTTTTTTTTTTAGCCAGAAATAGTCATGCGCCATCATAACAATACTAGTTCATGTTTACAGATTATAACGCGACTGTAAAAAAAATCGGCCTCAAAATCGCTGGTGGCGCGATACAGAATATTTACCCTATGTTGTGAGAATGCCGTATGTGCTTGGACAACCATACGACATTCAAAAACCAACTGTCCCAGGCACTACAGTATTTCAAGAGTGGTTAGTTCGCTCTAATAATACTGTATAAATCATCCATTAACGGATGTAAACGCCTAAGTTTTTTTACAGAGGCAGATTAAACGTTGAAAGCACCGTAGGCGAACATCTTATCGGCGCCCTTATATTAAAAATAACTCATAGTATAGTTTAACCGAAACCGCTATAACGCGCCTTAAGAAAACGCGGTGAGATGGGGGCCAAGGAAAAAAGAGCAATCTAATATTATTTCATTTATTTAACTATAATATTTCATTAAAAAATTTTTCTTTCTACCCCATCGTGTGGGGTATTTTTGAATTGGTGTTTTAAAATAAAGGTAAGGTTTCATATCTAACTTTTTTATAAAGTCAACCATTTTCGAGTAATCGGCGTCCAAAGTGATTTATAAGTTGGTAAAGGGGCCTCCCCCTGGCATTTCTAAACTATAAGACTTAGAAACTTGCAATTTTCTATGCTAATAGATCATGCTAAAAACTCTTTATTAAAATTATTGTGAACCAAATCGGGCAGTACCTTTTGGAGTAATTAAAAAAAGCATAGTACGCGTTTATAGTTACGGAACCCTCCTTAGACATGTTCTGACATACTCTTGGTTAGGTTATTACCTCAATATTTTTGATGATATAAATTAAACTAAATATTTTACATAATACTTAGTTTAAAATCGTAGCTAAAATTATTTTCATTTAGCTGCAAATGTTTATTTATAATTTGTTTATATTATGAACCACCCGCCCGCTAACTACGGAATCATTCAAAACAAACAATTGAATATTTTGACAGTCTGATGCTGACGTTTCCAATGGCATTTGCAATGTATTTTAGATTGCTATTATGTACTGTAGATAAAATTATGGGTAAAAAGATAAAAACTATATTATAGAGAAAACAGTCGAAGTTAAATCGAATTGTTAGCAGTTTTAATTTGCGAGATGCGACGGAGTGACTAAAATATAATATTACCTACTAGCTGACCCCGACTGACGTTGTTCTGTCTTAAATATGAACTAGAATGAATAAATGACTGCACCTACTACTACACCTACGCCGACACCTGCTCCAACACCTACTCCTACACCTACTCCTACAACTTACATATTTTCCAATATTAAAAAAAAGCTCCAAAAACCTATACCTATATTTATACGATGCTAACGTCACTCAATTCTTTTGCCTTCTCGGAACCTCTCCACTAATACTTGAACATTATGGTACGGTACTAAAGTTTAAATTGACTTTTAAGTATTATTACGAATCGTTTGTATGGGAGTATAGAAAAGTGTTGTTTTTAGACGTTTTCAGGCAATTTTTTTAAATTTTCTCTCCGTAAGAACGATCCTCGTACTTTAAAGAATATTCTCAAAAAAGAATTAGCGAAATCGGTTCAGCTGTTCTCGAGATTTGCGCTTAGCAACACATTCAGCGATTCATTTTTATATTATACTAGCTTTTGCCCGCGGCTCCGCCCGCGTAAATATATTATTCCGCGGGAACACTACTTTTTCGGGATTAAAAAAATCCTATGTCCTTTCCCGGGACCCAAAGTATGTCTATACCAAATTTCATAAAAATCGGTTCAGCGGTTAAAGCGTGAAAAGGTAACAGACAGGCAGACAGACAGACAGACACACTTTCGCATTTATAATATTAAAGTATAGAAGTATAATATATTAGTATATTAATAGTAGTATATTAGTATAGAAGTATAGATTTTGAATAAAAAGTAGACTACGCGTTTGTCCAAAGAATTAACCACTACCATACCAACTTTCATTCAAATCGGTTCAACCTTTTAGCAGTGAAAAACAGTCAAATATCCACAAAATAATACATTATCCCTCGGGAACACTGTATCTTTTTGGGAAAAAAGTGGACTGCGCGTTTGTCCAAAGCATAAACCACTACCATACCAACTTTCATTCAAATCGGATCAACCTTTTAGCAGTGAAAGACAGTCAAATATACACAGAATAATACATTATCCCTCAGAAACACCGTACTTTTTCGGCATAAAAAGTAATAGGATACTTTTTATGCCGAAAAATTACGGTGTCCTTTCCCAGGACTCAAAGTATGTCTATACCAAATTTCATCAAAATCAGTTTAGCGGTTAAAGCGTGAAGAGGTAACAGACAGATAGACAGACACACTTTCGCATTTATAATATTAGTATAGGTATTGTAAAAACTTTTGCGGTTTGCTGCAGAGTAGGCATCTACAGACACACGAATTTGGTACGGATCGTAAAGCGGACCATATCCGCAGACCGAATCCGGTGTCGCTACACACGCACGGATTTGGTATGATGCAGTGGAGCGAAACGCTCGACACTCGTGTGTTCGATTTTCAGTTCTATTGCATTAGCACAGAGTTCTATTTACAGTGCTTTTTTTCGACGACGCGATGATCCCCGAAATTCATTGATAACAGGCAGTGATATCAACTCTCAAAAATATTTCTCCCCAAACTTTACCCCTGATAATTATACCATTGACAGGTCTAAGAGATAATAAGCTAGAAAGAAAGGTTATGTGTTTAACATAAAGACTTACGCGTGAATAACATAAAACTAACTTGTCTTAATCGGATTTCACTCCCAATATAAAATTTTCATATCCCTGACTTTATACACACATTTTAATATTTTTTTATTATTACATACAAATTGATTCATAAGGAGTAAACTCTAAACATCCTGGCCCCTAGTAAACCCCCGTAGATATTTTCCCTAATTTTGGGTGGTAAATCCCTAAGATGGCAACACTGACACCGTTGTACGGCCTAACCGCCGGACTGCTCTACACACGCACGGATTTGGTACGGAGCGGACCAAATCCGATGCGGATAGCTGCGAACTCTTCGCCTTCTTCATATGTTCGCCGGACTGCCCTACACCCGCTCGGATTTGGTACGGAGCGTACCAGATCGGCTGTACGCTCCGTACCAAATTCGTGTATCTGTAGACACCATTCGTAATAAGATACCTACCAAGCTTCAAGTTCAACCTAATATACAATTACTTAGTACCTATAATATCGTAGGATACTCAAAGATATAACATCAATTTAAAGTTTATTTCACTAAAATTAAAGAAGACGAATGTTATAAAAGTTGAAAATATTTTTTCACGGAATAGAATAGTACCTACTTATTTGAAATTCTTCTATTCTGCTCAGTCAATATCAATACGGTAAAAAAACTATGGCTGTGTTCCGCCGAAAATAGAGCTTGTTAGCGCTTGCTAGCGCTAAAAAAAAACACAGATAATTATCCGCCGGGGCACATATTTTGGTAACTTCAATAATGCTAACATAATCCGCCATTTTGCTTATTTTATACCAGCGGTTGCCATTTTGCCTACGTTTTATTTTCCGCGGAACACAGCCTATGTATGCGACTTAATTTTGAATTTCGAACGCAAATATTTCACGCGCCTGAACGAAATAATATCAAGGTACATTTTTACCGGCTAAAAAAAAAGTAGGTACCTTATTAAAGACCACCAAATAAGTTGACCTCTCGCTCAAAGCAAATTCTTAGTTTAAGTAGATCTTGTACTATTGGGTTTATCCTTCGCTATTTATTATTTGTGTTGAGTAGGATAAAAATAGATTTATTTTTATAATTTTAATTTAATAGTTTTATTTCAAGAGAAAACATGCGAAAAATGATGATTTATTTCGGTTTGTGAAGCAAGTTCAAAAATACAGTTTTTTCATGATCCCGTGGGAACCGTTTTGGTTTCCAAGAAAAAAAAATACTGTTAGTTATTTCATGTTCCAATCTACCTTTGTGCCAAGTTTTATTTAAATACGTCGAGTAAATTGCCTGAAATAACGTCAAACAGGTAGGTACAGTTTTTTGAAGATCCCATGGGAACCCTTTAATTTTGCGGGATAAAGAGTATCCTATTTTACCCTTCAGGTCCTAAGCTACCTAAATGCCAAATTTCATTTTATTCCATCCAGTGGTTTCGGCGTGATGTGATAACAAACACACAGACAGACAGACAGACAGACAGACAGACATTTTTTTCAAAAATGTTATTTTTAGGTTCTGTGTATATTATAGTATATTATAGACTGCTAAAATTTAATGACTTTGGCAGTCTATAATATACTAATTTGCTTTCGGTAAAAAAGGACGTAAAACTACTTATCTTTGTTCATGTTATTTCTACTTTTGAAGCATATTTTTGTACAACTTGTCAGTCCCTTGCCGAACAATATTATGGCCTACATTCGCATTCAAATTAATTATGTAGTCAGAAAGGGTACAAAAGATGTCATTAAATTTAAATTAAGGCTTTATTAAACTAGGGTTGGTATTTTTTTAATCTTGTAGTATGTAAAAGGCGTACTGTTAAAGCATAATATTCAAGAAGCTTTATCATTTATATTTTACCACGGTCTAAATGATGAGAAATAAATTATGCAAATCTGTATAAGCAGAGTAATTATCTCAACATTTTGGCGTTTCTTCCCCCACCACATATGTTGCATCACGAACCTCACTTAGCGTAATGAGTTCTTTGAGCCTTTATCTATCTGTTAGGGTCAAGTTTTGTTCACGGTTAGATATGTTGGTTACCAGAGTAACGAGTTTAAAATATAAGTTGAATAAAAAGGTGACAACCCTAAATTAAATATTACACGTTTCATTTTGTACGGCGCGGTGCGGTGTACTAATGAGTGTAAATTAATTATTTTACTTAGTTCGTTCGTTGTCGACGACGACGAATTTTTGTACGCGGTTGTACGTACGTTGTGCGTACGTGGCGTCAATTTTTGCGTTTTGACGCCGCAAAGAAGTCACAGAGAATAAATATAACATGTGCAAAGGAATAGCTTTCATAGAACAGTCCAATTTTGTAAGGGTTGTCACAGAAGTTGGGAGTAAATTAAGTTTAGCGTTAATATACAGTTATTGAGGAAGTCTAATAAATTGGTACACACCACAACCCGGCACTGGAGTATGTGACTCAACGGTCTATTCACTAGGTCATGGACGCTCTTATAATAAAGCAAGACATCTCCTAGAAAATGAAATATGTACTTTCATACTATCTTTGTGATAGGTAAAATAAGAGATATTTTATTTATTCTATTATTTATCATATACACAGTAGGTACAATAGATTAAACAACTTTTTTGTTTCATATTATTTGTATTTAATATTCTTATGTTATCAAGTTTTAAAATATTAATTAACCACAAATATAATATCAAAATTTGTTATTTGTCGTAATGACGAAAAAAAGTTAGGCCTTTTCAACCGTTCATATAGTTAATCCGATGATTTATACAGTATTCTCCGAGCAAAGTAACCACTCTTGAAATTCTGTAGTACCTGGGACAGTTGGTTATTAAATGTCGTATGATTGCCCAAGCACATACGGCATTCTCACAACATAGTCAGCCTAGTCCAGAGGAATGACTGGTCAATACGTCTGGGGCCAACCATGTGCGGGTTT
Source organism: Glaucopsyche alexis (assembly GCA_905404095.1). NCBI lineage: Eukaryota > Metazoa > Arthropoda > Insecta > Lepidoptera > Lycaenidae > Glaucopsyche > Glaucopsyche alexis. The sequence continues at coordinate 6,298,915 of FR990064.1, read as the reverse complement.
TCTCACGATGTTTTCCTTCACCGTAAGAGCGTCCGTATAATGAACTTGTGATCTGAAAAAGTCTCATTGGTACACGCCACACTGGGATTCGAACCTGCACTCTCTCGAGTGCGAACCAAACGGTCTACCCACTAGGCCACGGAGCTCACTAATTAGTGTTGGTCGTCATGACAACCAACACTAATTAGTAGCACACATCAAAATTCTTAATCTCAAATGTTAACACTAAAATAGAACATTTAGACGTCAGTGCAATAATTGTAGTAGTGCAATCGAATGCTTACTAAATAGCTGTTTATCTGTTCAGTCTCTTTCTGTGATGTTTTGGCCTCGCCCTTCTTACTCAACTTACCACACCCTACAGATTTCAACTCTTGAATGACGTGGGACTGTTGAAAGATGATAAGAGCAATTACTTTAACATTAACTCTGTAACTTTAACTATTACAACCCTTGTGGGTCAGATGTTAGCCCGTTTTAGTCCCAATGTGTTGAGCTTTAAAGTTTAAAGTATAATTAGTTTTATTAACTAGTAGATGATTGCCCGCGACTTCGTCCGCACAAAAGGATCTATCGATCGATCACAAGGAAGGACACAGCCTTTTTATCGCGGCAAAATGTACGATTCCTGCGAGATCTCTGTTTGCGCGTACAAGGTCGCGGGCTTCATCTAGTCTATACTTATACTTATCTATACTATAGTATTGTTACGAACAACACAAAGAGACAGCGCCATCTAGCGTCAACTAATGAAACCACTTGGTGTGAACAGGGACAACGTGAAACCGTCTACTCAGTACTAGATGGCGCTACTGTGCGAATCTTCCGGAATAAATCCAACTCGGTCAAGCGACTCGGGAACCTTCTGGAGACGTCTGGGACTCGTATCGACCGGTATAAATACGTCGGAAGAATGGAGCGAGTCGAGTTCAGTTTGAGCTTCATCCGAAGCGATACGGGCGATACAAGTGAAAACGAGTGATCAGGAGTTCACTTTGAGCTTCCTGCGAAGTGAAAAAGGCGATACCAGTGATTAATACAAGTGAAAACTAGTGATCGGGAGTTCGATTTGAACAGTGATGTGGCGATATCGATGTGAATACTAGTGATGTGATGATACCCTGAGTGAAACCCACGGCTTGGCTACGATTCAGGACACCGTTAGTGGTTAGTGTTTGGACTTAGTGCTTAATGATTGGACTAAGTGCTAGTGAATAAAGTCATCTCAGAGTCACCAGGTTTTCTCTCCAAATCCTGCGACCTAACACGTAACAGTATAATATAAAAAAGAGGAAAAGTTTGTTTGTTTGAATTAAATAAGCTCCGAAACTACTGAACCGAATTTGGCACAAATGTAGAGAAGGCTACGGGGAAGGATATAGGCTTTTTATCGTTACTTTTTATTGCGGATAAAATAATGTACGGTTTCTGCGAAATTAACTTTTGTGCGCACGATGTCGCGGGCAACATCTAGTGTTATATATGTCACGGTAAAATTGTAAAAACCGTTGGATTGTAAAATAACTAACGAGATTTTAAAAATATGTCGAAATATTAAAAACTATATATTTGTAATCTAACGAAAAATAATGTGTTAAATATTCGCCACGGAAGTCTATCAACATTTTACAATTTCACTAGTTTTATTACAATCCAACGGTTTTTACAATTTTACGGTGACATATATGATATAATATTTATAATATAGATAGATATCATTATATTTTAAAACTGCCATAACCAATTTAGGATTTCTTCCGGAATATAGCGACACACGGTCATAACTCACACCCTGAAATGTCCAATTAGGTCGGTTGTTAGTTTCGCGGAAAAGTTATGGTCCCCATTAGCGACAGTAGCAGCTGACTCTAAATCATAGCTATGTAAACATAGTACGTAAATTTTCTGCCTGGGAGAGCTATGCTTCGACACGAATGGGCCGGCTTGACGGCTTGATAAATAAAAATGAAGTGTCTGTTTGTAATTTAAAATTAACAGCTTTTCACTTAATGCATATGAAAGTATATTCGGTACTCACAATAAAATACCAATTTTTAAAATTTTTGTCTGTCCGTCTGTCTGTCTGTCTGTCTGTTTGTTCCGGCTAATCTCCGAAACGGCTGAACCGATTTTCATGGGACTTTCACTGGCAGATAGCTGATGTTATAAGGTCTAACATAGGCTACTTTTATTTAGTTATATGCAAACGAAGTCAGCTAGTAATATAATAAAATTCTTAAATATGTGTATAGTATTAAATATATTTCCGTTATCTGGTACCCGTAACACAAATTCTTCGAGAACTTACCACATAAACCACAGGACCAAATTGACGTGGTGTATAAACGTCCATAGATATCATTATTATTAATAATGTTTGCGTTGTGTTTCAAGAACGGGAACGCGCTTGCAACTTATGTGATGTTGTGCGTCTCTATCAGGCAATCCGCCGCTCGTTCAAAACAGAGACATGAATCTGCCAAAATGCGTAGCGCAAAAATAATTTCAATCAAGTCAACGTATGTCATAGCAATTGTACATGGTCGGGTTATAATTTAGGTTCTGACGTAGGTACATACCTAATATTTATGTCTGCGCCATTTTTAATCTTTTTTTGCTACTTAATTTGACAGTTTTGCTTGTTTGTCAAGCAAAACCGAGTCGTGTAATAAAATATGTATTCTTCTGACTGCAAGGTTCTTTCTATAATTTACATCAAAAAAGGATGATGCCTTCACAAGAATTTTCAGCTCGACTAACTTCCGAAGGTTCGAGAAAATTCGAAGATCAAAATGGCTGAGGAAGCTGCTGTCAATTCACATTCGAAACGTCAATCATATTTCCCTTCATCGACTACGTCTATCTGTCAATCAAATGCGTCAATGGCGTAAGTCAATATGAGATGCGCCATTTTAAACCTCACGACCTCGTAATAGGGTTATATTTTGAGTGCCTATTGGGATAAACTGCATAAATATGTCATTTTGAACCCTACTCTCTGGTGATAGCGGTGAATTTTAAGTGATATCAGCGATGCACCGGAAAATGGTGGTTTGACGGTTTGCCAAAATCAGAATGTGTGAATATTATTTATCTGTCATTCCCAATGTCTCGGGGTTAAAGTCAGGCGCACACATGCCAACTTACCCCGAAAATAGAATTTTAAGAAATTAATACTAATATCTATGGACGCTTCACACTTAATCTGGTCCCGTGGTAAGTTCTCGGAAATACAACGAAAATATATTTAACGCTTTTTAATATATTAAACATATTTAATCCATGGGATACATCCATGACCCAGGGACACAGAAAAAATTTTTGTTCCTTCGGCAGAATTAGAACCCGTGACCCCCGGCTTGAGCACCAACACACTCAACCACTGAGCCACAGAGGTTATCGAATAATATTCCTATCAGTATCCTACTACTATTATAACTGTGAAAGTTCGTGAGGATGTATGGATTGATGTAACCGAATAGTTTGCAATTATTAATAAGTCACTAGCTAGGTATGTACATAAAACCTTGAAATCAAATTATTACCGTTAATTAAAAAAACAAAGAACCCAACTGAGTCAAATAATTTTGATATAGGTAAGGTACCCAGTCATAGATAATACAGTATGTACCCAGTCTCAAGCTTCAATGCAACAAGTCGTTTAGGCTCTTGAAATATACACTATAAACATACAATCTAAAAAACACAAGCCTTCTTCTGGCGCAGTCGGGTCAAAATTTAGAAAAATACTACTAAGTATTTAAAAGGAGACACAAAAGATTTCTCTCATTACAACCTGTCATAAACGAAACAATATTGTCCCTCCAAATGTCCCAGAGATTTATTAAAATATTCAACAAACAATAGACGTGCCATGAAAGCTTATTAAAAAATCAATTTTACCATAGACTTATGCCCATTTGCACTAAACTTAAGGATCGCCTAAGTTCTTTCCTAACTTGTTTAGGCTGCTCCTAGCAAAAAATACTATTGCACTAACCTTAGGCCATTCCTAAGTCCACTTAGGATATTCTTAACTTTATGAGCCCGATTAGGAAGTGCGTAAGCGTAGGCAACACATAAGTCGGGAGTTTTATCTAGTCTTGTAGATTATTTGTAACTATTAATATAGTTTTATTGATATACTATTGTCAGAGATCTAGCCTTAGATGTATTACAATAAAAAGAGGTATATTTTTTATCAGATTTTTTATTACAGTGGTTTTAATAATTCAAAGCTAATTCAAATAGTCAGATCGCAATCACCATGGCAGGGGATTTAATATTTATTGACTTTCCTTGAATTTGTAGAAGTCGATTTTCATAATGAACGACACGCGAGAACTAGAATAATAAGATCACGACCAAACTGCTTCCAAAATTTCGATGAAATCGACTTCTTCAAGCGGTATAGGATGTGCAAAAGAATTATTTATCTTTAGTCGTGGCATCGTGAGAAGTAACCTTTGATAGAATGCACGGGCCTTCGTCGCACAACAATCGCACAAAATTTATTTTTTCCTCCGCCGTAAAGTTTGCGGTTTTTACTTTTTCTTTTAATTTATTTTCCATAATAGGTATATTAATAACGATTCGAAATCAATCGTAATGTATAATTTTAGTCAATATTAATCTATGAAACATAACCGAATTTGGCACAATATGACAAGACCATTGACAGCCTTTTGGTGAATTTAGGTTACCAAATAAATTATACCAAGGTCTTATCTTTTGTCACTTTTTAACACACGACAGAATCAATGTCAAGAGAAGGCCAAAATATTTTCTATGGACTACATTACTTAGCCGGTTTAAAAAACCATAAACAACCAATCTTCACATTCGTTCAATCATTCACTTAACTAAGCAATACCTAAGCTACGCCCTATATAAGTTATATCTGTTAGTGCAAACAAAATGTTTAGCTAGGCTGTTCTTATGTTTAAGTGTATCTTTACTAGGACAAGCCTAACTTACGTTTAGTGCAAATGGGTATTAGACTACAAACAGTTATGCCTCGTTGCAATCAGTGTGAAAGCTTGGGTAGGATTGTAAACAAGCGAAAATAGTAAAATCTGATAGATAAGAATAACTTTGGCAATATAATATTATTTTCTTTAATTGATAAATTCGCCCTGATCCTACTAACATAAATAAATGTGAAAGTTAGGGAGAATGGATGGTTGGATGGATCTTTGTTACTTTTCCACGCAAAAATTACTTAACGGATTTCGATCAAATTTTATATGGTAGTAGTTTAGTCTCAGGAATAAAACATATGCTACTTTTTATTCCTTTTGGGATCCTGTATTTATGCGGGCGGAGCCGCGGGCAACAGCTAGTAATAAATAAATCTGTTATCTGCTTTTGCAGATACTAAGGGCCTGTTTCACAATCTACTGATGAGTGTCAGCTTATTTGCGCGTTTTATCTCTATCGCTCAATATAAAGAAAGCAGCGACAAAACTTTCGAATAAATTATCCGACACTTTTTAGAAAATTAAGAATCAGGCCCTTAAATAATTACAACAATAACATATTGAGTTAAATATCATTATCTACTATTTTTCTATTAAACTAATGTTAGTGAAATGACAAAACTATGTTTATCAGAATAGTGCAAGATAAATGGAGAAAACTTAACAGCAGCTTTTGACAGCGTACGTAAAGAAGAAAAATAATTACTTTTGGCATATCTATCTATTCGAGTCTATGGGCGCTAACGTCGGAAACGATGAGATATGTTTCAGAACGCTTTTAAGATAGCACAAACTGTGAATATGATCCCTCGAGTGATGAGGGTTTGTGAGTCAGGATGCCAGAAGTAACTATCATGCCAGTAGCTAGCACGTCAGCTTCTGACGATTATCACTATAGTTTTAAATGGACTCAACGAGATTCAACAGTCTATTGCAATAAAAAAAAGAAGGATTGCATGGTATGCTAAAAAAAATATTAGATACATAACATTTTCTTTAATGCTCCCAAAACATATTTTTTCAGACTAAATCCAGATTTATTTTTAATATTGTATGTACAATTGACGTAATCAATGACGTCACAGTAATTATTCATTCAATCAGCAAGAAACTGACCTGTCCCAAGAGTATCAAAACAACATTTTTAAACACTTATTAATTGTTGTTCTGGGCTACAATCCAAGATGTTTTCTTTTCTCATTATTAAGGACTAGGTTTCTCACGACTTCTTGCGCGCAAAATGAAATCCCACGTGAACCGAACATACTGTCGCAATAAAAAGTGACCTATGATTCCCTTGGTCAACTCAATATCTGTTCCAAATCAGTCCAGAAGTTTCGAAGCCAAAAAATTTCCGAAAATACTTCAAACAAACAAATCTTTCCTCTTGACAATATTAGTATAGATTTCTTAAAATTGTTATTATTTTACAGCTCCAATAAACCTGAGTATTTGAGATATTCCAGCTTGATACCTCCACGCGTACCTGAGAAAAAGGGTCTTGACAGTCAGACGGACGGTCAACAAAGTGATCCTATAGTGATTCCGTTTTTTCCTTTCGAGGTACGGGACCCTAAAAATAAAAATTCCACATAATATTATTATAAAAAATATTAAAAGGTAAATACGTCAAGAAATTATTAACTATTTCATTCTTACATCTTATTTTCGTTCAAAATAATCCCCAGTAAAGTAAACTAATGAAGAAGTTTTTCCGAACAACTTAAATATGCACCATCACGTACTCAAGAAGACCTGAGCTCAAGGATTTTTTATAAAAAGCTTTTGCTTGGGTAAAGGGGTCTGCACACATTATAGACATAAGTTGACGCAAATTTTATAACTACAATAAAAAAGACTATAGCCCGACTACTCGAACTCAAACTCATTTTTTTTATTTCCATGTAGGTTATAATATAACACTTATAGAATTGTCCTACATGATGCCTACCACCGTACTACTACGTAATTTACTATGTAAATTATACAGCGTTACCTGGGCTATTATTACGAATCTATAGTTGACACCTCATTTATTGAAATCGGATCAGTTGTTTAGGCGCTACGGTGGAATACATACATATATACATAGACTACCAAAATCAATATCAAAATTGACCAATGATGCATCTATACTGATTGAATGGCTTACGTCGATTGATTTGATTTGATTATTTGTATGTTTGTTTGTTTGCATTGAATAAGCTATGAAACTACTGGACTGATTTTAATGAAATTTGGCAAAGATATAATAGAATAGACCACAAAAAAATAAACTACTTTTTTTCACCTAAAAATGAACGGTTACCGCGCGATTCCCTTTTGCGGGCTCGAAGTCGCGGGCAACATTTAGTAGATAATATTTCTCTCAAAGCCAGTCACACTTCTATGCCGAATAAACTAAACTGTTTAATCTAACCAATAAGATTCAATGTCATAAACGCCTTTAGAATTGAAACGTGTTAAAAGATGTATTTACTATTTAGTAAATCTTAATGCTTAATCGTAGTTTACTAAATACTTACGGCCATTTCAATAACCTAGCTACCAATAACTATTTGTTAAAAACATCAAATTTGTATCGCAAAAAACTGGCAAATGAATGACGACTTGACGAAATAATGACCATAATGTGCGCTTATGTTTTCGCTGAATGGAAAATATTAAGGCAAAAATTAATATACAAAAACTTTTCGCTGAATATTGTTGTTTTATAGATACTTATAAAATACAAAAACAAAACATTTAATTAGTCAGACACCAAGGTTGAACTTTGACACCATCCAGCCCCTCACGTTTCATATAATACTGTTTTTATATGTTACTGACGTAAAGACCGCCATTCAATAGATTTACACGACTGACAGCTCGCAGCTATGTGTGCGCGGCTAGGCGTATGCGGAAGGTGCGCGCGGCGAGCAGGACGTGAGTTTTTTCAAGCCAGGACTTTCGTTCACGCTGGTCGTTTCGTGCTGTCGTGTCGTCGTCGTCATGTCTGATGCGACGTTTAAAATTATTGCGGTGTTAACCTTAGGTTTTCATCAACATGGCGAACATTCGCTGATGCTCGAGCTGTCATTTGTAGAAAGTGCGTGCGTTCTTTGCGAAAAAAAACTTCTGTGCATAATACTTCGAACGTCAAAAATTTCAGCGCCTTCATTAAACATGCGCGCGCATATCTTAACGTGCATTGCGCCAAAAAATCCCAAAGAACGCAACCATTGTCGCCCCTGCGCTGGGGGTTTAATAGTCATCTACGACGTAGAGGATGCTACGACGAATCATGGATGTTGCTACGAAAACGCTACGACGTCGCTACGTCATCCTATCTGTGTCTCCACTCGAGAGCCTGTCTTTTTAGGGTTCTGTAGCCAAATGGTAAAAAACGGAACCTTTATGATTCGTCATGTCAGTCTGTATGTCCGTCCGTATGTCACAGACACTTTTTCCGAAACTATAAAGACTATACTATACTGCCTCAATCCCCATATTGTGTCCCTGCTCCCTAGCACTGTTCACAGATTACTTACTTAGCAATATATTACTCTCCCATGCCCACATCAAATCTTATGTTTATATATATACTTATATATTTTTTTTCCTATTGTAATATATTTTCTTATAATTATTATGTACTTCTTTGCGTGCTAAGTCTGTCGTACGTCATACGGCTTGGGGCCACGGAAGACCAGGTACCGCAGTGCGTCGCGCTGTGGTATACACCTGAGTGGTTTCCATTTCGGTTTTGGACATTACACTCATGCTACCAACCCAAATTATTTGGTATTCTTAGTTGTTTTTTTTTTGTGTATTTTTTTTTCTGTTGCCTTGTTCTAATGTACCACTATTTTACTGTCCTGTAATGTCTCATATGCTCCGAATAAAGATTTATTTATTTATTTTATTTATACTGTTGAAACTTGGTAAGTAGATGTATTCTGTGAACCGCATTAAGATTTTCACACAAAAAAAAAACAAATTTTGGTGGTTCCGATACTTATAATTTTTTTTTCATCAAACCCTATGATGGGATTTGGATATTGGATATCTATGTTGGATATGTTGGATATCTATGAATAGATCTTCAAAAACGATATTGAGATTTCTAATATATATTTTTTTTAACTGAATAGTGTACGCGAGAGACACTTCCTAATTAGTGTTAAAATGTAAAATAAGTAACTGTAACTTCTAAAATAAGAGAATTATAAAACTAAAAAAAATATGATGTACATTACCATACAAACTTTCACGAAAATTGGTTTGAACGAGATCTAGTAAGTAGTTTTTTTTATTAAATTAATTAAGACAAAACACTATTAATAAAAAATCGATCAAAGTTACAACGAACTACAAGAACTTTTATATTATGTTACTTGCTGCTACGGAACCCTTCATGGGCGAGTCTAACTCGGACTTGCCCGCTTTTTTAAAGTATCTTTCAATCTTTAAAATCCCCAACCCCTTTGGGACTCCATTAATTTCATTCTTCGATGAAACACAACGCAAATTTAATTAACGCCGGTTTTCTCTGTGGTCTGGTATTTATCCGATCGAGCCGGTCCATTCGAAGGAATGGGCATTCGTTCGAATGAAGTTGAAAAAAACCTAGATTTTTTTTAAATAAATCCATCACATTTGAATCCCAAATCATCCTATTCAAACGTTGTATAAAATTAATTAATATACTGTTTATATTTAATTTGACTTTGATCTACTTAATTATTGTTTATTTCCAAATGATAAAATATTATATTATTATAAAACAAGATGGAACATGGAAGGCTTTGGTTTAATTTTTATCCCATCAAAAACATTCTGTAAAAAAACTAGCCAAGTCTCGATGGAGCTGCTTATTTATCTCTAAAAAGTAATGAAATCTAGACAAAGCCGTGCCAAGTCTAAGGTTCCTTACTGCGATTTCTTTATTATTATAGTTAATGTTGTGTGACTTGGCCGTTGAACATTCTTTATACGTTAGTAGCTACAAGTCAATTTTGTTTACACGTAATGTTATACCTGTTGTAACTACATATGTCTGTTAAGCGAGATAGCCTATACTGGTATCGGTAATTGGGCGCTAGTGTCTCATTTTAGGCTGTTGTTGATTGTACAACACATGTATTGGAGCAATGGTGTCATGGAGCCCCTTTTGTACCCTCGTGTACCCTTCAACGGCCAAGTCACAAAACATTAACTATAATAATAAAGAAATCGCAGTAAGGAACCTTAGACTTGGCACGGCTTTGTCTAGATTTCATTACTTTTTAGAGATAAATAAGCAGCTCCATCGAGACTTGGCTAGTTTTTTTACAGAATGTTTTGGGTGGGATTTCACTTCTTTTTGTAGAAATATGGGCATATTGATTTATTTTACTAGATTTTAGTTTAATTTGTTTAGGTATTTAATTTGTCTAATGTAATAAAGTTAATTGTTCGACTATTTCTTCTTGTAAACTTGTAAGTATAAGTATCTGTATATACTAATTTAAGTACACTAATAGTTTGGTTGGGCTCTTGTGTTTTCTAATCAGGGTCACCAGGTACTACAGGTCTTCGTGTATCCTAGTTTTTATAGTTTTCCCTTTATGTGGCCATTAAACCCTAACTCTGTACCAAATTTCAGCTCTCTGAGTTTAAGGGAAGTACTAGTTCTATTCTGATGATCATGAGTAAGTGACTAAGTGAGTGAGTGAGTGTCATAAATGCGAAACTTTGCTTTCGCTTAACTTCGGAACTAAATGACCTACAGACTTAAAATTTTGGATTTTAAGTATGTGATTATAGCTTACTGGATAACGAAAATTTATCCAGAGGTTTTCAAATAGGGGCCTGAAAATGCGGCGAAATTATTCCAGTAAAGAATGGTACGGCCGCGGCAGTGTTTGCTTCGCGCTCGACTTGGCGGGGGCATTGCCATGCCCCCAGATCGACGTTTTGGTCTTATCCAGAGGTTTTCAAATAGGGGCCTGAAAATACGGCGAAATGTTTCCAGTAAAGAATGGTACGGCAGTGTTTGCTTCGCGCTCGACTTGGCGGGGGCACTGCCGTGCCCCCAGATTAATTATCCTAGTTTTTATAGTTTTCCCTTTATGTGGCCATTAAACCCTAACTCTGTACCAAATTTCAGCTCTCTAAGTTTATGGGAAGTACTAGTTCTATTTTGATGATCATGAGTGAGTGAGTGAGTGAGTGTCATAAATGCGAAACTTTGCTTTCGCTTAACTTTGGAACTAAATGACCTACAGACTTGAAATTTTGGATTTTAAGTATGTGATTATAGCTTACTGGATGAAGAAAATTTCTGCATTCTGGTCTTATCCAGAGGTTCTCAAATAGGGGCCTGAAAATGCGGCGAAATGGTTCCAGTAAAGGATGGTACGGCAGTGTTTGCTTCGCGCTCGACTTGGCGGGGGCACTGCCGTGCCCCCAGATCAATATTAGATACGTCAATAAAAAAAAATTGGCAATTTATTTTAGTTGTTGTATAAATATAAGATGCACTTAAATTATATTCAAGCTAACATTATGATTAATGTACATGTTTGTTTATTTTATTAAACAAAAACTATTTATATATATCGAATGTAGGACATTGACTTTGATTTTAAATTATTTTTAACTAGCTTTCACCCGTTGCTTCGCCCAAATAAATACAGTATCCCATGGGAACACTGTACTTTTTCGGGATAAAAGTAGCCTCCGTATTAATCCAGAGCCTAAAACTAGTAACCATACCTGATTTCTTCAAAACCTGATAAGTAGTTTTTTCGTTTAAGTGTATCAAACATCCATCCATCCTCACAAACTTTCACACTTATAATAGTATTAATTTTTAATGTAAATCTTTATGTGACAAAACGTATGCACAAAATAATATCAAAGTATTGCACAAAATCTCACAGGCTTAAAAAACATTTGTCTATCGGTAGACGTTTTGCTTTTCAATCTACTTTAAGATATAAAAGCCATTAGATTATTGATCTTTTGACCCGATGACCTTTGACCCCGGTCACGGGGCAGGTGCAGAATTAGGTGAACCACAGTTCACTATCATCATCGACTAACGTCCCCACTTGAGCATGGGTTTTTTTAGAAGAAGCAAAGAGTCTATAAAATGTGGGAAATTATGCCACGTATAAAGTATTAATTTAAAAGAAAGTAATAGTTATAATGTATTAATATTCAAAATTAGAATCATCTCGAAAACTTTAATATTATATGTCACTCTGTAGAACATTCTCACAGAGAAATAATATTTTATTTTCTTTTTGTGTTACCTAAGCATAAAATTAATTAAGACTAGCATATGCCCACGGCTCCGCCCACGTGAATACAGTATCCTAAGGAAGCAATGTATTTTTTCGAGATAAAAAGTAGCCTTTTAGTTAATCCAGAGGTTAAACTACCATCACACCAAATTTCATTAATATTCGTTTAGATTTTTTTGGGTGAAAAAGTAACAAACATCCATCTATCCTCATAAACTTTCACATTTATAATATTAGTAGAATTTACATATTTACAAACAAAACATTAGGTTATTACGAAGTTAAAACACTAAATACGGGACATTCATCAATATAATTTATTCATTTTCATTTGACTTTGCATTGGAAATCGTTTATACGATTGCTATGAAATGATTGGTTTTTAATGTCTCCTCAAACTGACTATCAACTTTAAAATGAAATTATGTTAAATGTTTGTAGCTAACCTTCAAAATGTTTCATTTAAACATAAATACTTAGTTTACACGAGAAGAATTCATTTTATTTTATTCTCCTTGACTTTACCGGCACCTATAATACAATTTTGCTCCAATAACGCCTAAAGGTTGACTGGTAGATAATGCCAAAAGGCATTAAGTCCGCCTTTGTACTTGTTTGTGCATAAAGTTACAATAAATAAAAATAAAATAAAGAAATCTGTTTTGCCCATATTTCACCCCCCGGGGATAAATTTTGAAAAATCATTTCATTTAAGTTTAAATATAGCCACGCATATAGTTCTGAACAACGTTATCCGTCTAGTGATTGATATTTCGCAATGCAATCTTATGACCGCTTTTTACCCTGTTCGGGGGGTGAATTTTGAAAAATCGTGTAAGTCTGGATGTCTTGTGTAGTTTTAAAAATTCATTTTTAAGGAAAAGAGCGGACGGATCGCCAGTTGGTACTCGATTGCCGCCACCTATAGACATTTGCAACGCTAGAGGAACTCCTCTCTGTGCACCTGAGTTCCTGTCCTTAAAATTCTAAATCCGTGCTTGGGTCCGGTAACCTCACTAACTCGGCGAAATACAGTTTAGTTAATTCACGCCGGTTTTCAGTGAGACAGTGTTGTGTATCCGATCGAAGAAACCGATTCGTATTTGCATGGCTTTCCCACGTAAAATTCATATACAATAGCTAATTAAAAATATACAGAACTATTTTAGAAATTCTCCAAAATATTATTACAATGTTGATAAATTATTATTGTTGGACTAGAATTTATTGCCCGCGATTTCGCACGCGTGAAATTAGGTTTTAAGCTTTCATCTCCTATTTTAACCCCTTTATGGTTGAATTTTGAACAATTCTTAGTTAGGCATCCAGCCTACGTCATAATATGAGGAATGCGTATGCAAAATTTCAATTTTCTAGTCATAAGGGTTTGGCCTGTGCGTTGACACATCAGTCAATCAGCCTTGCCTTTTATACAGTCTAACTCGTTAAATGATATTATTAATGTGTTCTCCTTGCATTTCTACTTTCAGTTTAAAAAAAATCCTTGTATTCTGTTTAGTTTCTAAGTTTAGTAAGCATCTTACACTTCAACGTACAATTTTTAAGTAAACATCTAGGTGATTTCAATGTAACGAGTGTTTTTGTCCGAAATTCTAACTAAAGAAAAATATTCAAAATGTGTTCTCTGTGCACTTAAAATAGCAAAAAAAATTTTTGACGTAGCTTAATAGCAACTATTTTACTATTTAGAAAACTACATAAAATGAGCAACTTTTTAAAGTAACAACCCAGGTTAGTGTGGTATATTTTTTGTTCAGTATGGATAGTGAAAGTTAGGAGAAAGAGTTTTTGAAATCACGATTAGGGAAAAGTTTTCTTTTTTTCTACAAAGTTCAAACTCTATTAGCTTTGTTTATAACCGTGATCAATAGCAGAACTGGTCAGGATTCCGCAATACCAATTTGTATCCCACAATACGGGTAATTGTAGTTGCGGCAGTCTAAAAACTGACATGAGGTGTAATTTTTAAGAAATTATTAAAAGTGCCAATATCTCGAAAACTAAAGATTTTTTACTAAGGTCATATTACGATATTCTGGTGAGTCATGAGCTGGTCTATCAGCCTTCGAAGGGACGACGTCGACTTCTGGGACATCCTGTATATATAGATAGATTTATCCCAGCAAACAATAAGTCGAACTACTGGTAGTTTTATACTGTGGTTGAACACGGGTAACGAAGGCACTAAAAATAATTCAGTGACAATAACAGTTAAGTTGGACTTAATTGCCTTATTAAAACTTGTGCCCGGGGAACGACCATTAACATGTATATGGGCAAACTTCCGACACTTTGATCCTCACTATATGGGCCTAGATAGTCTCTGGAGGAAAAATATTGAGAAAATTCCAATTAAAATGAACGATTCTAAAATCTCACTGAGACGTTGTAATTTAATTACTATGAATAGAACAAATAAATAACGACCAACATACAGCCACAGTTTCTACACACACCACCCACACCTACAAACTATATACACTACCTACATCTACAGCTACCTACACCAACCTACACCTACAACTAACATCTACAATCTACACCTACTACCTACCCGGTCCGCCAACCGGACGTCACCGCTCACCATATTTATACATTTTGAATTGCTACTATACACATTAACGCGTTTTATCAAAAATTATAAACATTCATTCATTCATTCATTCATTCATTCATTCATCAAATCACGCCTCTTTCCCGTAGGGGTAGGCATAGACCACTTCCTTCCACTTGCTACAATCCTTATATACTTGTTTCACTTCGTCCACTTTCATTCTTACCATCCATTCCTCCTCTTAGATTCAACGTAGAGAAGCGGCTCTCCATGGGCCACTTTTCGCCTCCGCGAGAACGAGACGTGATGGGTGGCGAACCACATCGCCTCCATTTTGGATAATTAAATTATTTTTATAATTATCTATTGCGGATTAGCATCGTGGTCAATTATGACCATTGTCGATTAAAACTCCGAATCACACCGAATCGCACTGCGGAGTTGCGCGGTGTGAACTAACCCTATGAAAATTAAAGGCCCGCCAAAATGGTATATTTTAGTAAGAAACACGCACTATAAAGCATTTTGATACTTTAATGTCCGGTGACGACGGACGTGAGCCGGAAGTGACGTACGCACCCATTTCACCCCCGGTATTTAGGTTAAGACGCTTTGAAATATAGCGCGACCGGCATTCTCGATACTTAATTATTATCTTTATATAAAAGTATTATTTTTAAACAAAAAATTAAACCGACTTCCAAAGTAAAAATACACAAAAAAGTATTAAATAAAACTTATTTTATAAATAATTCCCCTTTTAAATTTGTCTATTTCTCTACTTAATCTTCTTAATTTTGAAGTCGCTACCAGCCCAAATGATATCCTACAATATTTTATAGAACTCACGTTCATATTTGCTGGTAACGACTTCAAAATTAAGAAGATTAAGTAGAGAAATAGACAAATTTAAAAGGGGAATTATTTATAAAATAAGTTTTATTTCATACTTTTTTGTGTATTTTTACTTTGGAAGTCGGTTTAATTTTTTGTTTAAAAATAATAATTTCACCCTTTTTAGTGATATATCTTGTTAAGTTATTATTAATACGTCTTAAAAACGTCTAAAATAAACGACCGAATGTATAACTGAATACGCGCCAAGCTTCCATTAGGTATTGTTATTAAGATGATGATGATGATTACTGTAAGTTACAAAGTGGCATATGCTTGCAGTTCTTTAAACAATTCCGAAATTTCCTAACGCATATCTTTAAAGACTGAGGAGTTCTGTTCAGTGCTTTTGGATTCAGGGTATACCTTGGTACAACGTCTTATTCTTTGGTAGCATATGCTTGTGTTACTTCAGTAAAAGTCAAAATCACTATATGTGTCAATATAAATTTCGAGCAGTTCCCTCGATTCCTCATGGATCGCATCATCACGTTTCCACTTTAGTGACTAAAGGACCAATTTCGATTTAAACCCTTTACAACAACAAAATAATTTTGCAAATAGGTCCATAAACGGCAGAGTAATGTTCAAAGATCTCCGTGTTAGTGTAAAATACTATGAGAAGTACCTTCTATATCATCATAATGTGATGATGTATGCTGTGATAGTGGTGGTGATGATGATGATTACTCTAATTGACAAAGTGGCATATGCTTGCAGTTCTTTAAATAACGCCAAAATCCCCAAACATGTATCTATAAGGAGTCAGGAGTTCTGTTCTGTACTTTTTGATCCAGGGTATACCTTGGAGCAAAATCTTACTTTTTGGTAGCATATGCTTGGACTACTTCAGAAAAAGTCGAAACCACCATATGTGTCCATATAAATTTTGAGGAGTTCCCTCGTTTCCTCATGGATCCTATCATCAGGTCACCAATTTTCTGAAAATGGGACCAACTTCGGATTATACCTTTTACATCAAAAAAAGAATTTTGAAAATCGGCCAACAGACGGCGGAGTTATCCGCGAACATACAAAAAAAAAAATTGTTTTTTTTTGCGTGAGCCTTAATTTTTCACAAAGAAGTACCTTGAAATTTTGTATTGCTTTATTTGTAAGTAGCGACTGGCAAAATAATGAATAGAATCGCATTGTAAGTACATCAAAGTTGGTAAAAACCTGGTCAATAATAGTGTCCCAATTGTGCTGCTTATGCCAGTTCTTAATATGGGTGAGATATGTCGAATTTGCCTATGTGTAATTTTATAATGTTAATGAAATATTATTATATAGTTTCGAAATCTATCTTGAAATCTCCTACTACTACTAATAATGTTCAATATGTTTACACATAGTAATATATTCTGTGATTTTTGCGACAAATAGTAAAAGTACATCCGCAAAATATCTTCACAAATATTCGCATTTATGAATTAAGATTTTGCGCCCTTTTTAATAAGGAGCAATTTTATTTAACAATACAAATTTAACCTTCGTTTTGTTCAAAAACAATCTGCCTTTTCCCTTATATTTAAAAAAAACCCTCTCTGACTAGAAAATTACTGTGATGTTTGAATTAATGAATCCTTTAGGCATGTAAAATGGTTTATACAGGTTGTAGACGAATTTAATGACTCCTTCCTCCGTACACTTGTTCATTCCACTGTAAAAATAATGATATAATAATTTGGTCGTGTATTTTTATATTTTACGTAAGATAATAAGGGTTTTGTGTTGAAGCTAACCAACCCATTACATAATTATATGAAAAATTATAAGCCATAAAAAATCATTTATTTTCTTAATGTACCAAATTCTATGATCACATTATATTATTATGTATATAATATGAAGCAAAACCTTTAAGTTTTACGAGATCGTGCGGACGGAGGAGTATGATATTTAGTACAGTTAATGTAATATGGAGATAGGTGTGAAGAAAGCTAATATTAAAAAATGCTTGGAATTACATAAAAACACCACCTTACAACTACAATAAAACACACCAACTTAGATATTATTAACACACACACCACTGCATTTAATAGGTACAATTTTGTTACACGTTGACGTTTGTCAATCCGTCATAACATTTACATTTTTTTGGAGTTTACTCCTTAGGAAACGATTTGAGTTATAAGGCCCGGTACAGAAATTTTATGAGGAGTAAAATCAAGTGTAACACGAAAAGTTGAGGCGTTATGTAGAAAGAGACAAACATATATATTATCTGTAGGATTGAACGTGCAAAAGAATGAGATGGAATACATTACACAGCGTATCTTATTACAACCCATTTCTATTTTTAAATTTTAATATGTTCGAATTTTAAATGTCCGAATTTGTTCATTCACTGTCCTGAAACCAGCTCGTTGTTACCGTCAGCTTTATCACTATTACCTACTATTATAATACATACAATTTTGTAACATACTTTATGTAATACGCTTTTATTGAAGTAATATAAATAATCCGAATAATTACAGATACATATATGTTTGTTTCTCTTATCATTTTAGAAGATGCGTTCATTTACCCTCTTTCTATTCGATATATATCATAAATATCGTTCGTAAGAAGGAAACTCCAGTCGTGCGTCGGAGATGACACACACACACACTTTTTTTATGCAGGCAATAGAATCGTTACAAAGTTCAATGATTAAAAAATCATTACAACGCTTGTTTATTTAATATGACATCAATTTATTTTTTAAGACTTAGCCGACCAATAATGAAAAATCCATAATAATATAAGATCATGGCAAAATCAATTACGGTTTTTGGGTATATGCTTATCTACTGCTTATTATAAAGACGTTTAGCCAAAAAAATATATTTAAAAAATCATATCTCTGGGAGAACATAATATTGTAAAGAAAGATTTTTTTTTTCGAGTATGACAATTATTTTTTTGCTGAAACAGATATACATAAGTAGTAGACCATATGCCCACAATATCCGTAACTAATTTTACCAAAACTTATATGTTATGTACCTTTATTCCAGCGCGATGCATTCAGTGGTTTCAGCTTTGTTGAAACAATTGGTAACCTAAAAACTATTTACAAAATATATAGTTAAATATTTGTTTTAGGGCCAAAAATACCACACCTACAGTAAATTCTGCGTTAGGTCCCTATAGTATGATAATGATATCAAATGAATCGAAATTTATTTGTTAATAAGTTATTTTAATTCCACTCGCCGCTTTACTTAATTAAGAATGTTAATTAATTTGCGCTTCTACATGGCTACGTACAGAGTTCAGTCGAAATTTATTGTTTGTATGTTCGTTTCTTTGCGTTGAATAGTCTCCAAAACTACTGGACTGATTTTGATGAAATTTGGCACAGGTATACTACGGGGAAGGACATAGGCTACTATTTATCGCGTACGAGATTTACGTTTCCTTTTTGCCCATGAAGTCGTGGGCAATATATTCTTCAAGGATGGAGGGATGTATGTAACTCTTTCACACAAAAATCCATTCAGTAGGAACAGATTTTAGTCAAATTACTTATGGTAATAGTTTGAGCTCTGGATTACCAAGTAGGCTACTTTTTTTCACGAAAAAGTAGTTTAGTAGTTCCCGTGGGATACTGTATTTACGCAGACGGAGCCGCGGGCAAAACCTAGTTATAAAATAAATTCATTGATGTAAGGGGATATACTTGTTAGTTACTTTTACTTATTTTTTACTGGTACTTTTTTGTTTACTTTCTATTTCGAAAATGTACAATATTCCAGTAGGATACCCGATACCTACTATTATAAAAGACTATACGCATTATAAGCCACTATAGATATTACAGAGTAATATGATGACAATAATTAAAACAATATACAATGTTTCAAACTTAAGATAATGCTTTATAGATGAGGTTCGATTACATGACAGAACGAGACTGATCCTGGCGAACCACATCGCCACCCATCACGTCTCGTTCTCGCGGAGGCGAAAAGTGGCCCATGGAGGGCCGCTTCGCTATGTTGAATGTAAGAGGAGGAATGGATGGTAAGAATGAAAGTAGACGAAGCGAAACAAGTATGTAAGGATCGTAGCAAGTGGAAAGAAGTCGTCTCTACCTACCCCTACGGGAAAGAGGCGTGATAATAATATGTATGTATACTTTACAGAAAATACAAGAAATATCAAATCTCAAAATGACCTAATCCTACATCGGGCGCTTGGATTAGGTAGTTTTAATCGTTGACATCATTTCAACGGTATAAAATTGTACGAGTGTGAATAATATCCTTAGATCCACCGGCATAATTATAGCGCGCGATCTGGGTCGGAAATAATGAGGGAATAGTATTGTCTTGTGACGTGTGTGGCTGTCATGTTCAGTTAGCTATAATAATATAGGTTAGAAGAGATATTGCTCTCTATCTATACTATAATATATTTTCTCTATCGATACTATAATTATATTATAAAGAGAAAAGATTTGTTTGTATGTGTTTGCATTGAATAGGCTCTGAAACTACAGGACCGATTTTGATGACATTTGACACAGATGTAGAGTAGACTACGGGGAAGGACATAGGCTACTTTTTATCGTAGCAAAATGTACGGTTCCACGAGATTTCTTTTTGCGCGTAGGTACAAAGTCACGGACAAAATCTTGTGCTTTTCAAAATTTAATAACAAGCTAAATTCACTTCCGAAATATTTAAAATTTGAAGCTCCTAATTATTTAATTAGTAAATATTGTTAACTTCAAAAATAATGTATGTAGGTATATAAAAACATTTTACATGCGACAATTAGTCAAAATTAAAAATATAACTAATATGAACTGTCATCTGTCATTATGAAAAGCTGCGACCAAGGAATTTGTAAGTAAACAACTTACTTACAAATTCCTTGGCTGCGACCTAAAAGTATACTTTTTATAACTAAAAATTTTTTATTAGAAGCAAAACTTAACGCGCGTTAAGAATTTTTCACAGTCGCGTCTATAAGTATTTGGTAGCTTTTCACTTCCATTTTAAAACTTCCAACTTCACAACCCCAACATTGATTTGGACAACGTCGTCGTTTTTTGGTCCTATTCGATCTTTCCGTCCGTTCGTCCATCTGTCCTCTGTTGATAGACTTAATTTTTTCATTATAAAATAATTTTAATATTGTTTTAGGGGTGCAAAATCTCCATACAAATGCCCCCCGCACGGCTTACAAATATAGCAAAAAGTGTCATTACAACATTTGGTCTTAAGTTTTTCCGTCTAGCCCCCTTTCGCAACGCGCGATAAGGAACTTAGTTCCAAAAAAACATTTGTGAGTTGACACTTACGGAACTCTTCGAAGATACGTCCTGACATGCTCTTGGCTATATTTTTTAATATTAAATCACAACAAAATATATTCTACTAATGAAACCCTGAAGCCAAAAACAGGAAAACCCTTTACACAGCTCAACCCATCAAACGCGTAATCAACCATTTCTAAACCACAAGTGTTTTGACCACAAACTGGGGTTACGCCATGTTTGTTGAATACTTGACAAGGCACAATGAATTTGAAAGTGAAACTTTAGGCGCGTTGAGAGTATTTTTTAATTTTAAATACTGCATTAAGTTTCACACATCACATTTACATATTTATCAAGTCACGGTTTATTTTTTATTTATTCTGATCTATTTCATAATCTTCTAAAAACAGTCCAATAAGTGTCGAATAATTTATTGATAAGTTTTGTCGCTGCTCCCCTTTTTTTTAAGGTCATTTTAACATCTACGTCACTTAACGACCACCTTAAGTACAAATAATATTAAACTTAAATAAAATATACATTAATCAGTTTTAAATATTTTTAAGTACAATCACAACCATTTCCATTCAAACATTGTTTTAAATTAATAGGTAAGTTACATATTCTTTTTGATGCCTACTTTATATCATATACATGATACAATCTTTCTAATTAATTAGAATGTCTGCAAAGGTATTACAACCGCATAGTTACATTTTTTTAGCATTTGCACTATTCATTACATATAGTTTTGGATTTCATCTAAAATGCTCAGTTAAAAACCTAGTAAACTCATGTTTACTAGATTTTCAACTGAGCATTTGTATAGGCTCATCACTTAATAGAGAATCACGGGAACACTGTACTTTTTCGGGATAAGGTGTAGTCTACATTATAGTTTTTTAATCTAAAGCTTAAACTACTATCATAGCAAATTTCATTAAAATCCGTTGAATAATTTTTGCGTGAAAGAGTCACAAACAATTATCCATCTATTCATCCATCCATAGATAAATCATTGGTCTCGCTGGGGTAGAGCGCCCAGCGAGACCTGCAATCATTAGTCTATGCATCCATTCTCACAAACTTTCACATTCATAAAAAAGTAGTAAGTTGACGCAAACGGAATCGGTAGAAAAAATTATTTGCCTGTGCAACACAATACAGGTACAATTTTAGGAACTTAAGAAGTTTCAAACGACATCTGTCAACAGGCTTACTCGCGATGTTGTTCTTGAATTATACTTGTTTGCACAACAAAAGTTACTTCTAAGAGAATTATTTTTAGTAATTGTTTTCTTTACCGTTGCCCTCAGAGCTGGCTGCTTAAGTCGTACAAAATGTGAAATGTATTTGATATTCTGATTGTAATTCTTTAGTCGAAGCTCAGAAAATAAAGGTGCTTTACGTTAGGAGCATTTCAAACCTCAACATACTACATTTGACAGAACAAATCTTCATAGACTAAAAAGTTAGGACATCTTGGTTTTCACCATACTTAAAATTTTAACTGTGGGAGAGCCACGCTTCGGGATGAATGGGCTGGCTCGACCGGGTAAATACCACGACCTCACAGAAAACCGTCGTGAAATAACGCTTGCGCTGTGTTTCGCCGAGTGAGTGAGGTTACCGGAGGCCCACGGGGGGATTGGGCATTTTAAGGACCAGGAACGCAAGTCGCAGCACCAGAGGAGTTACAAGTGTAATTCCTCTGGTGTTGCGAGTGTCCATGGGTAGCGGTAATCGCTTACCATCAGGTGATCCGTCTGCTCGTTTCCTGGTTCATTACATTAAAAAAAAAATGTGAACCATCTTGCTTTGACCATACTTCAAATGTCAAAATGGTCCCAATAATCTCAAAAGTGGGGTCATCTAACTGGAGACAATTTTTGCCTCAACATGCCTCGTCATATACGTCTATGTTAGTAGGTATATTATTTTATACAGTCGAGGAAAATGAATGCGTAACAATTCTTTGATAGTCGCTTGTTCATCGCGGTGTTGTCAGCTGTAGCTTACCGTCGGGTAATAGGTAGTTTCATGGCCAATAAATATTAAATAATGTTTTATTCATAGACCTATATATTTTAGACGAGGCATTTTCCCAAGTGTCCACATCTAAACTGCCCCACTTTTGGGATTGTTTGAAGCAGTTGAGATTTAACATTTCTCATCTAGACATTTGCTTTCCGCAATTAGTTATTTCAGTCCTAATTTATTTGACAAAATGTTATGTAATCAAGATGGCGTACCTTTTTCTTGTATGAAGATTTTTTCAGTCAAATGTACCTACGTCATGTCTTATCATTAGTTCTGAAATCATTGGTTCCGGCTCGTGATATTTCAGGTGCTTCTTAAACGAATTTAAGAGTCACCTGAAATATTTATATATTTCAGGTGACTCTTAAATAATATAAATTATATCGACACGTTGTACTTTCTGATAATAATAAGCTTTAAAAGGCCACCACGTCAAAGGTTTCTTCAGGTTAAGGTATGAGTAATGATAATTCCAAATTAGGCGGTAATTTAATTTGGTGAAATCCAAAATGGCGGCTAATGGTTTCGCGCTAAAAGCACCCTATTACGTTTACATATGACTTGTGGGAACCATAACAGTAAATTACATAAAAGACTTAAATTATAGACACACAAACATTTATTAAGAATAAGAAATATATTGTTTGTTGGTGAGATTGTCCATTTTACTCATAGCTAAAGACCTATTAAACGGTATCCCACACAATGAGGTAAAGTGAAAAAAAAATCGTCCCCACTTCAAATTTATGGCGATTGGCGAGCCACCGCTTAAATATAAAATTATAATAATTTTATGATATGACCAAAATCTATACGTAAACTAGTAACAAACATTCATTATTACAGGGGTTAAGACAGACGGACAGACAGACAGATAGACGGACAGACAGAGCGAATCTTTCTTAAAGGGTTTCTAACCCTAAAAATAAATTGGGAAAAATGCATAGAGTTGTGTGACAACTGAAACCCACAGCTCTAAACTGGATCAACACGAATGGGTGAAATCTAAATATATAAAAGGCAAACCTGACTGACTCATCTATCAACGCACAGCCGAAACTACTCAACGGATTTCGCTGAAATTTGGCACACAGATAGTTGTAATGACGTAGGCATCCGCTAAGAAAGTATTTTTGAAAATTCGGCCCCTAAGGAGGTGAAAACGGGGTTCAAATTTTGTATGAAAAACGAACTCCACACGGACGAAGTCGCTAGTTATCAATAAATTGTTTTTACTACTACTACTATTACTACTTACTCTACTATTTTTACTACTACTATTATTACTATGGGTACTAATTTTTATATAGCCATTTTTCAAAGTTTAGTAGACTTTTGTTCATGATGATCATGACTATTCAAAAATTGAACTACAAAGGAACTACATACACTTAGCGGTTAATTCACTGATTACAATGTCATGGTTGTTTAGTGAGAAACGCCTTTCCGCTTTACAATTCGGTCTAGTTTGTTTTATCCTTTATAATGGAAGTGGATTTATATCAAACGAAGTCAACATACGAATACGATACATCAAGTAATCATAAACGCCCTCCTTGGCTCAGTGGTTAAGTGCGTCGATGCTCAAGCCTGAGTTTGTGGTGAGAACGCGGTCGAATCCCGCTAACGAAACAAAAGAGTTTTCCGTGTTCCTGGGTTATGGATATCTATTAAATATGTGTGTGTATAATAATAATGAAATCTTAAATATATCTATAGTTTAAAGTTCTAAATATCTATGTTTCCGTTGTTTGGTACCCATAAAGGCCCGTAGGACCACGCACTACGCGGCAGCGGAACTACGCGACGCGACACGGCCAAATATTCTTTGTATGAAATTGTATGTATAACGTGCGTAGTGGCACGGCAGCGGAACTATTTATGGTTAAACGAACTTACCTGAAGTGAAGTTCAACCAAAATTTTGTGAGATGCTGCATCTGAGAGACTTCATAATAACCATGTAGTCCGTTTTACGACCTACAACATCGCCACACGATTTTTAGATAAGTATTTAAAAAGATCTAAAAAGTACATGTTCATTCACTCACGGCTCGACCGCTCCCGAACTCCCGCTCGGCTTCATTCATTTTAGAGGATTAGTCGAGGCTTTTATTCTGCACCTTGGGGTCCTTGCTCAGCATGCGTCACCTGCTTGGTGCGTGCTAGGGTTTGGGAGGGAGTGAAGTCTCTCAGATGCAGCATCTCACAAAATTTTGGTTGAACTTCACTTCAGGTAAGTTCGTTTAACCATAAATTTTATTTTGATGCTGCATCTGAGAGACTTCATAATAACCAGCGTTGGTTGCAGAATAAAACAGTCATTACAATCATAACATTTATGTATTTAATATATATTGTAAATGAAACATTTCTAAGAAAGTAATGACTACAATTTGAGATTATTTAATTATTATTATAATATTACATAATCAGTCTTTTAATTATTATCTAATACAGCTTGAGCAAAAGCGTTATCATCTTCTGTATTAATAAGGGGTTGATTATAAAAGCGCTCAAAACAAAGCGAGTTTCCTGACCAGCCTGCCGTTTTCTTAATCAAATCTAATGACACGCCGGCCCTGCCGGCGGAGGAGGTAGCGGCGTGGCGCGTGCTGTGCGCCGTGAATACGTTCACGTCCACGCCGCTACTGCTCAGAGTTTGCTTAATCCAGCGGCTTATGGTCTGGGAACTCGCGCTGTGGACCGGCTTCTTGAAGGTAAGAATTAATTTATCTGTGTTTTTAAGATTTCGGAAATCACTAGTTCTTTCTAAGTATGATAGCACAGCGAGTGCAGGACAAATAGAGGGCTTGTCTTTAAAAATTATAATTTAACTTAGTTTAGTTCACTTTTTACGCAGTCGGGTTTTTAAATTTTTTAAATTATAATTTTTTATTTTATACTTTTTAGTTATGAGTACCTAGCTAGCTATTTACCAGACTGGATTTCCTATCAGCATCAGTACTATATCACTGGAATGTGAGAATGGTTGTTACGCAACTTTAAATCGATATAGATCCTAAACGGTCAGTCGAATCGAAAAATGTTGAGAGAAAACTAACAATGATTTTTAAATACCTATTCAACGATACCCCACTTGATATAGTTTGTTGACTTTCATTTTTTTTCATTTTCACAATATGGCGTCCAGTAGTCGCCATATTGAATTTTCACTAACGTCATGTCTTTAGTGACACTCGCCGGACTAAGAGGAATCGATTGACGTGTGAATCATAAAAATCGGCCCAGGCGTTTGGTCTGTATAGTGCTTCAAAGGAACATACATACATACATACATAAATAGGCTGATAAACACATTACCACTCCTTTGCGTCGCGCAGTCGGGTAAAAAACGGAATAATTAGTCTTGGATTATGCCTATTTGGCACTGAAGTCTTAATTAAATCATTAATAGCAATAACAATGCGCGAATCATCAGAATTGACGTCTGATATTCTAATTAGTGACAACGTCTGCACCCGTTGTCCCGTGGACAACGCCATGAGAGCTACCACTTACCATATTTTTTGATAAAATTTCTGTTGTGATTGAATCATACGGATAAAATTTAGACAAATATTCCAAGACTAAATTAGGATTCCATATAGAACAATATTTCGGAAAACTAGGCTTACTCCTAAAAACTCCCTTAAAGAATCTTAGTACACAATCATCATTGCAACGTGATTTGCCAATGATTAGAGACAAACTAGACCTGCAGTAACAATTTAACGTGCCATACTTGCATTCTCATTAAATTTTTCAGTCAGAAACCGTAGTATATCAGCTACTGATCCATCGTATAAATCGATATTATTAATTTGACAAAAATTAAACCATTGCTTTAATCCTACATTATACTGATTAATTGTACCTTTCGATAACGATTTTAACATTATTTCAATGGACTCCTTCGGTATTCCACGCTTCAAGTAGGCTTGCCGCACAATACCGCACACGCCAGGGTAAAACTGGGCCACAGCGGGTGGCACTTTCTGGAAGGGGATAGTAGAAGATTTCTATTAGGCTTAAAATAAATGACGTCAGATTTGAGTAGCGACCGAAACAGTGGGTACCACGGCCGTGACGGCCAGTATGGGACGACCACTATACCGGTCGCTTCCTCCTCAACAATTTTTCTAAGGCTCTTAAGAATGAGTACAAATGGTGGGAAAGCGTAGAAAAAGTAATCGCGCCATGAAATAGTAAAAGCGTCAATCTCAAAGGCACCTGGGTCTTGTTTCCATGAAACATATTTTCGACATTTATTATTTAAACGCGAAGCGAATAAATCTATATTAGGTTGACCGAAATCAAGTATTATCTGTTGAAAGTTATTTTCATTTAATTCCCATTCTGTATCGATATTAGTGTACCTAGAAGCTTGGTCAGCGTCTGTGTTATCGCGTGATTTAATATATGAAGCAAAAATGTAAATACGTTGTCTTTCGCACCACTGCCATATATCTCTGGTGATTTCATTTAGGTGGGGGTATTGAATTCCTCCCATTCTATTTATATAAGATATAGCAGTAGTATTATCTACTCTAAGTAATACATTTATATCAAAATAATCTTTACAGAACGATTTCAAACCCAAAAATGCAGCTAATAATTCGAGGTAATTAATATGATTCTGAGCCTCATCCGCTGACCAATGACCTCTAGCTATGACCCCGTTGCACGAGGCTCCCCAGCCCGTAAGTGAAGAATCTGTGAAGATTTGCAACTCATACAAACTTCTATTTATACTATTAAAAGCTTTGGATTCAATATCACACCACCAACTCAAATCATCGTATAAATAAGGCTTTAGTGACATAATCGAATCAAAATTATTATTATATTTTTGCAAAGCTAAAAACTTTTCTCTCTCAAAATATTTAGTACGTGGCCAGCTGTATGCTACTCCTGGGCATGCTGAAGTTAAAGTGCCAATGAATTTCGCAAAATCACGTATACTAATTTGAATTTTATTACGGATTTCGTTGGCTAATTTAGAAATTTTTACAAGTTTTTCAGAAGGTAATTGTAACTACATTAGCTTAGTATCTATCACAAAGCCAAGGAATTTACAAACTTGTGAAGGCACCATGTTACTTTTATCAAAGTTGACAACAAAACCTAGCTGTTCAAGTTTTACCCTTAGTACATTAATAGTATTTTTACATGTAGCATAATCTTTACCAATACATAGTATGTCGTCGAGATATGCAACTATTATATGACCCTGCTTTCTTAGCCATGTGAGGAGGAGCTTAAGGAGCTTTGTAAATACAAATGGAGCAGAACTTAAGCCATACGGAAGACAGTTAAATTCATAAAGATTATTATTAAATCTAAACCTCAAATATTTTTATGTGGTGTATGGATAGGTACTAAGAAGTATGCTTCCTTGAGATCAATTGAGGCCATAAAGGCACCCGTAGAAACTAATTTTGTAGCGGTGCGAATGTCTTCCATTTTAAAATGCTGATTATGAACAAATTTATTAAGAAATTTTAAATTCAATATAAACCTAAATCCACCGTTACTTTTCGGTGTTAGAAAAATAGATGAGATAAATTGACCAGGGAAATTTTCATTACATATTGAAATAGCACCTAATTTTTTAAGTTTACTTATAGCTTTGCACATTTCGCGTTCTGAAAACGGTGGATTATTTGGTTCCATATGCTGATAACTTGGTTTACAAAAAGGTATTTCATATCCTTTAACATACGACAGCACAGTACTATCAGAAGTAATTAAAAACCAATTATTTAAAAAGAATTGAATGCGCCCTGCATGAGGTACCTCTAGTAACGACGTCTCTTCTCGTTGTTGGCTCTGGTGCTCGTGTAGGGGCGGCCGCGGCGCTGCTGCTGCAGTGTCCTCCTCGCCGACGTGGGTGGCTGCGGCTCGTACGAGCGGGCCGGCGCTGCTGGCACTGGCCTCACGTACTGTTGACGAGGAGGAACTCGGGAGTTTCCAGAGTTGCCTGCTGCTTGCGCTGCGAGAAAGCTTGTTGAGTTAAAGGTTTCTTTATTTGAAGACCGGATCTTTCTATATCCTTGGTATTTTTTATATTCTCACCAAGCCTTTCACCGAACAGGTATGCGTCCCTTTTTACACCTTGGATTGTATTCCAAAATTTTTTATCTAAATAAGGCAATATTAGCTTCTTTCTGTTAACTGATTCTTCAAAATGTAAATCTAGTAGAATCTGAGCTGTTTCAGAAATGTGTTTAATTATTTCTAGTTTCGGAAGATCTCCTTTAATGAGTTCTTTTGTTAGATTAGCGAGGCTAGCTATTCCTAGACCTAGGTGATTCTGAGTGTTCTCTAACCGTTTGTCCCGGTTTTTTGCCGCTTCTTGTAAAACCGCGGCCACCTCCTGGATAAGTTTAGGCGCTTGTGCTAGTAAAAAGTTATTTGGTATAAGTATATTCGCTACAAGAGACTTCTTTTGCTCGTTTGCCAAGCCATCCACAAGGATTTTACTCCAACGTTCAGAGAGTTCAGTAGGTATGTCTCCACCTAGTGATTTTTCTGGTTCATTTGCCTCTCCAAGAATATTTAAGATTTCAGGTGGCAATGTGGGGGTAGTTTCTTTATTAGAATCTACCGACACAGGGACATCTGGTTGACTAACCGGTACTGATGTCGGCGAAGCGGTCTGCGGCGACGTTGGCGCCAGTGCGGGCGGCTCGACGTAATCGACGTCTACAACGTCGATCATAGACTGTGGATTAGCGTATCGAGATTCGACCCCCTGCACGTCGATTCCTTCATCACGCCTATTGACATCAGGTGAACGCTCGTAATCAAGGCGGCTTTCCCATGAGGAGGAAGCTGATGACTCAGATCTTCTGTTTCGGTCTGAAGAAACAAAAGCACGAAGTTACTTTCAGGATGGCATCACGTGCCATCACGTTAAGAAAGAACTTATTTTTGTAACCAGGGTAATATCACGTATTACCACGTTAAGGTACAAATAAATGACTATCTGGGTAATATCACGTATTAACACGTTAAGATAGTCGTTTTTATAAGATACGGAGACTACACCTTAACTGAGAACAAAGGAAAAACACGAATATTCGAAAAAAAAAATGTGGGTAGTTTGATACCTTTTCCTTTGTTGCGGCGGAGTTTATTTTCCAATCGCCTTATTTTGCGACGAATATGTTCGTTGTCATCCTTATTCTTCCTTTTTCCCATATTATCCAGCTATCAAAACTGTTAATTACACTTTATCACTGTAAAATTAATTATGCGCACAGAACACAATTACTCCTATGCGTGTTGACGATGTCGCACACGAAAAACGAATGAAGCCGAGCGGGAGTTCGGGAGCGGTCGAGCCGTGAGTGAATGAACATGTACTTTAGATCTTTTTAAATACTTATCTAAAAATCGTGTGGCGATGTTGTAGGTCGTAAAACGGACTACATGGTTATTATGAAGTCTCTCAGATGCAGCATCGAAATAAAATGCAATTTTGCACTCCATTGCGGTATTACGAGTAGAGATTCGTCGTCTCACGTCCATCCGTTGCCGCCTAGTGCGATCCCACCTTTACACAAGTCGAGAAGTACCAGATTTACTGATCCTTAGAAATTATTTTTTTCATCAAGAATGTCGCATACAAATGCAAAGATCTAAGTAGAAGATTCTGTCACTCATGTATCATCAGTCTTATTAGAAAAAATAATTACTTTTAATGCACATGTCGCCAATGCCTCTGCAAAGATAATAATCCATTATGTGTAACGCATTTTCATTTTAGGGTTCCGTAATACTCAAATATCCCTAGTTTCGCTCCGTTTGTCTGTCTGTCTATTTGTCTGTCGCTCATCTAGCTTCTGTAATTATTATGAATATAAATAGATGGGTGTAGTAATATCATAAGTATAGATCTCGGTTTTATATTTTGGGGTGGCTCTCCATACATGTGAAGTGGGGATGAAAAATATTTCTTCAATCTACGTCCCATCATATAGGGTATCGTTGAATATATTATTTATATAAATAAAGGCAAGATTTTATACATGACTTTCTTACAAAGTCAACCATTTTCGAGTAATCGACCTCCAAAGTGGTTTGTAAGTTGTTCTCTTCCCTAGTATTTCTAAACTATAGGAGATAGAAACTTATAAGTTTTCATGTTGATAGATCATGCTAAAAACTCTTTAGAAAAATTATTTTGAGCGAAACCGGACTTTAGTTTTTAAAGCATTTCAAAGAAAACCTATTGCGTTTCTATAATTACGGAACCCTCCTTAGAAATGTCGTCATGACATGCTCTTGGTTAGATTGTTCGAGCTACATTTGCTTATTATTGTCTTGTGTTGAAGTTGGAAACAAAAGTTTAGTAACCATGACCTATTAAAGTTTTCGTCTTAGTAAATAAGGGTCTCTCGCGGCTTACGTCTACAATGGGCCTTATTTGATTAAGATCCCAGAGGTGATATAGAAATAAGGATGTTTTGGGCAGGCTAGTTCCACAGATTAATAAATATTTACTAGGTACGTAACATCTCAAAACTGGGGCAATTTAACTGGAGACGCTTTTTGCCTCAACGCGCCTAGTCTATAATATGTATGTCACCGTAAAATTGTAAAAACCGTTAGATTGTAATAAAACTAGTGAAATTGTAAAATGTTGATAGACTTCCGACGCGAATATGCTGCCTATAATTTAACACATAATTTTTCGTTAAATTATAAATATATAGTGATGAATCTTTTGACATATTGTTACAATCTCGTTAGTTATTTTACAATCTAACGGTTTTTACAATTTTACGGTATATATCAAAAACAATAGACCGCAACCATCCACTGCACAATAATGAGCTAGATGAGTGTAATTATTTTATAATGTATAAAAATCAAAAATAAAATCTAAAAAATATTAGTGAAAGAATTTTTTCGATATCTCAAAAACTGAATTTTTTATTAATTTTTAAAGTTGGATGTTTTTAAAATCAGCGCGAGCTTGACCGCTCAACGCGTGACGTCATTTCGCCGGCTCTGACCGCCGCGGTAAGGAACTCGTGCAGTAATTTTGAAGTTTTATTGAAATTTTTGGAATTATGGTGATAAAATAACATATAGATATAATTGTATAACACCTTTATGTATAATACAACGGTTAGCACTCCAGAAAAATACTTTTTTCATGTGCCCAACGACAAAATCTGAGAAAATTAGTTGTGTAAAGTGTTGAAAAAAGTGTTATAGCTACAAAAATCAGTAGACATTTATTGCGAAGAATATTTTAATGTGAGTACTGAGTAGGTACCTAAATAAATACGAAACATCTACCTACATTTTTTTTTGCATTACTAATTAATGTTTAGTTTATAGAATATGCTCAGAATGAATTCAGTATTTTAGTGACAATGTATTTTAAACAATGGGTTTTACATAGAGAAATAAAACACGAGTCACGCAGATATGTTAGGTACCTACTTAAAAAATATATTTAATCTATTGAATGAAACTTAAAAGCTGAAATAAGACATTACAAAAAACTCCCTACCTACTTTTTTCCCTCGCTTATAACTATGTTTATGGTGTAGTCACTTGTTTGAGATCTCGACAAAAAACTTTATGAACAAAATGTCATAGATTGACTATTATATTTTAGTATTTTTTAACCGACATCCAAAAAAAGGAGGCGGATATACGTTAGGGCTATATATGTATATAGCCCTAACGTATATATATATATATATATATATATATATACACATATATTAATTTCTCACCTTTTGAACTTTCCCTGAACTGATACAATTATTTTAAGATCAAAATCAGCCAAATTGGTCTAGCCGTTCTCGAGTTTTAGGGGCCATCCATAAATTACGTCAGACGAATTTCATGATTTTTGACCCCCTCCCCCGTCCTTGTCACATTTGTGAGACCCCCTCCCTCCCTAGCGTGACGTCACATTTTACAATTTTACATCTAGAAATAATTATTCAATTAAAACAGCAGTTCCGAAATTTGTTTAATTTGAATTGGTGGGACGGATGACCGACACGACTGTCGAGAGATTAGGCACAGGTCCAACTTTTATATGCCCATCTGACGCATGGATCGTCTTTCGATCGATCCCGTGGCCCGCCAAGGGTGGTATGGAGTGGAGTACCGCCGAGTTTTTATTGAGTAGGGGCTGCGCCCATTCACCATCTTTTCGGGTGCAGCAGAGTCTCACATACTCACGGGTAGGACCGCTATCCCCTAGTGGGATGCTGAAACGCATTTTCTCGGCGAAAAAATAAATAACTTATGTAATAAAAAAACAACATTATGATCTCTTAAACATCACTGGGGCTGGGGGGTCTCGACACTGGGGCAATAGCTATCATAATATCATATAGCTATTACTTATGATTACTATATTAACACTTAGATTAAAATAGATTTTGAAATGTGACGTCACGAAAATTAGGACCCCTCCTATCCCCTTGTCACACAATGTCACACTTCGTCGACCCCCTCCCTCCCCCCTAACGTGTGACGTTATTTATGGATGGCCCCTTATTTGAAATTGGCCCTTTTAGACTTTAGTCACTAAAGTGGAAACCTGATGATGGAATCCATGAGGAATCGAGGGAACTCCTCAAAATGTATAGGTACATCTTTAAGAATTTGGCCAATGTGAAGTAAATTAAGCATATCATACCAAAAAGTAAAATTTTGTGCCAAGGGTATACCCTAGATCCAAAAGCATTGAACAGAACTCAGTCTTTAAAGACACACGTTTGGAAATCGCGTAATAGGTTTTTCAAGTTACTTCAAAAGTTACTATCCGATTTCGCTTAAAATAATTTTCCTAAAGAGTTTTTAGCATGATCTATTAGCATAGACGCTTACAAGTTTCTATCTCTTATAATTTAGAAATTCTAAGGGAGGGGGGACCAACTTACAAACAACTGGAGGCTGATTACTCGAAAATAGTCGACTTTGTAAAAAAGTAATGTTAAAAGAAACCTTACCTAAATTCTAAAAGACCTATTCAACGATATGGGGTAGAATGAAAAAATATTTCATCCCCCTTTCAGAGCTACCCCTAAAATATAAAATTATTATTATTTTATTATGCCAAACCTAAGATCTACTGGATGAAATTTGGTACAGTTATAGATTGTGTATATATAACTGTACCAAATTTCATCCATCAATATTCATAATTACGGAAGTATAACAGACGGACAGACGGAGCGAGCGAAACTATAAGCGTTTCTTGTGTGCCCTAAGTGGAGCCCTAAAAATGGAAAACATTATAATTTTGAAACAAAAAATGAAAACAGACTTCCAAAGTAAAAACGCACAAAAAAGTATGAAAAAAATCTTATTTTCTAAATAATTCCCTTTTTAAATTCGGCAAAAATTTTAATTATTTCTCTCATAGACGTTTACTATCTCCAGTTAAATGGTCCCATTTTTGAGATTTTTGGGGCTATTTTGACATTTGAAGTATGGTGAAAACAAGATGGCTAACATTTGAAGTATTGTGAAAACCAAGATGGCGTAACTTTTACTTGATAAAGATTTGTTCTATCAAAATAATGTACTTCATAGCCCATTTTGAGTTTGAAATTTTTGATTTCTCTACTCGATTTTCATAATTTTGAAGTTGGTTGCCAACTTAAATGTGAGTTCTATAAAATATTGTTTTATCAGGATATTGTTTGGGCTGGCACAGACTTCAAAATTAAGAAGATTGAGTAGGGAAATAGTTAAAATTTTAGCCGAATTTAAAAGGAGAATTATTTTTAGAAAATAAAATTTAAATCATACTCTTTTGTGCGTTTTTACTTTGAAAGTTGGTATTAATTTTTTGTTTAAATTTAACAATTTTCCCTATTAAGTCATATTTATTATAATAATATATAAAAATGAATCGAAATTAACGAAGGTAAGTTTACAGAGCGCGTGTCAAAAACATACTGTATGCACATTGCATAGTTAGCTAGCTACGCACGGCGATGTGACGTCACAGCCATTACTCGACGGGCGCAATCAGTTTTCGCGCGTTCCCATATTGATTTGCTTATAAAAAACTCAATTTTCGTGATATGAACACAATTTTTTCACAGTTAGTCTTATTATTGCTTAAATTTTTTGTTAGGGCTGAAAAAGGGGAATAAATTTTGATTTACATCTTCCTCATTACATGGCATTTCGACGCGTAAGCGGGAACGTGCGGCAGCCCGTTGTCAATAGGGAATATGCACGTATTTTTTTTATTTTTTTATATAAATCTATCTTGTTTGATAAACCGTATGGTAAAATCAGTTTTTTGATATCATTAAAAATAACGAAGATATTGTTACGAACACACAAAAGCGCCATCTAGCGTCAACCACTGAAACCACTTGGTGTGAACAGGGACAGCGTGGGGCCCCCTACTCAGTACTAGATGGCGCTACTGTGCAAACGTTCCAGAATAAATCTAACACGGTCACGCGACTCGGGAACCTTCTGGAGTCGTCTGGGACTCGTATCGACCAGTATAAATACGTCGGAAGAATGCGAGCGAGTCGAGTTCACTTTGAGCTTCATCCGAAGCGATACGGGCGATACCAGCGAAAAGGAGTTCAGTTTGAGCTTCATCCGAAGCGATACGGGCGATACCAGCGAAAACTAGTGATCGGGAGTTCGATTTGAACAGTGATGTGGCGATATCGATGTGAATACTAGTGATGTAATGATACCATGAGTGAAACTCGCGACTTGGCTACGATTAAGGGACACCGTTAATGCTTAATGATTGGACTTAGTGTTTAGTGTTTGGACCTAGTGCTTAATGTTGGACTAAGTGCTAGTGAATAAAATCTTCAAAAGAGTCACCAGGTCTTTCTCTCCAAATCCTGCGTACCCAACACGTAACAACTGGTGTCAGAAGTGGGATTTGGAGATGCCATTGACTCTGAGAGAAGATTTCAAGAAGTGCGGGAGAGGTGCGACCCCCGGGCGGAGAGGTGCGACCCTTGGTGGAAGAGTGCGACCCCTGGCGGTGGAGAGCGACCCCTGGTGGTGGAGAGCAACCCCTGGCGGAAGACTACGACCCCTGGCGGTGGAGAGCGACCCCTGGCCGAGAGGTGCGGCCCCTGGCCGAGAGGTGCGGCCCCTGGCCGAGAGGTGCGGCCCCTGGCCGAGAGGTGCGGCCCCTGGCCGAGAGGTGCGGCCCCTGGCCGAGAGGTGCGACCCCTGGCGGAGCGGTGCGACCCCTGGCGGAGCGGTGCGACCCCTGGCGGAGCGGTGCGACCCCTGGCGGAGTGGTGCGACCCCTGGCGGAGAGGTGCGACCCCTGGCGAAAAGGCGCGACCCCTGGCGGAGAGGTGCGACCCCTGGCGAAAAGGCGCGACCCCTGGCGGAGTGGTGCAACCCCTGGCGAATAGGTGCGACCCCTGGCGAATAGGTGCGACCCCTGGCGGAGTGGTGCGACCCCTGGCGAAAAGGTGCGACCCCTGGCGGAGTGGTGCGACCCCTGGCGGAGTTGTGCGGCCCCTGGCGGAGTTGTGCAGCCCCTGGCCGAGAGGTGCGACCCTTGGCCGAGAGGTGCGACCCCTGGCGGAGCGGTGCGACCCCTGGCGGAGCGGTGCGACCCCTGGCGGAGTGGTGCGACCCCTGGCGGAGTGGTGAGACCCCTGACGGAGTGGTGCGACCCCTGGCGGAGTGGTGCGACCCCTGGCGGAGAGGTAAGACATCT
The DNA here is from genome assembly GCA_905404095.1 of Glaucopsyche alexis. Lineage (NCBI taxonomy): Eukaryota > Metazoa > Arthropoda > Insecta > Lepidoptera > Lycaenidae > Glaucopsyche > Glaucopsyche alexis. The sequence continues at coordinate 6,262,183 of FR990064.1, read as the reverse complement.
GGCGGAGGCCACACCCACTGGGGACCAAGCTCCCCGCCTACTATGCCCCGCCCACTGACCACGCCCCTCAGGCTCCGCCCACTGGCCCCACCCACCGGGCCCCGCCTGCTCAAGTCCTTTGGGTCTCTGGGAGGAATGATGCTATGAGGAAGGCTCAAGACAGAGATGACGACCTTCGGCACGTGCAAGAAACGGGGTGACGTAAAACTAATCTGGAGTGAGGTTGCACCCACTGGCGCTATCACTAAGGCGTACTGGGCGCAATGGGACAGTCTGATAAACGGAATACCCTACCAGAAATAACGGCAGAGAGTTCCATCTTCAGATAATCGTCCCAAGAACGAGAGTGCCAGATGTTCTCCGTGAAATGCATGATGGCGTATCAGAAGGTCATCTGGGTGTCAAGAGGGTCATTCAAAGTGGTGCACATAGGTCGTCTAGCGCGGTACCATGGCAGTGGCAACGATGCTCGGGACGAGCATCTCTAAGAGGGGAGTAGTGTTACGAACACACAAAAGCGCCATCTAGCGTCAACCACTGAAACCACTTGGTGTGAACAGGGACAGCGTGGGGCCCCCTACTCAGTACTAGATGGCGCTACTGTGCAAACGTTCCAGAATAAATCTAACACGGTCACGCGACTCGGGAACCTTCTGGAGTCGTCTGGGACTCGTATCGACCAGTATAAATACGTCGGAAGAATGCGAGCGAGTCGAGTTCACTTTGAGCTTCATCCGAAGCGATACGGGCGATACCAGCGAAAAGGAGTTCAGTTTGAGCTTCATCCGAAGCGATACGGGCGATACCAGCGAAAACTAGTGATCGGGAGTTCGATTTGAACAGTGATGTGGCGATATCGATGTGAATACTAGTGATGTAATGATACCATGAGTGAAACTCGCGACTTGGCTACGATTAAGGGACACCGTTAATGCTTAGTGATTGGACTTAGTGTTTAGTGTTTGGACCTAGTGCTTAATGTTGGACTAAGTGCTAGTGAATAAAATCTTCAAAAGAGTCACCAGGTCTTTCTCTCCAAATCCTGCGTACCCAACACGTAACAATATGAACGTTTAAAGTAGTCTATTAGACAGAGAGATCGGACGTGTACCGTGACGTCACATAACACGACTTCCATAGAAAGTTCATACTAAATTTCGTTTTGCTAGAAAGAGATAGATTACAAACTTTGACCGCTCATATCTTGCTCATTTATCAACAGATATTGAAATTTTCGCCATTTCCTTTATTTTTCAGTCTAGTTTCATATTATTATGTTTAAAGCTATTTTTATATTTTATGCATATTCCCTATTGTTTCGTAAAAGAAACGCCGAGTGGTAGGCAAATAACGCGTGTCCTTGAGCGATAGACGAACGCCTGAATCTCAATTCTCGTATTCAAAGTAGACTTAATTTTACTTTGTTTGGATTGAAAGTGTAGCGACGTGTTACCATGAATGGATTTTATGACGTTTCGACCAATCAGAGCGCGTTTCACGTTGGTTTAACGTTCATGAAAACACCGTTTGAGAGTGTAAGCGTATTGGGGCTTGATTGTAATTGTATTAATGCAGGTTTTATTTAGCAGAATTGCCCCTCTGGTTTAACACTGAGTTACGGTTATCGATCAATCTGTCCCGTTCTAATATTAAATGAGAGAGAGAGAGAGAGAGAGAGAAATCGAATCTAAATTTAGAGATAAGCGCGTTTAAGAAATTTGGTGAAATCGAGGCTAACCTGCTAAGTGTCCACGACGCAGAAAGTGTGGTTGTCTGTTTGATCGTAGCTTCCAAAATATGAATGTACTAGTCAGATTTTGATGCGGATTTCTTTAGTTTAAGGATCAGATCACACTGAAATGAAACGATTAAGATAGCTGTTGCAAAATTGAACCTTATTAATAGGCAATCGGGCAATTTTTTTTTATTGCATAAATGAATAGTACTCTTAAATATGAGTAACTTCTCAGAAGAAACCGTATATCAGAAGTCAATATTTTCAACGGTACAGCGATTTGTATAAAAAATTTCGCGAGCCTCCTTAAAACGCTCCATACTAAAGTCGACCTAAAAATGACGTCACTTGTATATGAAGTAGTATGAAGTAGTATATGAAGTATATGGCCGCAGGAATATATTTGTAAATATCTCCGATATTTGTGCGTTTAAGTTCATACTTACAATAATGAATGTTTTTGTATATGATGTGAGTAAACTAATGATGTAGGTTTTGTTTACCAATTTCGCAAAAAAAAAAAAAAAAAAATTTTTTTGGTATAAAGACTCGCGAAATTTTGTATACAAATCGCTGTACCTTTGAAAATATTGACTTTTGATATACGGTTTCTTCTGAGAAGTTACTCATATTTAAGAGTACTATTCATTTATGCAATAAAAAAAATCAGTCCGCTTGCCTATTATACAAGAAGATACTTGTTTCAGTAGTATAGCGCCGCGACGAGCATCATCTCGTTTCGGTATGAACTAACCCTTAAACTAAAGAAATCCACGTCATTTAGATAATTTTTAGCTATGGATAATCATTATCAGCTCGCTAACTGCTTGAGATAAAGGAGACGGGCAACGGGGGGTTACTTTAATCTTTAATTTGGTTTATTGGTGTACGTGGTACACAAACTTTTGGTTGGTGTAAGTGGTACACAAACTTTTGGTTGGTGTAAGTGGTACACAAACTTTTGGTTGGTGTAGGTAAGTGGTACACAAACTTTTGGTTGGTGTAAGTGGTACACAAACTTAGTTTAAAAGCAGTAACCCCTTCTATCAGGCGACCTAATCATTTTCCGCTTTTATGCCATTGAAAAAAAAACTATTTTATCCGTCAATTATATAAACATTTTGTCTGCTTATTTAAAATTTTTATCAGCCATTTTAACATATTTTATCAGCCATTTTAAAACGTTCTGACGTTGGACAATAAGGCACTGTATTTTTAGGACCCCTCACACCCATTCTTTCCTTAAGTGCATAATTTCCTTTTCTTTTGTTAGGAAAACGTTGCTTTTAGCGGGCGCATACATTAGAGAAAACGTGTATACGCAATATAACGTTATGTGTGCCTATAACGTTATATTGCGTATAACGTTTTTTTTTTTTAAATATAAATGTAAAACTCACGTTGATTAAGTGTTTGATTACACATACAACGTCGGAGAGCCATGCTCCGGCTCTAATGGGCTGACTCGACTGGATAAATACTACGGCCTCACAAAAAACCGTTACCGGAGGCCCAATAGAGGTTGGGTATTTTGAGAACCAGGAACGCAAGTGCGCAATAGCAGAGGATTTTTTTTATATAATATCTATAGACGCTTCACACCACGTCAATCTGGCCCCATGCTAAGTATCTAAAGAACTTGTGTTACAGGTACCAGAAAACGAGAAGTATATTTAATACTTAGAAACTATACATATATTTAAGATTTTTATTATATTATACACATATTTAACACACATCCATGACCCAGGAACACAGAAAAACTTTCTGTTCCTTCGGCGGAATTCGAACGCGTGACCCCCGGCTTGAGCACCAACGCGCTGAACCACTGAGCCACAGAGTTACAAGTGTATGCTCTCTCATGCAGACTTTATTTTTAATCCCAGATGCAAAAAAAGGGCATGGATGTTATAAGTTTGACGTGGGGACACTGAAATAAGACGATTAAGATATCTGGGAACTTTATTTACACTACGGCCGCTGTATCTTGACGGGTCTGAACATAGGCTCTGCGAACTTTAGCGCATGTACAACTCGTGAAGAAAACTGTTATTGTATTATTTTTATATACCTATGTACTAATAAAATTCCCTAATACAGTTGACCAATTAATACAAATAAAATAAATACGAAAACACTTAGAAACAGCTAATGCGCAACCTTCTGCACGAAGTTCAGACTCGCCAAGATACAAGTTTCATATGACATCAGTCATAATATGAAACTTGTATATCTCAAACACACGCAGTCTTATTAATAAAATTATTTACACCACGGATTAGCTAATCCAACATGGCTGTCTCTGTCAGATACTTTGGAACAGTCACTTGATAGACAAAGAGAGCGATTTGGATTTGCTTATCCATGGTGTAAATATTTTTATTAATAAGGGTGACGAAGTTTTACAATAAAACGTGTGTATTATCTTCTAGTGTAGTCCGTCTGCGTCATGGACGTAGAAAAAAAGGCGGACGGAAGGTGAGCTAAGCATTCAGTGAAGCACAACAATGGCGGCGACTTACGTTTGTGTGAGACTTACGGATAATTGTCATTGGCGTACTGGCGGCCGATCGTCTTATTTTGCTGTGAATGTGTGCGTGCGGCACGTGTCACTACGATACGGCCGGCTTACTTCGATGGCTTCGCTATTCATATTACTGAAGCGGTGTCTTCCTTTTTTTCTACGTCTATGGTCTGCGTGTCTGTCCCTGGCATCATAGCACCCAAATGAATGATACATTTCGATTAACAATTTTTTAAAGCTGACGTGATCAAGAATGTATAACGTGGTTTAAATGAGAACAGGAACGTCAATGACCTTTATCTGTCAAATATCCCTTGAAAAGTGCGATTTTCAGAAAAACGTATAAATATTAATAGTCTTGCATAGAATAGAAATAAAAACGTTGAATAGTAATCAATTATCTAAACATAAATTTAACTACTTATCATAACTGTCTTTATTCGAAACAATATGGCGCCGACTCGATCCTATTCTCATTTGAACCGCACTATACATAGCATCATCAGCTCGCTCTGTGCTTAACAATTTTGGAGTGACTTATTTTTTTTTATTTTGTTTATCTTTCTATGCTGAGATGGTTTGGCCATGTTGAGAGAATGAATGAAGAACGATTGACGAAAAAAGTGTATAATGCGAGTGTGAATGGAAGTGTTGGAAGGGGTACACCTAGGCGGACGTTTCAAGACCAAATCGGGGGCGTCTTGAAAAAAGGCCAGGTCAAGAGTACCCTAAACCGAAGAGCATGTATGATAGGAATATAATGAAAGTGGATGAAGCAAAACAAGTATGTAAGGATCGTAGCAAGTGGAAAGAAGTGGTATCTGCCTACCCCTACGGGAAAGAGGCGTGAATATATTATGTATGTACCTATGTTTATCTTTACAACTTCTCTTTCAGCATGGGGCGTTTCACGTGGTGTATGATAAAACACAACGACCACTTCTCGTAAACTACGTGATGTTAAACTTTTATGACTGCCGCTGTAAACACTTTGTATTGTTACTACCGACAATGTGTCGGAGCTTACGTGGCTACAAAAAATAAAAATAAAATTGTCTGTTAATTCTGTTTACGGACGATAATTGAACGTGATAACGTTATCACAAGCCGAACGCTATCGTGCCTCTCTATCGCTTGTTCCGCGCTCTCGCTTGCACGGTCGGTTCAGGCGGAACGTGACTCTTGATGGAACGTGACAATTCGTGCGTGCAGCCGGCGTTCATCGATTTATAAGGCTAAAACTCAGCTGCTTTGTAAACGGTAAGCCCTAGTTATAACGAACGTTTTTTTAGAACGTTTGTTTAGAATGATAAAAAAGAGTCAGAATAAAACAGACGCATGTCCGTGTATCACACAAACGTTCGTTTTTAAAACGCTGAGTACGTGTTCGATTTTCACGTATATTTTACAGACTGCTATTTTTAGCACAGTTTAATTTTAACGCTCTTTTATTACGTGATAAAAAAGCGTTGGTACGAACGAGGCCTAACGCCTCGATTTTAACGCCTATCACCGAAGGAATTATGCCGTTTAATGACGCAACAAGGTAGATTTGTGCTTAATTGCCATGAAATATGGCTGTTTGGAAGTTAAATGAATGCAGTAATAGTTATAAGAACCATTCAGATTTTACTTACGTCATACCAGTGATAAAAATGTTATAGAGGTACATTAGTACCTCCATAACATTTTTATATTATTTTTCGTATTTTTATTATATAGTTTATTTATTGTTGTTATGATGTGTAATATATTATGTTAGACTTAAGTACATATACATTTGTCAGCAATGGTTGTCTAGAAGACCGCCATTTTGCATATTTTTTCAATTTTATAGTATGTACTATATTTTATATTTGTGCAAATAAAGAATTTTTAATTTATTTAGTACATCTATAACATTTTTATTACGTATGACGCAAGCCCAAAGACTGCCAAAATTATTACCCTTCGTTTTAGCTTCGCCGTAGTCAGGTAAAAACAGCTGATTAATTATTACATTTTAATATATGGTAAGAGAAAAACTTACCTGTTTTACCTAAGTGCGAAGCCAAATGGAAGGTTACTGACTTTGACAGTCTATATTTGTACAGCCTCCGTGGTCTAGTGGTTCGAGCATTGGCTCTCGACTCGGAGGTCGTGGGTTCGATTCCCGCATTGGAACAACAAAAAATGTTGTTTCCAAGTTTGGTTAGGACAATGCAGGCTGATCACCTGATTGTCTGACAAGAAAGATGATCCATGCGTCGGATGGGCATGTTAAAAGTCGGACCTGCGCCTGATCTCTCGTCAGTCGTGTCGGTTATCCGTCCCACTGGATTACGAGAGTAAAAGGAAGAGAGAGTGCTCTTGTGTACTGCGCACACACTTGGGCACTATAAAATTACTCCTGCGTAACTGGCCTGGTTTCAATGAAACCGGCTACCGTCACCGAGATCGGTGTGGGGGTTATTATTATTTGTATGTATGTACGTGTGTTTCAGTGGCGAGGGGTTCCTATAACTCTATTCCTATCGGCTTCCCTTTTGAAGACCTTTATCCAAATCCCTACCTATTATACATGCTACGGCTTCCCTATGAAGGAGAACCAGCCTTCGCCACTGGTGTGTTTGTTCCAGCGTAGCGCCTAAACTACAGATCCGTTTGTAATAAATGAGGTGTCAATAGATTCGTAATAATAGTCCGGGTAGCAATTAGGCTATATTATTTACGTAGTTCGGTTTAAAAAATTAGGAAAACAGTTGACCTAAAGGCCATCCGTGCAACTTCCCGCTAAGCTTATTTTATCTAATGCGTAATTTTTGAGCATAAAAATAAAAGTGCTTCTAAATTTTTTTACTGATAATTTTCTTTCATCAGACTTTTGACCTCGGAGAGCTTAATTTTTTTTATATAAGTTATACCATTAAACCAATACCAGTGTCTAGTTTAATAATTATAATTAGTGTGTGTTTATAATTATAATTAATGTGCTTTAAAAGCGTGTTTTTTTAGTTTTTTTAACTATCATATTATATTTATTGATTTTTAACTTCGCGAAGCGACAGCATCGTGGCTAAGGGCTCTGGTTACAAATAGTATTAAGCTACACCAGAATTCGTGTTACTGTATTATCCATTTTGAATATAACTACTTTCCTCTACACTAATATAAAGGAGAAAAGATTTGTTTGTTTGCATCGAATAGTCCCCGAAACTACTAGATCGATTTGGATTAAATTTGACACACATATAAAATAGACCACGAGGATGGACATAGGCTACCTAGTACCTACTTTTTATTGCAGAAAAATGTACGGTTCCTGCAAGATTTCCTTTAGCGCACACGAAGTCGTGGGCAACGTCTATTTATAGAATAAGATTTAAAAATACTTTATTAGTTTCTTACAGGAATGAATTCCTCAACTAGATATGAGAATTAAAACTTTTATTATGTCTCCAACATGTTTCTTACTTACTTAAAGTTTGTAAGGATCTAATTTTGTTACGATATTATTATAATGATCAAGTTTCATAGGAAAATTTTCTATTAATTTTATGTGAGAGTCTAGACGAAATTGTTTTATATCTGTCACCGTAAAATTGCAAAAACCGATAGATTGTAATATTACTAGAGATATTATAAAATGTCGACAGATTGTCAAATAAAAATTTCTTAGTGCAATTTTACACGTTATTTTTCGTTATATTGTAATATTTGCCGTGCCGATTGGTTAAACGGCAAGTGCCCGGAGCTGCCATATTTGTTTGCTTTTCATAATAACAATTATAACGAAAAATAATGCGTACAATTGTAAGGAGAAATTTTTATTTGACAATCTGTCGATATTTTATAACATCTCTAGTAACATTACAATCTTACGGTTTTACAATTTTACGGTGACGTATCTAACGTTCTAATTATGTGTATGTTACTAATTAACTTATCTAAGAAACTTTTATGAGAAACGAAACTACTGGGTAGTAAAGTTGATTGTGTTATAAAATTAATTGAAGGATGAGTGTTAAATTCACTAAGATGGATGGTTCATAAAACTTAATAACAAGTAGATTTTAACCGACTTACAAAAAAAGAGGAGGTTAGGACGTTAGGCTGTAAATACTTACATTTTTTGTAGGTATGTTCAACGATAATTTCGCCGTCTGTGGACCGATTTAAATAATCTTTTTTTTATGTAAAGGGTTAGTCTGAAATTATCCGAAGTTAGTCCCGTTGTCACCAGAGTGGTGACCTTATGAAAGCATCGAGGGAACTCCTCGAAGTGTATGTAGGAATGACAGTGGAAAGCCCCAAAGGGAGATCTCCGACCGAGCGAGAGGATATGCTCGGTCAGGCCGAAGCCCACTTGTATTGCATTTCAGATGTTGTATAATTAAGTATATAGTTCAGAACTTCAGAAACTTAGATAGCGCGATTCAAGACTGTGCGCTGATTGGTCCGCAATGTATGAATGTATATGGACATAGAAATTTTTACCTTTTCTGAAGTAGCCGTAGAACTTGTATATTGCGCACACACTATAAATTATAAAACTGCTACATGTCCGGACTAGGGATGTTGCGGATGCATATTTTTTTCACATCCGCGGATGCGGATGCGGATTTTAAGAGGCTCATATCCGCGGATGCGGATCTGTACATAAAACTTAAGTGTTAACTTAAGTGTTGGTTTAGTAGGGTAAAAAAACACAGTAATATTAATCCTTTCTTTATCTATACTTATTTATTATTATAAAGCTGAAGAATTTGTTTGTTTGTTTGTTTGAACGCGCTAATCTCAGGAATTACTGGTTAGAATAAAAAAAAATATTTTTTGGATAGTCCATTTATCGAGGAAGGCTTTAGGCTATATAGCATCATGCTAAACGCAATACGAGCGGAGCACCAATCAAGAACGTTTGAAAATCGTTTTTTTTTCTTCCTTTTGAGAGATTTCGCTGCGTACGCTGCGGAAATGGTTAAAGTTTCGCTAAAATTATGTTTGACAGAATTATTGTTCCTCTTTAAAAGTTCTAAAAAAAGTCCGCGACTATATATGTCTATCTTTTAATGTTGGCTCATAAACTTTTTTTATGCTAACCAAATTTATACTAAAATTAAGCATTATTTGTGAGGGTGTTTTCATATTAATGCTTATCCAAGTAAATACGTTATTCATTACAAGCATTTTGTAATTTAGAAGAAATTTGCCATTTACATAATTTGATTTCAATGAGTATTTTAGAAGATATCGCAGTAATAAAATAATAATCAAACGCGCAACACTGTACGGCGCGCGGCGAGCAGTCTTGAGGGGGAAGCGCTTCTCCTTCTACGTAAATGAAGTCGCGGGTAAATTTTAACGACATCCCAAAGTAAATGTTCCACGCGGACGAAGTCGCGGGCAAAAGCTAGTTTAATAATAAAGTAGTGAGTTATTTTAATAATTAAATTTGAATATTGGAGAATTATATTTAATTAAAAGTAGAATGTCCGCCTTTTCGGACTCCAGTTTGTTTCGCAAGGGTTCGTATATTAATCCTGCGCTACTAAATAACTGGCTACTAAATAACTGTTTACCTTTATTTCTCGTCGCTACCTGCTACACATCCGCATCCCCATTAGATCCGCATCGATTTATGCGGATGCGGATGCAGATGCGGATGTCTAAATCGATGCGGATGCGGATGCGAATATTCGCAACATCCCTGGTCCGGACTGTTCAGCGGAAACAGCCACCGCCACCGAAATCGGTATGACAATATTTTATTTATTTATACATACCTTCCAGTAGATAGTAGCGTGTAGGGCCAACTTTAGACCGTATAAACGCAGATGGACATGAAAACGACCATGTCAAGCACTAATGTATGTAACATTAATTAAAATACTGTAATAACGCATCTGAGAGCCAGCCCGTTGCAAGCTGCAGCGCAGATTAATTCGGTAATTTCGTCTGAAGCATAAATATTAAGCTAATGCTAATGTTCCCACACCACGACAAGCCAACGACGTTTTATGTTAGGACGTTGTACATTGCGTAGTCAGTGGGGTTAGCAGGAATAATTGACAACTACGAATTCGTAACTTATCGAAAGAGAATTTTATTAAAAAGAAAAGCTCACAGGCAGCGTCCATACAATTGATATGAGATAACGTTATAGACCCGTCTGGATAACTTTTGAGAGTGCAAAAATAGTTTCCGCGCCACTTCTTCTAAGCCTAAAATTTGATTTGTGTCATTTTGGATGGTTGAGTTATATTAGTAGCAATTTAGGTATTTGTCTTTTTCATCGGTATTAGCCGAAAAGTCAAATAAAGCTAAAAAAAATTACCATAATAAGAAACGTAAGAAAAGAGGAACCGATGTACAAGTGTATTTTTTTTCCTCAAACTCGCTATAAAAACTACAAATGAAACTTTTAGTTATTAGATTTTATGTATTTTTGATGATTATTGTATTACAAAACGCTTTCCACAAAGTTCACCTGTTTATCTACGGTATTTTTTATTAGAATGTAAAAAAAACAACTTTTATCGTGTGTGGTACGGGGCGGGGCGAGTGCTTTGGATTGAAAGTGTAGCAACATGTTACCATGAATGGATTTTATGACTTTTCGACCAATCAGACGCGCTTCATGTTGGTTTAACGTTCATAAAAACGTTTGAGAGTTTTAGCGTGTCGGGACTTGATTATAATTGTATTAATACAGATTTTATTTAGCAGAATTGCCATTCAGGTCCCACACGATATATGGATTTTTGCGCGAAATAAGTTACGTAATACATTACAATATAATTAATAATAATTATAGTGTAATGTATATTTTAATTATTATTAATGATATTGTAATGTATTTTTACGTAATGGATAACACTCCAACGTGTACCAGTTTCAGAATACAAGGCTTCTAAAATGAAGTGGAATATTCCAGAATTTGAAGCTTCGGAATTTGCTTTTTGGAATTCAAGTATGACCACCAAAAGATCAAAGCGTTTTTTGTTGCTAGCTTTTACAAGAGTTATATAAAATTATTAAATACCAGTGACTTTTTTATTTCTTAATTTTCTATATTTTACAGAAACTTATCCTAGTATGAAAGACAAGAAACTTTTAACAAACAATTAACAAAAAAATCATGGTAACACATAAAATAAAGGTGACGGTCCGAAATTGACCTCGACAGAAACGTATATGTATAAGTTTGTATATGAGCAAGAACAACTTGTGTCTATGTAGACACAAGTTGTTCTTGCTCATAACTTCTATACCCGGCTTACTTCAGGGTAGCCATTTTGGCGACAACAATTCATATGATTTAAAGTGAACCCATTGGCAAACATTGCTGCTGCTGTCGACGCTGTTTTTGAAGTGAAAGCTCTTTAGCGGCGTTCGCGCTGTGCATTCGTAAGATGCAACTTGCAATTGTTTGCTGTCTAGCATGAAATTATTTTAATTCATATTGACTTTTGACCCCAACCTTCCGAACACATTGAAGTTTGACTTGACCTTTGACCTTTATTCCAATAGTCGCCCCCCACGAATCTCACCCCCTCCCCTACATGCAAAAATCTCCTCGAGCCATAACTAAGTCTTCCTAAACCCTAGACCCCTCGAATTAGTAGATTATGCACCAAGGGCAGCAGTTTCTTACGTCACGGCAGCATATTGGACCCTGAGCGTAACGAGGGACTCTAGAGTTAACTCCCGAGCGAAGCGAGGGAGTTATGTAGAGTCCTGAGTGAAGCGAGAGGTTCAAGCTGCCCAAGACGAAGACAGGCTTTATCCCAGAGGTGCATACTCTACTTTTCATACCTACTGCGAGGCAATAAAAACCCAGGGCTACAAAAATAAAACATTTATTTTGTTAAAAATTAATTCTTATTGATATTGGACACATTTGTCCAGTTATGGAGGGACAGAGTAATATTTTTATTAGGAACATTTATGGAAGTTGTGGTGGAGTTTATTTGAGCAGTACTTAAAGATTCAGGAACGTGATAATGTTAAAATTATAGGTGGCCAGTTCGATTTTCGAATAAACTCTCAGCAATACCATATTATTATTATTGAAAAACTTTATGATAGACGTATCTATCTATTATTATTAGAGTTTTCATACGAATTTTCACGTTCCAAATTCAAATCACTTTAATCCCTTGGGAGTTTCATACAACATTATCTCCCTTGGGAGTCAATGACTTGCTTTACGTTGAGATTGCGTGATATAATATAATCGGACATTGTCGAGCAGGCGGGATGAAAAAGGTATTTATTATTAGTTACTTTTTGTGGCATACATATGTTTTTGTTAGGTACATTTATTTTTAACAAATTTAAAACATTTAAATAAATAAAATACTGTTCATTATTCTAAATTTCTGTTTAATATTCTTATAGAGCTAGAACCACAGCACAGATTAATAAATAGTTACTGAACTAGAACAGAGAATATTCTTCTCCGACTTATTTCTTTATTTCTTGTAAAAAAAAATGCAACCCTAGATGCAAAGAAGTATTCAACCATCATTATACGCCAATATTCTGTAAGGCTCTCAGTTCAAGCCGTCCTATGTTAGGACATACTATTACCTAATGCACTGCCTTAAATATTTTTTTTTTTTAGAATGTTAACCTATTTTTTGACCTCAGTACTAAAACCTCTTAACAATGCACAAAGAACCTAATTAATAAAATCCTTCATAGAATTTTTTAAGACCGTTCTAGAATTCCTTAGATATTTCTACAGACCTAAGTATAAAGTCATGTCCTGAGGGAGTACTAAAGTTTGCTAAATTGAATTATAGCTGTAAGGCCGGGCGCACACTGTATAATAAATGTATACTAATAGTGTATGACTTCCATAACATGTTGTAGATTGTAAGATGGGTGAGTATCGAATTTTGTAATTCATGATCACCCACCTGTGCCTTTAGTCAAGATGCATTCGATAATTTTGACGGCGAAGTTCGAAAACAAATTGTATGGGATTTGACATAAGGCATCGATAGCGACATGTCACTTAGCGATGACTTATGTCAAATCCCATACATTTTTCCATCCCTTCGCCGTCGAAATTATCAATGCATCTTGACTAATGGCCCTGGGGCGTTAATCAAAGTGCATAACGAAACGATAAAGAAGTTAGAAAATACTGAAATGTATGAAACAAACCACGTAATTTAATGTTGTTTGTTTGACGACATATATGGCTCAGTGGTGAGCGCGTTATAGCGCTCAAGGTTTGAATCCAGCTAGGGAACCAAAAGCTTTCTGTGTGTATTAAATATGTGTATTATATAATAAAAATCCTTAATATATGACGTATAGTATAAAAGCATTAAATATATTTCTGTTGTCCGGTACCCGTGACACAAGTTCTCCGAGAACTTACCACAGGACCAGATTGACGTGGTGTGAAAGCGTCCGTAACATTATATTATTAATATACTGTATTTTATTCGTATCTAGCTTCGTTTTTATTTTTTCTTATTACTTAAAACACTATTTTATTCTGTTATAATATTATGTATTTACATAAGTAATATTTTCATATGCTCCTTTGTTTGCTAGAGATCTGAACCTTGATTCTCGTATTTAAAGTAGACTTTCATTTTACTTTGATTGTAACTATTATTATAATTAAGGTCAGGTTGGGAAAGACCGGCATACTTCATTGAAAAATTTACTCAATTTAATAAAACAAATATTTGGTATGTTCTAGACCGATCTTAAGTATTCCATGTGCTGAAACATATTAACAGTAACAATTATTGACATTTAACACGTCACTTGGTATGTTATATGTATTTATACCAACTTATATCTAAAAAGTGTATTTTACCTTCAAATATGCACTTTAACTGTAGATAATAAAGTTAAAAGTCATATGAAATTCTTGTTTTCATATTTAATGGACCTTCAAAACCCAAATAAAAATGGCGGCAAATTTTCTCCCATCATAGTGTTGCCAGCGACACCTATGATTAAAAATTTTAACTAAAGTATGATACTGTTTTACTGACTGTCAATTCAAGCTGCATAGCTATTCATAAATATTATTGCGTGCAGACGGTCTTGCCTTGTAAACGGTCTTCCCCAACCTGACCCTAGTGGTTTTGTTATCATAAACTGATTTTGTAAGATTTTGTTTCACGTTGGTTTAACATTTACGAGGATACCGCTTGACAGTTTTATCGTATCGGGACTTGATTGTAATTGTATTATTACAGACTTTATTTAGCTGAGTTGACCTTCAGGAACGTAAATAAGTCTAACTGTTAATTAACTGGATTCTGGACATGTAATCGTTGATAAATATCTAACACTAGCTTTTCCCCGCGACTTCGTCCGCGTGGAATAGTTACTTTGGGATATCGCTAAAATTTACCCGCGACTTCATTTACGTAGAAGAAGCGCTTCCACCTCACGACTGCCCGCCCGCTACGCGCGCCTTACTATAGCGCGCATGATTATTTTATTACTGCGATATCTTCTAAAATACTCATTGAAATCAAATGATGTAAACGGCAAATTTCTTCTAGATTAAATGCTTGTAATGAATAACGTATTTACTTGGATAAGGATTAATATAATCTTTATGAAAACACCTTCACAAATAATGCTTACTTTTAGAACAAATTTGGTAAGTATAAAAAGGTTATAGTGAGCCAACCTTAAAAGATAGACATATACTGTCGCGGACTTTTTTTTAGAACTTTTAAAGGGGAACAATTCTGCCATACATCATTTTAGCGAAACTTTAACCGTTTCCGCAGCGTACGTAGCGAAAGCTCTCAAAAGGAAAAAAAGACCCCCGATTTTGTAACATTCTTGATTGGTACTCCGCTCGTATTGAGTTTAGCATGATGCTATATAGCCTAAAGCCTTCCTCGATAAGTGGACTATCCAACACAAAAATAATTTTTCAATTCGTACCAGTAGTTCCTGAGATTAGCGCGTTCAAACAAACAAACAAACAAACAAACTCTTCAGCTTTATAATATTAAGTATAGATTAATTTTTCGTAATATGACATTATATACACAATACAGACAAAAAAAAACTTGAGAGGTGTCAAGGGACACCCGGATGGAACGAAGTTCCGGATGAAAATATCTGGCTTGCTTTCTATAAGAGAGAGAGAGACAGACAGAGAAACATGCGACGCCGCACAGCTTACAATAGCTTACTATAGGAAAAAAAAGACATATACACAGACAATAATTGTACATATATATATAAAATAAATAATAATACAATATCCGAACCGATATTATCCATACATACATTACATACATACATACATACATACATACATACATACATACATACATACATACATACATACATACATACATACATACATACACACATACATACATACATACATACATACATACATACATACATCAATATAATAAATGTATACGCGTAAATATTTAATTTTAATAAAAAATAAAATTATCTTTTGTAATTAAAAAAGTGTCGTGACAACTTTTCGCAAGATTTTTTTCCGTCTAGCCCCCTTTCACAACGCGCGATAACGAAGTTCGTTCCAACAGAGGTGCGTTATAGGTTTGAAGTGACTGTGTGTGTGCGTGTGTGTATCTGTCCGTGGCATCGTAGCTCCCAAAGTGATGAACCGATTTTGATCTAGTTTCTATTATTTGAAAGCTGACAAGATCGAGTGCTATAATTCACCGTCGTCTCGCTTACTGCTTCCCAATTCGCGGGCTATCTTGGCATTTTTTATTTTGTTTATTCAGTATTCCAAAATGGCGAAAGCTGTCTTTTCAAACCCTGAAACGGTAAGACAAGTTTAATCCTTGGATCAATGGTGCCCACTTTCTCTTTACTCCCATCATTAATCACTCGCCCGCGTGATAACTCCTATCTCGCTATCTCGTCATGATTAATGACAGTAAAGTGCGTGGCAACTACGCGACATCAGTAAAAGAATTATGCTAGATAGCAAGAAGAGTATTTTTCTCTCTGAGGGGGGAAGGGTGCATATGTCACCGTAGAATTGTAAAAACCGTTGCATTGTAATATTACTAGAGATATTATAAAATGTCGACAGATTGTCAAATAAAAAATTTCTCTTTACAATTGTACGCATTATTTTTCGTTATATTGTAATATTTACCGTGTCGATTGATTAAACGGCAAGTGCCCCACGCCGCCATATATTTTTGCTTCTTCATAATAATAATTATGTACTGTATATATAACCGGAATTCGGTGGGCCCTGGAAAATGTAACAATAGAAAATAGAGAGAAAATTCAGAGCATCGAAAACAGAACTCTGGACTAATAGAATGGAGTTGAAAATCGAACACAAGATGTCGAGTTGTGACATTTGATATTGACATATTTTGACTTGACACTCGTGGGTTCGATTTTCAGCTCTATTGTATTAGCGCAGAGTTCTATTTTCAAAGCTCAGAATTTTTCCCAACCTTACGGACTCTGGACAATATAGTCGCAGCTTTATCGCTATTATACGTATATTGTTGCACAACAAATGAAAACACACATGTACAAATTTCCAGGCTACATAGATTTTCTCCCCCAAAACTCCCTTCATACTAAATTTCATGGAAATACTTGCAGCCTTTTCCTTAGTTCCTTCCTTCCAAGATTATCTCGTTTAAATTGTAAGATTTAAAAATTAATGTTCGACATAATTCGTTGCGCGTGACCAGTCGCACTGAAATACTGTTGGGGTGACAAAAAAATTAATTCGCCTTTTCGTCCCCTTAGGACTACACTTTGTGGGACAAATAAACCAACGACTCGTGGTTATGCCCAGCGCTGGACACTATTCAACTGAATGACAACCCGATCCGCAATAGATCAGCATGGCGGAAAACATCCGTCGCAAGTCATCGAGTGTGTACACGCCTTAACACAATCAGCACTTTTAAAAAATGAATGTAAGCTGAAATGTTACGAATACTATAAAATATCCAAGTTTTTATTATGGTGTTTCTTCCTGCATCACGTCAACATTGAAATAAAAATAACTAGTTTTTGCCCTTGGCTTCGCCCGAAACACAGTATCTCAAGGGAACCCTGTACTTTTTCGGGATAAACAGTAGCCTATGTGATAATCTAAAGCGTAAACTACTAACGTACCAAAATTAAAATCCGTTAAGTACTTTTTGCGTGCTAGTAACAAACATCCATCCATCCATCCTCACAAACTTTCACATTTATATTAGTTTTGAGTATTCGTTTTAGATATTTATATGTGTAGGAGGTATTCTCTGTTCAAAACTTATTTAATCTTAACGTAAACAAAACGACAATACCACACTATAATGGTACCAATTAAAAATCACTAAATGATTGTCATTACCATAATTCAACTAAATTCAATCTTTTTGTTTTTGCATACATTAAATTGGATTTGAACAGAATATTATAAAACTTTTAAAAAAACTGCCTAAATAGGATTAGTGCACATTAACGTGTAGTGTACGGTGGAACAAACATACATATTATGTACTAGCTATTGCCCGCGGCTCCGCCTGCGTAAATACATTATCCCTCGGGTACCCTGTATTTTTTCGGGATAAAAAGTAGCCTGTTTTAATGCAGAGCCTAATACTACTACCGTACCAAATTTCATCACAATCCCTTAAGTAGTTTTTGCGTGAAAGAGTAATAAACATCCTTCCTCACAAACTTTCATATTTATAATATTAGTAGAATGTATTATGTATGTCCACATAGATAAAAGGAAGCCAAAAGGAAGAATAATTAATTTGGCAGTCTACATAGACAGTACTCGTCCTTCACCGTACCTAGTCGGGTAAAAACGGTGGGGAAAATTCCACCAAGACAGAAAGTCTCATAAATACTTATCTGGGGGCACGGTAGTGCCGCCATGCCAAGACGCCAAGCGAAGCGCAAGGGCACTACCAAACCACCTTTTCTCGAAGCGTTTCGTCGATTTTTTGAACCCTCATAACTTGGGTTTGGATTGTACCAGATAAATGAAACTTTCAGGATTTGTTCCCATCAGCGGTCTCATTAAACATGTAAAGTTTCGATTACCTACGTCTTATACTTTAGATTTTATTGATATCTAAAAACCCCTGATTCCGTCACTGACTCACTGATGATCAACAAAATTATATCGTACTTCCGGATGTTCTCGAAAGCTGAAATTTGTTACGTAAGATTGTATTAGTACACAACCAACATAAAAATTCTCAAAATTGAAACTTTCATCTTCCAACCCCTGAAACAAGGGAGTTAAAGTTAATTATTTGTGAAAGCGCCATCTATCGCGTTATTATGAACTATGTAAGTTATATATCGTCATTTATCGCTTGGATTGTAAACTAATTGACGTAATATTAAAATAATTGTTTCCCGATTATTCTGTAGTAATTTTAACGGAAAATTTAACATAAAGGTAACATTCTATTTTATTATGTTAAGAATTATTATCGCCATCTATCGCGTTATTATGAACTATGTAAGTTATATATCGTCATTTATCGCTTGGATTATAAACTAATTGACATTATATTGAAATAATTGTTTCCCAAATATTATGTAGTAATTTCAACGGAAAATTTAACATAAAGGTAACATTCTATTTTATTATGTTAAGAATTATTAGCGCCATCTATCGCGTTATTATGAACTATGTAAGTTATATATCGTCATTTATCGCTTGGATTATAAACTAATTGACGTAATATTGAAATAATTGTTTCCCAAATATTCTGTAGTAATTTCAACGGAAAATTTAACATAAAGGTAACATTCTATTTTATTATGTTAAGAATTATTAGCGCCATCTATCGCGTTATTATGAACTATGTAAGTTATATATCGTCATTTATCGCTTGGATTATAAACTAATTGACGTAATATTGAAATAATTGTTTCCCAAATATTCTGTAGTAATTTCAACGGAAAATTTAACATACAATGGTAACATTCAATTTTTATTGTTAAGAATTATTAGGTCTCTGTGGCCAGGCCAGGCCAGGCCAGTGGCCAGGCCAGGCCACATATATTGACTAAGGTGTAGAGTTTGTGAAGTTACGCTTGTAGAGTTAAGGCGTGTAGGGTAAGAAGCTTGGTTTTACATAAGATTTCATAACTTTTTGACAGTGCTAGTCATATGGTATCGTCTTGGCATAATTTTTTTACATGGAAATGTTTTTGGTGGGATGTATCTTACTCTTTAAACTTACAATGTGTTTTATTTCTTGAAACATAAAACATCTTTCTTATATGAAGACAAGTGATAAAAGAAGATAATCGCTATTTTTAATATCACGAAGAGAAACAGGTTATATTATGATAACAATGTAGCAATTTTATATTCTACCCCTCAAACAATAAAAGCACTTTTACATTGTCTGAAAATTTCAGGAAAATGTAAAGACAACAAAGTAGTATATTGGACATAAAACATTATTACTGGGGAGTATAATGCGGTAAAGTTAAAAATGTCGTTCCAACTAAGCGATGGAGTATACAAAGCGTGGTTGTGAATGAGTCGGATTATGTAACGTGGTTCCGTAGATAATACGTTTAGTGTTAAACAAAACAATCGTATCAAAAATGTTAAAATATCGATTTCGATTTTTTAATCTTACCCGATTACAGCGTTTTTACATTGCGCGGTGTGATAACGCAAGTCGCACCAATTAATTACTGAATTATGAGAGAGAGAGAGACGCTCTAACGGTGAAAGAAAACATCGTGAGGAAACCCGCACATGGTTGGCCCCCAGACATTTTGACCAGTCATTCCTCTGGACTAGGCTGACCAAGCACATACGGCATTCTCACAACATATTGTGAGAATGCCGTATGTGCTTGGTCAGCCTAGTCCAGAGGAATGACTGTTATTGTGAGAATGCCGTTATTGTGAGAATGCCGTATGTGCTTGGGCAACCATACGACATTTAAAAACAAACTGTCCCAGGCACTACAGTGGCTACTTCGCTCGAAAGAATACTGTATAAATCATCCATTAATGGATGAAAAGGCCTAAGTTCTGTCATTATCGGTGCCACATGCGATTAGACTGGAACTATATTGTCCAGAATCCGTAAGGCCGGGTAAATTCAGAGTACTGAAAAGAAAACTCTGCGCTAATACAATAGAGCTGAAAATCGAACACACGAGTTTCAAGTCAAAATGTCAATGTCAAATCTGACAACTCGACACTCATATGTTCCATTTTCAACTCTATTTTAAATATTGACAACTCAACACTCATGTGTTCGATATGTTCTATCATGTCTATCATTTCACTTATGCATAAAAATATTTAAATGACGTATTTAATAATTAAGACATAAATGACTAAGGTACGCTCTTATGTGTTTGGCATAAGTGCATTTTTCCAATATCCAGATGAGGCTGGGGCCTGGGACTACATTGTCCAGAACTCGCAAGATCGGAGTAAGTTCAGAGCATTTCAAATAGAACTACCATGGTTTAAAATAGAGCTATATTCGGAAATAATAGACCTACCTTGGTTAAAAAGATAAGGTCCATTTTCAGTAATTGCCTCGCCTCGTATAATCACGCCTCTTTCCCGTAGGGGTAGGCAGAGACCACTTCTTTCCACTTGCTACGATCCTTACATACTTGTTTCGCTTCGTCCATTTTCATTCTTACCATCCATTCCTCCTCTTCATTCAACGTAGCGAAGCGGTTCTCCATGGGCCACTTTTCGCCTCCGCTAGAACGAGACGTAATGGGTGGCAAACCACATCGCCACCATTTTGGATAATTAACTTATTTTTATGATTATCTATTGCGTTCCCAATAGGATAGGGAAGGATAGGTGGTGTGGAAAGGAAAATTGGTAAGTTAGAGTGGGAAATAGGAAATGTAAGATATTACCGCCCAGGAGGGCAAGGGATAGGACAGTAATAGCTAGGGAAGCCGGGGTCGCATACCCGTATACTATACCACAACTACCGGACAGGTAAGTTGGGATGAGTATCCCATGACAATAGATAATATGTATAGTCGCGAAAATTTTATCTTTAGTGGTTTGATATCCTAGAATAGCCATCATATTTTTTTCGTATCAGTCGCTTACCGCCGTGAATTAGTAACATGGCTAATTTCACAATAATTTTCACAAAAATAAAAACAAAACAGAACCCTAAAGTATATCTTAGCTTACCATCTGCTTATCGCTGCAATAGGGGGAACTTCGGAACTCTTTAACGATTTCAAAGGCGGCGGTTAGCATAATTTATTATTTTGCATAATTTCGCGGTTATGGCATTTTCCATTTTTTTATTACTTACGGACTTATGGCCTTACGGACTTCGGGGCTCGGATTAAATTATCGAAATTCTGAATAACAATGATAAGAATGTCGAAATTGATATTATGACTTGTTTGTTTTGTTTAAGTTATAAACAGTTGAGTGTTTTATGTTACGACTGAAGCCCGCAACTTCGTTTGAATAAAACTAACGGAAATGGAACTCTATCTATTAAACGGAACCTTAAAACAAAAGTAGCCTATGTTGGACATTATATCATCAGCTATCTGCCAGTGAAAGTCTTGTGAAAATCGGCCCAGCTGTTTCAGAGATTAGCCGGAACA
This sequence comes from Glaucopsyche alexis, assembly GCA_905404095.1. Classification (NCBI taxonomy): domain Eukaryota; kingdom Metazoa; phylum Arthropoda; class Insecta; order Lepidoptera; family Lycaenidae; genus Glaucopsyche; species Glaucopsyche alexis. Next base: position 6,240,336 of record FR990064.1, on the reverse strand, counting down.
ACCAGACGGATGGACAAAAATTTTAAAAATTGATATTTATTCTAAGTAGGTACCGTATATACTTTTAGATTCATTAAGCGAAAAGCTGTTCATTTTAAGTTACAAACAGACACTTCAATTTGATATCTGTATAAAGTATAGAATATGTGTATCTGTGTGTATGTCTGTAGCATCGTAGTTCTAAACAAATAGACAGATTTGAATGGCTATCTTTAAAAGCGTGTGGGAGAATAATATAAAATACAATATAATATTATAATCAATAATTTATTAAATCCATATTTTTAATTTATAACACTCAACAATTAGGTATAATATCATTTTATAGTATAGCAAATAATTTAAATACATTTACATCTTAATAAAGTAAGCAAGACCATAAATATTATCTATATAATAATATTACAATATAGAGTTTCATAATAACCATGTAAAAACTTCACCTAGCAGAGACAGTTCAGTGTTACGTGTCCGACGGCTAGACAACGTCTGATCTGTCGACAAGCTTCGTCCGTCTTTTAAATACTACCTAGTAAACACGTCAGTTGGCGGAGTGGGGTTTGTCACCATAGTGGTTGACAGATGACAGTTGACAGATGTCAAATTCATTTGAAATATCGTTAACAATAATTGTACTCTCCCACAAGCGTGTGATCGAAATGGTTCTTGGCTGACTGATTGGCTCTTCATACCAGCTGGTATTGAAGAATCAGTACTTAAGGCCAGTTCTCACCACCACGATACGCAGCGCTACATTTTTGATATAGCTATTCAAAATGGAACTTTATTTACTACACAAAAAGATATACTTTCATTTGACATCAGTCATACACTGCACATGAGCTGTGCAACTTCTTGTGGAATTAAATAAATAAAATGTGGAAATAAAGTACAATTTTTAGAAGCTGTCTAAAAATAACAGAGCCTTTAGTTAAGATGGATTCGATAATTTTGACGGCGAAGTTCGAAAACAAAATGTATGGGATTTGACACAACGCAGCGCAAGTGACGTCACTTAGAGATGACTTATATGTCAAATCCCATACATTTTTGATTTCGAAGATAGCTGTCGAAATTATCGAATCCATATTTTACTACGACTAAAGGCCTATAGCATATCGCGTTTCGGTGTAAATTTACCCTTAATCCTTGTATTTTTTAAATTATGTTTTTTTTTGCAATGATAGTTAATAATAACTCAGTGCACTTAAAACTTTGATAGCGCGATTAAGGTTTTGTCTACAGATTCTCCACGAGGTGCTATGTAATAAAATCCACATCCCCCTGTGTGACTCATCCAATGTGAGACTTCAAATTATAGTTATCAAAGTAAAAACCCGTATGCTACAAAGGTAATAAAAACTAAGGCGAAACACTAAAGGGCAAAGGGTCAGGATGAAATCGAACAAAAAATTTAATACCTCAGAAAACCCTTATTGGTTTTTACACAGACCCTACGCAAATAACCCTAGAGATATTACCTGATCCTTTCGTAGCGAAGGTTGGAATAACGCAGACAATCTCTTCAAACAATGCTCCATATGAGGTAAAATTTAAACAAATTGTATTAACGAGTTTTTCGAATTTAGTTATACCAGTGACCCTTTTTTGAGTTCCGTACCCAAAGGATAAAAACGGGACAATATCCTACTAATATTATAAATGTGAAAGTTTGTGAGGATCGATGGATGGATGTTTATTACTCTTTCACGCAAAAACTACTGAACGGATTTTGATGAAATTTAGTATGGCAGTAGTTTAGGCTCTACATTAAAACATAGGCTACTTTCATCCCGAAAAAATACAGTGTTCCCGAGTGATACTGTATTTACACAGGCGGAGCCGCGGCCAACAGCTAGTGATTATAATAAGTTATAGAAAATTGTACCAAAAATATTAAAAATCTAGCTGACTTGGAGTAATAAAACCGCCTCTCGCGCACGAAGACTTGATTTTTGAACGTTCACGTTTGTTGTATTTGAACCCCCGCGGCTCCACCCGCGTAAATATAGCACCCCACGGGAATAAGGAGGAGTAGGATTTTGTTTAATAATGATCTTATTATAATTTCCTCAGTCGGTTATCAATGTTTTATACGTTAAGTCGTCCCATATTTACATAGTGAAAGTTTAGACGTGCATATATTACGCTCAAGTCAAATCTCAGAAACTACTGACGGTTAAGTTTCTGTTAGTCTGTAGTAATTTAATTTTCCTATTCAATGTTAAATCAATAAGCTTGTAGAGCTTTGTAGATTTGTTTGTTTGTACAGTATAAACGCATCATAAAATAAGGACATCGCTGCACAGTCAGCCCCGAAAATCGACTTGGACCGGAATCCGGACCTGTGTCAATGGAATCAGGCGTTACTTTGAGGAAATCCATAGCATACAATTAATTAATATTATGATTTTAAGCAATTTTCCGCCACATAATACCCACAACCTATGTGCACGCATACGCATGCGTAACGCACCTCCCTCCTCCCACACTGCTTATGCGTGCACTCAGAAGCAAGATCATTCAAACACCACCACCACACAAGCAACAATGCCAGCAAGATCGTGCAAAGCCCCACAACATCATGTAGGTTGCAAAACTCGACGCGCGTTTCGCCCCAAACCCGGAGCATCCTCAGGAAGTGGACCTGTGCGTATTATTTGGCGGAAAATTGCTTAAAATCATAATATTAATTAATTAGGACCTGTGTCATTTTCGTAAAGCTGGAACGCGCTTGCAACTCCTCCAATAAATATCTCGCATATTTAACAATACAAAGTCGCGATTGTACTATATTGTACGATTTTTGAACTTTATTGCCAAGTAATAAGGTGGAAGAGATACACCGGATTTCGACCGTACATAATATTATGGGATATAACACGTATAAAAAAAGACTAACGCGCTTATAACTCCTCTAGTGTTCTGACTGATCATCCCGGCGACCGTCTTGAGTCTTCATAAACGTTTAAATATACCGTGGACACAATGAAGACATGTACAGTTTTATCTTCGTAGGTTACAGTCGGGTAGGCCAATAGATACTTATATTGTATGCCGATCGATACGAAAGTTGATCTTATTCTGTTAAATCACATTATTTTTTTCATATTCTTCCAATGCGATGTCCCTACTCACCTACGTAGAGTATTTCAACGACAAAGACATATTCTGACTTCAGAGTTGGTGCCGCATAACTGTAACTTGTCCACGACCAAAGCAGGCTGTTTTTCCACTCACCTACCGGTCTCGCTCCGGCCTGGCGCTGGCACAACGGTATGATAAGCTATAGCTACAAGCTATGGCTCAGTGGTAAGCTCGTTGGCGCTCAAGCCGGAGGTTGACCGTTCGAATCCCGCCGAAAGAATAATTATGTGAAGTATTTCTAGGTCACGGATGTGTATTAAATATGTGTATTTAATAAAAAATCTTAAATATGTGTAGTTGTGTATAGCATAAAGGTATTAAATATATATTTACGTTGTTACCTATAACATTCTCATAGTTCTTCGAAGCACGGGACCAGATTGAGGTCGTGTGAAGCGTCCTTAGATATTCTTATTATTATAACGTCATGTCCTCGCCTGGCTGTTGCCGGTAAGTGAAAACACATGCCATTTATTGATGATTGATGCCGTTCTTTAGCGGCGTTGTGCACTTTTTTTGGGATGGGTAAAAAACGTTAAACTCGCGACAGGACACGTGACCAGATCGAAAATAAGTAGGACGGAGGAAGAGTAGACCCGCCATGGCGCGGCGTAGGAGAGGAAGTAATATCCCCCCCCCCTCTTTTTCTATCGCGCGGCGAAAATGTAAACCTGCTCCTGCTGTTTCGTTTAAGTTCAAGTTATCGCGGCACTCCCGGAGTGCAACCCGTTGTTGCTTTTTTTTTTCATATATTTTTGCTCCTTCGGCGCTCGACGGTTGAAGATGCCGGGCCGAGCCGGTAAGTGGAAAAACAGCCAACAAATTGTTTCATCCGTCCAATTAGACCAAACTTGCGCGTTCCTTGTGGTTCTGAGCCCTTTGCTAAGTTGCCATCGCTAATTACGACGTCGAAGTTCAAAAACAAAAATAGAGTTGCAATTTTTGATATGTTGTTGCACGACGAAAGTAAAACATAATATTACATAACTTAAAAATGCGCAGTTTCCCAGGTATAAAACCTAGCTAGACCGATCTAAACACCATTTTAGTCATAATATAATATTACCATAATTGTTAAACTGAGCTTTTGCACATCACAAAAATAATATTCTTTTACATTTTTTTTAATGTAATATTTTTTTATATAAGGTTTTCGGCTATAAGACATGAGTAAAGTCTTATTTCAAATTTCTTTGCACAGGTGTAGTTGTTTATTAAATTGCGGGTCATCTTCAAGCCAAGCTCCACTTTCAGTCCGCACTAGTTGAATTTATATTTAACTAGCGACCCGCCCCGGCTTCGCACGGGTACAATACTGATACTAATACTATAGAATGTCTTTAAACCTCTAACAAAACGGGCGAAATTTAGTCAAAACAAACAGAAACAAATTAATATAGGTACCTACTAAAACTCAATGAAATAAGTAGGTGGGTATACTTTTATCGTATTTAATACCTATACTCTTCAGGACTAACAATACAACAAACACTAAATAAATAGGTATTCAAGAATCAAGTATCTATCCATCTTAGTTACAACGAACACAAAACAAAAAATTTACCCATAGAAGTCATAGATATAAACACCGCACGCGCACCCCCGCCTTGGTAACGCCCACTTCGCAACGGGCCGCGTGCCGTGCAGCAGAAATCGTAATATTTTAATTTCGCCATAACTTCAAAACCAAACGTCCAATTTTAATCATTCAAAGACCAAATATTATCTACATAAACTGTACTTAGTGATGAAATTTATTTTGATAAGGATTAATAGCATGAGTAAAATAAACGCGTTTAAATGTAGTCCAAAAAAAATTCAAGATTTCTAAATAAAAAAATGGTTGTTGTGCCTCACTCGACATAGATAGGTATAGTGTGTCGCGGACTTTTTTGTAGATATTTATAAGATCTACAATTAATTAGAACATTTTATGGTTCTATCTTTTATAGTTTAGGCAGCGTACGCAAAATAAGTAACTTTTCTGGTTGATTTTTTACACCTTGTGTCCGAAAAACCCAAATATCTTACGGAACCCTATTTTTTTTTTTCAAAATAAAATTTAGCCTATGTTACTCGTGGATAATGTAGCTTTCGAATGGTGAAAGAATTTTTGAAATCGGTCCAGTACTTTTTGAGCCTATTCATTACAAACAAACAAACAAACATACATACAAACAAAGTTTACCTCTTTATAATATTAGTGTAGATATCAAGTGATGGCCCCAGCCCTTGATATGCAGATTAAATCTGCAGGCGACGATATTAATCCAGGTCCACTTCAATCTCAGCTGACGTAGATTTAATGAGAAGTTGTCGGGTTAAATTAATATAAATCTGTCCAAATAGTAATAATCTTTATCATACTAGTATTAGAAATCTATACTTCTATACTAATATTATAAAGAGGAAAAGTTTGTTTGTTTGAATTGAATAGGCTCGGAAACTACTGGACTGATTTTGATAAAATTTGGCACAGATATAGATTAAACCCCGGGAAAGGACATAAGCTACTTTATATCGCGGCAAAATGTACGGTTCCCGCGCGATTATCTTTTTTGCGCGTACGACTAGATGTTGCCAGCGACTGATTGCAGGCAAAAGTTAATCTTGCGGAAACCGTAGATTTTACTGCAATAAAAAGTAGCCTTTGTCCTTCCCCGTAGTCTACTATATATTTGTGCTAAGTTTCATCAAGACCGGTCCAGTAGTTTCAGAGCCTATTCAATGCAAACAAACAAAAACTTTTCCTCTTCATAATATTAGTAAGATAGCTAACTTCTATGACACATTCCATGACCTACATTTATATTTATATATAAAGAGAAATGGTTAGTTTGTTTGTTTTTCATTGAAAAGGCTCCAAAGGTACTGGACCGACTTTTAAATTTGTCACAGGTAGACCACGGAAAAAGACATAAGTTACTTTTAATTGCGTTAAAATGTACGGTTTAGGCGGGATTTCCTTTATCGTGCACGAAATCGCGGGAAACATCAAGTTATTTATAATTTAATAATTTAATGCAAATATTTTTATTGAGTCTTCTAAAACACTTCACAACAAAAGATATTCACTATAGAACCATCAAAAAGATAAACATCTTTGAAAGCCCGAATATTTAGGAGGTTAATTGAAAACTGTCACGAAAGACGATCTTCTCCAATTGGACTTTGAGCCTCTGATACTCCAAGATTAAACTACGGAACCCTAAAAAGGAGCAAAATAATAATAACATTAGTATTGAATAGAAGGACGTGTGTTATGAGTTAGTAGTGTTACGATTTTAATCACATTACAACAAAGATCGTTAAGTAGCTTATAAATAATTAACTTTTCGTTTAAGATGCATAATTTAATTAGAAAAGTGCTAAATCAATGTTATAAACAGCGAATTATATATTATATGCATTTTACACTAGATGTTGCCCGCAACTTTGTACTGGAAAACCCACGGGAACCTTAAATTTTTCCGCGACGAAAAAATTGCCAGTATGTCCTTTTCGTGGTCAACTCTATTATTTGAATAATAATAATATTCATACAAACAAATCATAATATACCATTGGTATCTAATCAATTACGGATATTTTGGGCATATGATCTACTGCGCATGTAAAGACGTTTAAGCAGAAAAAAAATTGTCATACTCGAAAACTTTTTTTTTTATATGGGCGACTTTGTGTTTTGCGGAGAGTCACCCATACATTAGATGATTTTTTTTACTTTTGAGTATTACTATTTTTTTTCGCTTAAACGTCTTTAAACAAACAGTGAATCATGTGCCTGAAGTATCCGTATAAAATTTTCGTGTCATAGTGTTCAAGGACACACTCCTCCGAAACGGCTTGACCGATTCTTATTTTTTTTTTTTGTATATTCAGTAGATCTGAGAATCGGTCGTAATATATTATATTTACATATGGCAAAACAACGTTTGCCGGGACAGCTAATAAACTATAGAAGGATAAATTACTACGACACTCTACGAGAATCGTAGAACCACGCTACGGTCGTAGCAGCTCTACGAATTTACCTCTACTATAATCAAAATCAAAATCAAAAAAGTTTTATTTCCACATAGGTTACAAAGTAACACTTAAAGAATTATCCCTACTTGATGCCTACCACCGGTTCGGGAACTAACCGGCGAGAAGAACCGGCGTAAGAAACTCGCACGGGGCCATCTTTTAGCAAAAATATGGAATATAGTTCTTTTAAAAAAAATTAAGATGTTTTCAATGTAAAAAAAATATTCTATAACTATAATATTGATAAATGTCAGATACATTTATTACATAGAAGCAGCCTTGCAGGTGGCCATCCTATTCCCAAGGTGTGCGATCGTCATAAAAATCCTTGACCTTATATGGCTTTTGCACACAAACGTTCTTTAACTACTTTTTTTAAAATAATGGAAAGACTTTGAATGTTTGCGTATACATTAACCTTTAAATGATTTAATTAATAATTATGTAATTACGAACTTATGCATGCACCAGTACATTTTTTTAATACATGGAAGTAATAAATGTATATTATCGCCATTTCAATATAAAAAAATGTAATATTTATAAAGTATTATATTTTCAATATTATATCTAATAATATTTATAGAAATGTGTATAGTATTGTGATAAGAAAACAGTAAGTTTCTAACTGTCACTCGATGGATCGAATAATTTATAGTAATAATATCTGTGGACGCTTCATACCACGTCCGTTCCACTGGGTTATGAGAGTAAAAATAATGAGCCTAGAGGACTATTAGGACCTGCAAACCTTCAATAAGGGAGTGTATTCTCTCCTTAAAGGCCGGTAACGCACTTGCAATTCTTCTAATGTCTCGGGTGTCCATGGGCGACGGTAATCGCTTTTCACCAGGTGATCCGTTTGCTCGTTTGTCCCCCTAGTATCATATAAAAATGTGAAAGTGTAGTTATTTATTGGACAGAACAATTATGTGTGTCGGGACAGCTAGTATACAATCAAACTATATTGCTAATGAACCTCGGCAATCGTCGTTTTTCTTTGAAAATGACAGACGATGAAGACAAACTAATATTCCCGAAAGACATTAAGGTCGTGGTCGTATTATAAAAGCTTTTAATAAAAATACCTCAATAAGGGTCCATTGTCACGTTCCTACCCTAAGGGCTGCCCATATGGAATACCGCGAAATGGGTTATTGTCCATACAAATATTGTTTATTATTCCACATACGTCCGATATGTTGAGCTAGAGTAAATCTGGGATGACGAGCATCAGTGAGTAAATAGGGAGAAAACTGGCAGATAGAGGTGGACTTCCATAGTGCGCGTTAGAAAAAAGAATTTCGATACCACTTAAATTTTTATCATAGAAAAAAGTAACATTTAATTTCACTTATACATAATAATATTTTGGTTCATTAATTTATTGAATTTGATACACCACTCACAAGGGCCTCTAGTCAAGATACATTCAATAATTTCGACGGCGAACTTCAAAATCAAAAATGTATAGGATTTGACATAAGTCATCGATAAGTGACATGTCGCTTGCGATGACTTATGTCAAATCCCATACATTTTGTTTTCTTACTTCGCCGTCGAAATTATCGAATGCATCTTGACTAGAAGCCCTGTTCAAGATTTAAATCGCATTTTATATTTTTTTTAAAGTTAGAAAACAAATAAATAAATCGTTTAGTTTATAAACATTAACTATAATATTGTTCCTCCCCCAAACTAGGCGTTAAATCTTTAACAAATCTTCTAAAGTTGATTATGTCACTAACTTCGATCATTATATTGTTACTATCAAGTTTAGTGAAACGTTATAAAGTATAATAAAAAATAAAAAATTAGCTTGCTTATTTATGTTCGAAATAATTTTTACTCTATTCGATATCAAATATTTATAATATTATTATCTATCTTTGTTACAGACTTTAAGCATTGAATTCAATTGTTTTGTATTAATTTCCATGATTTTTATTCAAACGATAATATTATATTGTTATTAAAATGGCTTAAAATTCATACTCGAAGTATTTAATTATACAATTTCAGCAGCGAATTGCTTCGAAGTAAGATTAAAGAATCCAATTATAAACTACGTCAATACAAAATATGAATATAAATTAATGTTATTTCAACATCGTGGGCATCCACCTTTAGCCTGTCACAGACTGACAAAACAATCCGAATTGATCCCGAATATGAGAAATTATTGGAAAAATGGCGGTATCTATGGAAACGTGGGATCGTGCAGTAATTATTGGGAATACTTATTATTGAAAGATATTGATATGTTAATAAAAATATAGAGTGTAAAGTTACAATGGATTTGGTAAAACATAGAAGTTTTTTTTTTCGTAAGAAGAATAACTTTTGACTAAATTATTGCTAATTTTACGTTTGAAAAGTTTTATCCTTGAAGCGTTATGCAGGACATACACCATACTTCCTAACGTCCAATCGATATGACACTGCCAATTGGATTAGTTACAAGTGACCGTGTGTTATTGTCATGCAGATTGGACCATAGACAGTATGGCGTAGATACGGCCCACATAACTCTTAATAGTAACTACTAAACGAAAGAGGATAAAACTTTTAAAAAGAGACAAATCACACTATGAAATATCGTATTTGAAAAAAGATTAGTACTGTTTGCAAAATATGTTATGTAACATTATTTGTTAGCAATAAAGAATTATAAGTACCTAACTCTTCTTACGAAAAAACTAAATTTATTACTTTACACGCTATATCTTTTACTAGCTTTTGCCCGCGACTTCGTTCGCGTGGAACACTTGTACGTGGTGTACTTTGGGAATTGGGATATCGCTAAAATATACCAGCACTTCATTTACGTTGAAGGACAATCGCTTCCCTGCCCGCGACTACCCGCCGCGCGCCACATTATTTTATTACTGCGATATCTTCTAAAATACTCATTGAAATCAAATGATGTAAACGGCAAATTTCTTCTAAATTAAATGCTTGTAATGAATAACGTATTTACTTGGATAAGGATTAATATCATATTTATGAAAACACCCTCTCAAATAATGCTTAATTTTGGAACAAATTTGGTTAGCATAAAAAAGGTTATTGTGAGCCAACCTTAACAGATAGACATATACTGTCGCGGACTTTTTTTTAGAATTTTTAAAGGGGAACAATTTTGTCGTACATTATTTTAGCGAAACTTTAACCGTTTCCGCAGCGTATGCAGCGAAAGCTCTCAAAAGGAAAAAATAACCCCCGATTTTGAAACATTCTTGGTTGGTGCTCCGCTCGTATTGAGCTTAGCATGATGTTATATTGCCTAAAGCCTTCCTCGATAAATGGACTATCCAACACAAAAAGAATTTTTCAATTCGAACCTGTAGTTCCTGAGATTAGCGCGTTCAAACAAACAAACAAACAAACAAACAAACTCTTCAGCTTTATAATATTAGTATAGATAATGTATCAACATCAGTACAAACTAAATCCTGAAGAAATCCGTATAATCCTCTAAAGAAAATCGTCTTTAAATAGATGCCCTATATGTGCTTTAGTTAACCAACAAGTAAACAGCGGACAACACGTACGGTTTCCTGGTACATAGCGTGTGTATAAAAATCCACAAAACTTTGTGTAGGTGTAGGCTAAAAGTGTATTCTACAAGTTTATAAAAGTTATTTTTAATTAAAAGCTTGCAAATCCAACGGCCAGCCAATTGTGTTAAATTTAAGTGGAGTAGCCAGCGTACGATGGAAAGAGCAATGTTAAGGGTATTTCTGGTAGATAAAATTCGTAACGATGTCATTCGTCAGAGAGCTAAAGTCACCGACGTGCTCATACAATTAGCACGCTGAAGTGGAAGTGGGCCGGCCATGTCTGTAGACGGACAGACGGTCGATGGAGCAGACAAGTATTAGAGTGGAGACCACGCTTAGGCAAACGTAGTGTAGGATCCTGCGGTACGACGGACCGACGATTTGAAGAAGTTGGGTGGCAGCGGATGGATGAGGGCTGCCCAAGATCTGGATGGTTGGCGCTCATTGGGGGACGTTCAGAAGTGGACGACAATTGCTGATGATTTATTGGACAATGTGACGGCCATAGGTGCCATAAGTGCCATAGGTGCCGGTGCTGGTTTTGCAGGCTGGTTAGTCAGTATGGTTCTTTAGGCAGAAGCAGTGCCTCTTTTTAATATAATATATCTCTGGGGAGAAGTTCTTGCAGCGCCATACAGTCCAGTTTGCTAGTCCAGCGCCGCGGCCTTGAAGCCGACTTGTAGGCAATTTTTTTTTTAAATAATAATATTTATTTATAAAAGGAGATGTCCCCACTGACTGACGTATAGATGCACGCAGAGACGTAACGTGAATTTCGGATAGTAGTTACTATAGCTCTACCAGAATCTGATGGCATTTTAAAAAAAATAAAAAATGTGATTTTCATATGGCAATGTCAAGTATGACCCGTCAAATCAAAGTACGTGATCTGTCAACCGCTGCTAAAATTTTGTGATTATGTTCTTGGAATTTGTTGTTTTTGTGAAAATATCCAAAAAGGCAATTCAATCTCAAGCGAGAAATATTGTTTTCTATGTCTATAGTAAAATACAGAAAGAAGAAGGTGTAAATCGAACTCAATCTTATAATTTAAAGTTCGTGGTAGAGTTGACCGGTAAGTTAGAGTGAGTTGTTTTGATACTTTTAGTTTTTTTATATTTTCTTAGGTAATTATTGTGACTTCTTTAAATGTGTTTCCAGTACTACTATAAGGTGAATCGTAGCTGATGGCACATCGAATGATGGTTTGTTTTCCATGCCTGGTAAAAGGAGGAGAGGAGGAAAAAAGAAAATCAACATAAGACAGTTTCGATTTATAGTTGATTAGGAATAAAGTAAACGAGTTCTATACAGTTCGGAAGGAAATTCCAACATTAAATAAACTGTTGCCAATTTAATTGTAAATAAGTATATAAAGTAATTCACGATTGATTTATTTTTCATGAAATATCATTATATTACATAGTATAAAACAAAGTCCCTTTTTTGTCTGTCCCTATGTATGCTTAAATCTTTAAAACTACGCAACGGATTTTGATGCGAGTTTTTAAAATAATAGTCTTTAAGTATTTAATAGTCTTTAAGATATTATAAGATTATGGTAAAATTTATATTCAAGTGCGATAAATAAAATACTTATTATGTAAGTATATTATCAAGTGGTCGCGCATGTCGTATCGAGGTGATAGGGTCCCATTTTTAACAATTTGCATTGGGCAAACCTAAAAACATGTTCAATATTGTATAAGTAGTATATTGCTGTAAGTAGGTAGAGAATTATTCGCCGAAGTAGTTTTTTCTCCAAGAACTCTATTCCACGCGGGCGAAGCCGCGGGCAAAAGCTAGTTTTCTATATTATACACCGAACATTCTTCATACAGTCTTATTATAATTCATGTTCAATAATACTAAAGACATAATTAAATATTAACCAGTATCAAGATCGTTTAATCCAATTTCCCTAGTATTGCACACTACAATTTTTTTTTTCCCTATTTGCCATGAGATTCTGGTACACCTATAGTTTTAATTTACAATGTAGACGCGCATACATTTCATTACATACATGTTTCAGGATTTATTACAATTTACCCTCTGAAGGTTTAAACATTTGTATGAAATATAATTATAATCGGTCCCGGTTTCCATGAAATTTAATATCCGAGGAAATAAATATCCCAAAAACATTTTCATGTACAGTGATATGAAGGTCGCACTGTCAAAAAGTTATCGGATCTCATGTAAAACCAATAGTCTATGCGACAAATTGAAAATGGTACAAAATAGAGATACTGCTCTTAAAATTATGTGCGATAGCTCATTGGATCCGGAGTGACGTCTAGAAAAATGTGCCAAAAGCGTGTATTAGCACATAAAAAATTGCAAAAGTTATAAACAATTAAAGATGAAAAAAAAATGGCATTTTGTTTTTTGCCAATATTTAATAATCTCGTTAAGTGTGTATGTAAGAAAGGCTCTACGAAGCGAAAATTTTTTACGAACATTATTTAAACATTTTTTTTTTCACTTACAATTAAGACGGTAGTTCGAGAAAATTTCGTTAGTTAACAATTGTTTAACTCGTTGAAAAATTAACTTTAAGTAAAATTTCCAACGGGAATAAATTATTTATAGTATTCAGAATACACCATAATTTTTTCAAATTTAAAAAAAAATATTCAATACCTTAAATAAATAAATTAATGTGCCGTACTCGCTTTTGACGCCACGCGCGCATCCTAAAAATGTCACGCGCAGATCTATTTTCAGCGTTAAATTAAAATTATAAATAATGGAGATAGAGTTCCGGGAGTTGATAGTTTTTTATAGGAAATTTCCTCGTCTTTCAGAATCTTTTTTTGAAATTTTTTAAATATTAATAGTTTATTAAATATTGGCAAAAAACGAAATGCCATTTTTTTTTTCATCTTTAATTGTTTATAACTTTTGCAATTTTTTATCTAATAATAATATATTATTTAATTTTAAGAGCAGTATCTCTATTTTGTACTATTTTCAACTTGTCGACTAGACTAGAAGCTTCTGACTCTACACGTCACTGTACAAGCCTAACTTCACAAACTCTACACCTTAAAGCGGGGAATTCACTACACGGACATGCCCGCAGGCAGTCTGTCCGGGCAAGTCTGTCGCCGCAATACACTACACAGGCCGATCAGTTTGCTTTGTAACGGCTTCGCGATTAGTTGTGCACAATAATATGGCAACGCAAAGGCGAAAAATTGCTTTAGATGAAAATAAAGGAAAAATAATTGATGCAAAAAATGGAATCAGAATAGAAACGAGTATAGTCATATAAATTTGCCTTAAGAATTAAAAATTGAAGAACCAGGCGAACTGTACAATTACTTACGTATGGAATATGGATATAATATATCCATATTCCATACGTAAGTAATAGGGAATATGCAGAAAATATAAAAATAGCTTAAAACATAATAATATGATACTAGACTGAAAATTAAAGGAAATGGCGGAAAAAATTTCAATATCTGTTGATAAATGAGCAAGATATGAGCGGTCAAAGTTTGTAATCTATCTCTTTCTAGCAAAACGAAATTTAGTATGAACTTTCTATGAAAGTCGTGTTATGTGACGTCACGGTACACGTCCGATCTCTCTGTCTAATAGACTATTTTTAAACGTTCATATCTTCGTTATTTTTAATGATATCAAAAAACTGATTTTACCATGCGGTTTACCAAACAAGATAGACCTATATAAAAAAATGAAAAAAATACGTGCATATTCCCTATTGTACAGATTTTAGGCGCGATAAGTTGTAGTAAAAATTCAAATGACTCTATAATATAGCGGGCCGTCCGGCAGACTGCCCGATGCAGGTCCGCGAGATCTCATTTTGCCTGCGCGGGCACGGACATGTCCGAATGTGAATGCTCACCGCGGGCTGCCTGTGCACAGACCAGGGGGGTGAAACTCTCATACATGCACAAATTAACAGAGTACAGAGACATCTAAAAATGACTGTCCGGTACTAACAGTTTGAAAGTTTTCGGATTGTCACAACAGATGCCACTAAGCGACTTCTATATCGCGCTATCGCTAACACAAGGCGTATTTATAAGAGCTCGCGAACATTTTACTATGCAGCAATCATATCCCACTATTAAAGAGGAGCTTGGTCGTTGTTGTGTCTACGACTTTCGATAAAACTTAATTTCTGTCCATAATTCAGTTCAATAAAAATTATCAGGCGGTACTACTTCCATCTAGCGGGTTTGATAGTAACTAAAACGGTACAACGCCATCTAAAAACGACATTCCGAAACTTTTGCAAGACTCAGTTTCAATTTTAGAGTTGCGCATCTATACTAATATATATCTGTATTATCTATGGCACAGACGTTGAATGACAGCAAGCCGAGCAGACGTCCGTTTATTTAATATTTGTTTAACTTGCGGAGCATATTTACTTTCTAATGATTTTTAATGACAATAAAATATTCAATTTATTATTTACAATTTTATGCAAGTAATCGTTCTCTTGGAGTCACTAATGCTATCTACAGACACACGAACTTGGTACGGAGCGTACAGCGAACCATATCCGGAGACCAAATTCGGTGTCGCTACACACGCACAGATTTGGTACGGTGCAGTGGAGCGAAACGCTCGACACTCGTTTGTTCGATTTTATGCTCTATTACATTAGCACAGAGTTCTATTTACAGTGCGGTTTTTAAATGACGACGATGATTCCCGCAATTCATTGATAACGGGCAGTGATACCAATACTTTAAAAAATATTTCTCCCCAAATTTTACCCCTGATTACTTATACCATTGACAGGTCTAAGAGATAATAAGCTAGAAAGAAAGGTTATGTGTTTAACATAAGGACTTACGCGTGAATAACATAAAACTAACTTGTCTTAATCTGATTTCACTCCCAATACATTTTCATATCCCTGGCTATATACACACATTAAAATTATTGTGCACAACTAATCGCGAAGCCGTTAGAAAGCAAACTGATCGGCCTGTGTAGTGTATTGCGGCGACAGACTTGCCCGGACAGACTGCCTGCGGGCATGTCCGTGTAGTGAATTCCCCGCTTAAAGTCAAGATAAGTGGCCTGGCCATTTCGTTATATTCGCTTGGGCTTAAGGTGAAAAATTTACTGACTGTTTTTCTGTTATACGAGGGCGGCACTGAACATTTTGGGAACCAAGAAAGTGACACAACATTACTATTTAAAAATGTATTTATTGCTTTTCGAAGTATTCTCCGCGAAATTTGACATATTTTTCCATACGATGGAACCAATCATTGAAGCAACTATTCCATTCGGTCTCCAAAATGGCCGTTTTGTAGGCGTCCACAGCTTCTTCAGGTGATGAAAATCTCTGACCACGCAATATATTCTTTATTTTAGGGAAAGTATAGAAATCATTAGGGCTTAGGTCGGGGCTGTACGGCGGATGGTCTAATAATTCTATGATTTCTTGCTCTAAAAACTCTTTTGTTCTGTGCGCGGTGTGAGAACTCGCATTGTCCTGATGGAGGATGATGCGGCGGTTGCAGTTCTCTTTACGGAGTTCAGAAACGACCTCTCGCAAACAAATATTAGCATACCATTCCGCATTAACCGTTCTTTGTCCCTCAAGAGAAATAGTCGCAACATGGCCGGTTTTGGAGACAAACGTGGCCACCATCTTTTTGCAAGTTGCAACACTCCGTGAACTAACAATTTTTGTTGGCTTTAACCTTTGATTAATTATTACATAGATACGTTATATCCTTACAAAACTGACAATATTTCTGTGCCACGACACACATTGTCATGGGACTCGTGTCAATGTGTCAACGTCGCATAGTAACACAAAACACGCTATTACTCGCAGAGCACACTAACCAAAATTGGCCCGACTCGGGCCAATTCGAGTCTTCATTTTTACGCGTTTATAACATATCTACCTCTTTTTAATATTATATATCTATGGCTTTAACTCATTTTCGAACACCGAAACTCGTGACTGGTTTTTTGTTTCGGGTTCGTACGCGTATATCAAGGATTCGTCACCTGATACGATGTTGTATACAGCATTTGAGGATCCTGCTTGGATTCTTTTGAGAGTTCTGACTCACCAAGTAACGCGAGCCGCTTTTTGCTCTTCACAGAGCAAATGCGGTATCCATCGGGAAAACAACTTTTTTACACCTAATTGTTCATGCAAGGTATTTGACTCATGCCAATGTATAAAGTTGCCTGAATTTCGCTGTATGTCACATTCGATCTTCCTCAATCAGCTTACGCACAGCATCAACGTTTTCTTGCGTGACTGCAGTTTTTGGACGACCTTGACGTCCACGTTGAAATTCACCAGTGATAAATTGTAATTTTGGATGGGGCTTCATCACGAAATGCAGAAATCATCCGGTTAACACATTGTTTTTGTGTTAAACCACTTCGAAAGTCATAATAAATCATCGCTCTAGTAAGAATTTTCTCGAGTCAATTCCATTTTCTCAACGACTAAACAAGTTTGACAAGACCTTGTGACAAGACCGAGAATCTTTTTTTAAATAAATAAACGGTATTCGATTTTTAAAACCAAGGAGTTTAAAATTAAAAAGATTTTAATATGACAGGAACAGTGAAAATAATCCATTCCCGATACTTTTAGTGCAGCCTATGTACTATTCTTGTAGGAACGAAACAGCCAAGTCACATAACTTGACTAAGGTTACATAAAATAAAATAAATAAAATCTGACGACCATAAGGTGGTCATAAATACCAGAGCTGGATTTGAAGTGGACCGTGAAATAATAAAGAGTAAATCTGTTATTTATTAGCGCTGAAAGTACTACTTTAAAAAAGTAAAAAAAAAATTTTTTTTGTTATTGACAGAAGATCCAAAATATCAAACGAAAATGCCAAACAAGAATAAAATCCGTTCGTCAAAGGTGAAATGTGCATTTTTTATATTGTTAATACCCATATTGTATACAATATGGTGTATACACCCTATAAGGCCTCAAAGAACATTTTTTTCTGGAAATCTCTTGAATGTCATCGTTCATTTGGACTTCAAAGGCTCACCAGTTAAATTGAGCTACCTTCAGAGGTTGTTTCCTAAGATGAAGAGGCTCGGTGTTACTGGTCTTCTCTTGGAGTATGAAGACATGTTTCCCTATGATGGAAATCTGGTGAATATAAGTGCGAAGAATTGTTATAAAAAGTCTGAGGTAAGTGAAAAAGAAAATGTTAAATTTTATTTCCAAACGAAACATAATATTTTTTTACGGAATGTGGTACAGAAAAAGCTACCACCGGTTCAACACTAACCAGTGGCGTAGCTATCGTAGGGCTAGGTGGTGCAGTGCACCAGGGCCCCG
Source organism: Glaucopsyche alexis (assembly GCA_905404095.1). Classification (NCBI taxonomy): domain Eukaryota; kingdom Metazoa; phylum Arthropoda; class Insecta; order Lepidoptera; family Lycaenidae; genus Glaucopsyche; species Glaucopsyche alexis. Next base: position 6,222,255 of record FR990064.1, on the reverse strand, counting down.
GAGCTCAAGGGGCCCTCTAGCCTCAGCTTTGAAAAGAGAGGAGCATAAAAGAAAAAGGAAAAAAAAAATCTTGTGAGCAGGCTCGAGACTCGAGGCTCTAATTATTTTTCTTTTTTTTGTATTGTTGTTAAATGAACACCAACAATTACAAGACTTCTGATTTAAGATTTTCAACACATGCGCTAAGCGTCCTCGATGAGCATGTGCTGTTTGTTATCGTTATTTCAGTTATTTGGTATTTGATAGTTGGGATGAGTACGCCCGTAGCACATTGGATCAGCAATAAGCTCACGTGCTTGACGGTCGTGAGATCAATTCGACAATTCCATACTCCACCCATATTAACTTTTTCGTCAAGTTTTCATTCCCTCTTGCCTTGCATCAATTCTCATTTATGATATTCATTGCGATGTTTTCAACTTTCTGGGGTCTGGATGCACTATAGTCTATAATAGTTGACGCTAGGACGACTAGGTGTGTCACTGACCGTTGCAATTTGTTTTCCCTACTAACCAGCACCAGCCTTATTTTATCTTTCATCAAGTATCGCTACTAATGCAAATGCTACTATTTCTATTCCGCATATTCATTCATCTGGCACCATATTCTGCTAGAATACATTTTCGCTAAAAAAATCCGATGACAAAACATGTATGATACAGGATACAGGTTGCAGCGCAACGATATTCGTATAATCTATAATAACTCTCAAACTTTTAACTTGATCGACAACGAAAAATAAAAAACGTTTTTCTAAACTCAAGTTCAAATTGAAGAATGAGCTACTATCTCAGACCAAATAAAAAGTATAGACGGACTTCTACGAACAACAAAGTGACGCCGGTTTTTTATGCATTGTGTGCGTGAGCCGGTGTTGCCATACTAAATTTTCATTTCCCTAGATATGTTGGCTAAACTTTAGAATAATATCCCACATTTGTACTATTAATTGGTTTATGGTAATTTTACCGCTTAAAGTTCTTTTATTGTTGCAGTAATTTCGCAAGTTTTCAAAATTATAAGATCCGTAGTTTTCGAGATAAAAATATAATAAAATTTCGAAAATTGTATAGGAATTCGGCCATGTTAACGTTTCTGTGACAGTTTCGTTTTCCATAGTTTTATGTCAAAAACTTTGCAAAGCTCTATTTTACGTAAAAGTTGTAACACGGCCTCACAAAAACCTGGCGCGAAAAAACGTTGTCACAACTCTATCCAACTATGGAATTCTAAAAATGGGTTACATTAGAACATTTTTATTGTTTCAAAACGTCTTTAAATATGAATAAACAGAAAGTGATAATTCTGTTTATTATTTATTTATAGATAAATTTAGATAAAGGATAGGTAAAGATGAACAGTTTAAAGAAAAAAGTAAAAACTTTATTATTTAGTAACAAACTTTATTTTTGGCATCAACATACAAAATATGTAATATGTACACTTACTCTAAAATCAACTCTCTTTGTTCAGTAGCGATATTAGTAAGGTAAATGCCCTCTATGTTCGGAATCGTAAGGCTCTTCTGATTTTAACATTTTTTTTATTACAACACTATCGAGAAATAGCGTCCAAGAACTCATGAATTAAAGCGCGCAAGAGATTGTGAATTGGACGGGAAATTCTATTAAAAATCGTTTTTTCCCTTTATTGATCTCATCGGTCATCTGTATAATAAATATTCTATATCGTCATGTATGTGCGTCGTTGTTTATTTATTCCCATTTTCCTCCATTTAACACATAGAGATTCTACCCCTCATAGAGACGACGTATGGATTTAACCTACTAGGGATAAGTTTAACTCACTGTTTCCTATTCTTATTATTATAACTAATTTTAAAGGTCAATATAAATTCAAGCTACGCGCGCTCTTTCCGCGTAGCTTAAATTTATATTGACCTTTAAAGTTAGAGGGGCATGAGGGGCCGATTCTTCCCTTATGCACCGGGGCCCTTGTCCACCTAGGTACGCCACTGACACTAACCCGTTGAGAAGAACCGGTGAAACAAATTCGTTCGGGAGCCATGCTTTAGCAAAAAGGTGGAAAAAATTTCAAGAAATATAATATTATATTTTACAATGTAACCTATATCAAAATTCACAAGTACATACAATTACCTACGTAATAGCCTTGCAATGGCGTTGCAAAGGTATCTTATTTAAATAGCGATTCAAATTTAAACATAATTTAGTACACAAGAATCGCAAGAGCGGGCGCCCTGCTACGCATCTCGAAATTCGAACGAATTTCAATGAAATATATATCTTCTTGTATAGTAAATAAAGTTCAATTTTGTATCGCAATCTTTAAAATGTAGTGCGCATCGCGTCTCGGCGTGAACTGACCTCAAGACATAAGTTGTGTTGCACATAATAACATTATCCCCCCTATTAATAAATAAAAGCTTGTAAAATATTAACACAACCGATTATTATATTACTAGCTGTTGCCCGCAGCTCCACGCGCGTAAATACACTATCCCTCGAGAACACTGCATTTTTTCGGGATAAAAAGTACCCTATGTTTTAATACAGAGCCTAACCTACTAAGATACCAAAACTTCATCAAAATCGGTTCAAAAGTTTTTGCGTGAAAGAATAACAAACATTCATTCATCCATCCATCCATCCATCCATCCTCACAAACTTTCACATTTATAATATTAGTAGGATTAAATATCTGTCAAGTGACTTTCCAACGTATCAGATAAAGCAACATGGAATTTACACAACTGTTTGGTTGTGTAAATACTTTTAATAGTAGTAATGTTTAAGCACAATATAAATAATGTATAGCAGCGAACTCAGCCCTGTCCTTAAAATGTTTACCTACGATTGAGCATGGCCGAACTGAGCGCTAGGGCTGGTACAAAGAAAGCGTTGAAAGTGCACAAGCATCACGGCACAACTAACTGAAACTCGTTAGTCGTTCAATACGGCGGCAAGCTCCATACTTCTGATATTTAAGGTTTCGTTAGCGGCCGTGTAAACGTATATGTGTGGGTTCGCCGATTTGGGCGGTCTAGACTCTAGTATAAAGATGGTCTACTGTAGATTATTTATACTGTGGTACAAGTAGGTATTTATTCACATTTTATTTTCCAGTTAAAAACCTTCATCGAACTCGCTATCAAAACTGGCTTCGAGATCATCCCGCTGATACAGACATTTGGTCACATGGAGCACGTCCTCAAGTTGTCAGACTTCGAGCATTTAAGAGAAGTGCACTTTTTCCCCGACTCTATATGCCCTAGTGTCGTGGGCAGCTTGCAGGTCATACAGGATATGTTGCAGCAGGTAATAATCCCGTTACTTTTATAAAAGTGGGGAGGACAAATTGATGGATGGATGGATATTTGTTACTCTTTCACGCAAAAACTACTGGAAGGTTTTCGATGAAATTTATTATGGTAGTAGTTTCGCTTCTGGATAAAAATATAGGCTACTTTTTATCCCTTTTATAATTTGTAATTACAATAATAATGAGGATGTTTGTTATTTTTTCTGCAGTTAGCGAGCAGACCCAACGCACAAAAGGGTCATCTGGTGGCGTAAGTGGTAACAAAAACGATCAATAAGAACTTTCGATTCTTTTTCTGTCACCAGGCGGCGCTTGGTAGCACGACGGTCCTAGTCGTTTTTTTTTTTTTTTTTTTTTATGAAATATGGGGGCAAACGAGCAAACGGGTCACCTGATGGAAAGCAGCTTCCGTCGCCCATGGACACTCGCAGCATCAGAAGAGCTGCAAGTGCGTTGCCGGCCTTTTAAGAGGGAATAGGGTAATAGGGGAGGGTAGGGAAGGGAATAGGGTAGGGGATTGGGCCTCCGGTAAACTCACTCACTCGGCGAAACACAGCGCAAACGCTGTTTCACGCCGGTTTTCTGTGAGCCCGTGGTATTTCTCCGGTCGAGCCGGCCCATTCGTGCCGAAGCATGGCTCTACCACGTACCACTAGTCGTGTCTAAAAGCTGTCAGATGTCACGAATTTAAAAACCCCAAGAAAAACCCTCATTGATAGAGTTCGAATTTTGAGCTCCGCCGCCGCCCCGTGCCGCTCTTGTAATGAAACGTGTATCTTTTGTGTAGTGAATAAAGTTCAATTTTAAATAGCTGTCTTTAAAATGCGCGCGTGCGTCGCGACGCGTCTCAGTGTGAACTGACCATTGAACGCAAATTAATATAACTTGGACCAAACTGTAATCCCTCAATATACATATAGATATTACGAGTTAAAACCTTGGGCTGGACATGGGCTATTTTATCGCGGCTGTGCCAACGAAGTTAGCAAGCAACATCTAGTAGATAAATAATACCTATACCCCCTTACTAATAAACGCTCTATAAGCTTTGAATAGTTACACAGTGTTTTGTCTCCTTCTATCGAATTCAAAATGTCACTTGTGTGGTATGAACAAAACACTGTATAACTATCCAAAGCTTAAAAAGTGTTTATTAGTAAGCGGGATCTGGGGGCACGGCAGTGCCCCCGCCAAGTCGAGCGCGAAGCAAACACTGCCGTACCATCCTTTACTGGAACCATTTCGCCGCATTTTCAGGCCCCTATTTGAGAACCTCTGGATAAGACCAGAACGCAGAAATTTTCGTCATCCAATAAGCTATAATCACGTACTTAAAATCTAAAATTTCAAGTCTGTAGGTCATTTAGTTCCGAAGTTAAGCGAAAGCAAAGTTTCGCATTTTCGACACTCACTCACTCACTCACTCACTCACTCACTCATGATCATCAAAATAGAACTAGTACTTCCCATAAACTTAGAGAGCTGAAATTTGGTACAGAGTTGGGGTTTAATGGCCACATAAAGGGAAAACTATAAAAACTAGGATAATCAATCTGGGGGCACGGCAGTGCCCCTGCCAAGTCGAGCGCGAAGCAAACACTGCCGTACCATTCTTTACTGGAACCATTTCGCCGCATTTTCAGGCCCCTATTTGAGAACCTCTAGATAAGACCAGAACGTCGATCTAGGGGCACGGCAGTGCCCCCGCCAAGTCGAGCGCGAAGCAAACACTGCCGTACCATTCTTTACTAGAACAATTTTGCCGCATTTTCAGGCCCCTTTATTCTACTCGAACTTTATTCTACTCGAACATTACACAAATTAAATAAACAAATTACACTAAAATCTAGGAAAATAAATCAATATGCCCACGTTTCTACAAAAAGAAGTGAAATCCCACCAAAAACATTCTGTAAAAAACTAGCCAAGTCTCGATGGAGCTGCTTGTTTATCTCTAAAAAGTAATGAAATCTAGAAAAATCGTGCCAAGTCTAAGGTTCCTTACTGCGGTTTCTTTATTATTATAGTTAATGTTGTGTGACTTGGCCGTTGAACATTCTTTAAACTTTAGTGGGTGGGCCAAGTCACTCAACATTAACTATAATAATAAAGAAATCGCAGTAAGGAACCTTAGACTTGGCACGATTTTTCTAGATTTCATTACTTTTTAGAGATAAACAAGCAGCTCCATCGAGACTTGGCTAGTTTTTTACAGAATGTTTTTGGTGGGATAGTCTTTAAAACTTTAGTTTAACCTAATACAAAGAATCAACAATATATCGCAATTAAATGGATTAGTTTAAATAATGTAAAAATTATTATAATTAAATGGATGCCATTAAAAATGATAATGTAAAGTACTCGCATCCTTTGAAATGAAACATGTTTAAAGCCTGACAAAAGTTAATAGCAAAAACGTAATTGAGCGCATATCAGCATACTGACAAGGAGTTTATTTAATAAACGTAATTTCAAATATCAAAATGGTGATTTTCCAGACCTTATAACCCTTATTATGTTTCGTTATAATACCTAACTTTATAATATTATGTTTAAGCTTGCTTAATTTATACTAATATAATAAAGAGAAAAAGTTTGTTTCTTTGTTTGTTTGCATTGGATAAGCTCTGAAACTACTGGGCTGATTTTGATAGAATTTGGCAAGGATATAGAATAGACTACGGGAAAGGACATAGGCACCTTTTTATTGCGGCAAAATATACGGTTCCTTCGAGATTTCCTTTAACGTGCACGAAGTCGCGGGTAACATCTTTGTCTTCTAATATATAAGGCAAACCTAACTGACCCATCTATCAACGTACAGCCGAAACTACTGAACGGATTTCGCTGAAATTTGACATACAGATAGTTGTAATGACGTAGGCATCCGCTTAGAAAGGATTTTTGAAAACTCGCCTCCCTAGGGGGTGAAAAAGGGGTTAAATTTTTGTATGGAAACCGAACTCCACGCGGACGAAGTCGCGGGCAAAAGCTAGTTTATTATAAACTTGTTGTTATTCGTATACATAGAAACTATTTATATACTTTATAACTATGTAAATTACTTTTAAAACCAACTTTTGACTCGTTGAATAATTATTACCCTAACTCACGGTGACAGTGAGTTATGCCAGCAATTAAGGTTTATACAACTTATGCACTGCTAGAATCGCCTGGAAAGTGTGAACCATAAATCCTAATTTCAACAAGTTTTTATTATACTTCGTGTTTTACGCCTGGATATTGTTGTAAAAGCTGTCGCAAGAGAAGTAGACACTAAGGGCGGTGTTCTTGGTCGATTCTTATTTCTAAGTTCGCCTTATAGACATGCTTATGGTGACATTTTGATTCACAGTCGTAACTTAAGCATTGTCTTAAGGCGGTTCACCGAGGCGTAAGCGAGTAAAAGCATTTCGCTATATTTAATGGTTTATCTATTTGCAATTAAGGAAAACCATTTAAAAAAATTGTCAATTTAACTAACGATATTGCCTAGATAACTTACTAAATTGTTACGCGTTTAGATTTTCTTCACTCGATTAAATAACTTCCCGAAAACAGCTCAAAATAAAAAAAAAATCCAATTTCTCCGTAGGAAAATTCTATTTCTACAAGATAATTCTTACATATAATAATTTATCTTGAAGTACTCAAGATATCTTACTAATTTATTAAATCCTATATTGTAATATATTTAATAAAATGATGGTTATTCCAAAATGTTTTGAAGTTGTCTAGCTTATTAGGACCTCCCTTGAACCTCGCCTGCCCGACAGTCGGTCCATAGATAATACAGATATATATATTAGAGTCGGTCGATGGCGCCTGCCAGCGTCGGACCTGTGCTAGCTTTTTCAGTGCAATAAAATAAATAAAACTAAGAAAAAAAACACTACTGAAATGTAAAAAAGGGACAGGAAAAGATAACTATACGAAAAGGTATGCAAATAACGTCTCTTTTTGTATTTTAGATTAGCTAGTCGTGATCTATATTACATTTCATAATTATTTGATAACACAGTCTAGTTATTTATGAAGTGCGATGTGTTGGTAAGGTTTTATAATTTACTATCGGATACTCCCTTAAGCTGCACGTCCACTGCATCGGAATCGGAGCGGACGGAGCGGACGGAGCGTCGGCATTTACAAAATGCCGATGGGGTGCGTCCACTGCATCCGGATTCAGCATCGGCAATTTAGTTATTTTTAGTCCGTCAGCCTGAACGTGCATTTGCATTATGGAGGATAGTGACGAGATATATTGTTGTAATCTCAGACCGAATAGGTTGTAATTAGCTTATTTTATCAGAAGAGGAAAAGAGAAACAAGAGGAAACGAAAGATATGGGTTCATAAATCATAATATAAATTCAAAAAGAATAATTTTTGGAGAATTTCATACATTATATTCTGATTTATTAGAAGATGAAAATAGATTTTTTGGGTACATTCATATGACTCGAAAAAAGTTTTTTGAACTTCACTATATTCTACAATTTTTATTTATTATTTGCCCAATTTCATCCCATATATCGTCTCTCCTCAGTTGGTTAAGATAATGTTGATGTTTTAGATTGTAAAGTTCATCATATTTTTCCACTAAAGTAATTAAAATATCGTCATTCGTCGTGAATAAGTATTTATGTATAGCCGTCGCGTCGTCGCAAACACGTCAGAACTTGAAACGTTCGGAATCCGAATGACGGGTTCACTGCCGATGACGTCATCGGCAAAAATACCGGTCGCGGGCGCAGAAATGCCGATCCAGTGGACGCAGTACCATAGAAATCCATACAAAGCAACAAATCCGTCCGCTCCGTCCGCTCCGATTCCGATGCAGTGGACGCGCAGCTTTAGTGTTTTACATTTAGTGTGCTTAGTGACTTGTATGTCGGTATATGTATATATGTTTTTGACACGCCTTACAGCCTAAACGACTTGATGAAGCTATTACCTACACCTACAACCTACACCAATACTTGTAAGTTTTTCTACACAAATATTGTCTAGATAACAATAAAGAATAATAATAATAATAATATAATATCTATGGACGCTTCACACCACGTCAATCTGATCCCGTGGTAAGTTCTCAAAGAACTTGTGTTAAGGGGTCCAAACAACGGAAATATATTTTATATACTTTTATACTATACACATATTTATGATTTTTTTATATTATACATATATTTAATACACATCCATGACCCAGGAACACAGAAAAACTTTTTGTTCCTTCGGCGGGATTTGAACCCGTGACCCCCGGCTTGAGCACCAACACGCTCAACCAACTGAGCCACAGAGGTCGTCAATAATAAACAAAATATTTATATAATTGGGTGCTGTCAATTGAGAGGTATTTACTTTTACTTATATTAGAACTTTCTTATCCCGACAGACGTTGTTCTGTCTTAAGGCTGCGCTAGTCGGTTTTTTCTCCATACAAACGCTGTTGGTGATTTACTCCAAAGTCAAACATTGTAGACCCAAATTCTAGCGTAATATCGATTTTTATGACACTTATCTAGGTCGGTATTTGCTTATATTTCTGAAATTCAAATTATTGTAGAAGATAATAGACTCCAAACATCGCATTTTTAACGCAACTTTGAACGTAAATAAAAAATAAACAAAGAATGATAATAAAAAAGCAAGCAAATACCGACACAGTTCGATTATTCAGCAATTGAGATAATTTTACTTCAGACAAAAATATTATATAGTTTTTTCATAAAACACCAACAGCTGAGTATCGATTTGCGTAATTCGAAGACGTCTTTTCTAAAATACTTTACACAGCTGCATAAATGTGTACAGTATAGCTTCTCTTATAAGTATAGATTACTATTTTATGGGTATATCATTTTTTCCCCAATATTAGGTGAAATAACAAGCATTTTTCCCGCGCGCAGCACTGAGTTCGAGCCGTTGACTAGCGCACTCTTAACTATGAAGTGGGATAAATAAATAACTACCAACAACTACATTTACAACTACGCCTACAACAACATGTACACCTACTTCCTACAACTGCACCTACACCTACAACCTACACCTACTAGGCAGTAAGTGAAGTTGTAGGTACTCTAATAATACTAGGGGTAGATAACTGCACCTACGACTACATCTACACCTACACCTACTTCCTAAATCTGCACATAAAACTACACGTCCTACCTACACCAACATACACCCACTACCTACTACTACAACCTAACCTATACTTGTACCTTTTTCTACACAAAATTTGGTCAGATAATAAAATAATATATTTATATAATTTGGTGCTGTCAATCGGAAGGAATTTACTTATACTTATATTAGAACAGTCTGATACCGACAGACTTGTTCTGTCTGAACTATTAGCGGGTCAAAATTAATAAATACAAACAACTACACCTACATCTACAACTATATCTACACCTACTACCACTAACTACTACCTACTACCTACACCGACTTCCTTCAACTACTAGGTATTAGGTGTAGTTGTAGGTATTCTAGTAGTTCTAAGAATAGGTTACTACACCTACAACTACATCTACACCTACTAAGTAGGTGACTACTGTAATGATGACTAAACAAACGATTTTTTGTTTGTTTTTAGCACTTCAAGAGGAAGTGAAAGATTGTTCTAAAACCGGGAGGCCGCGTAATAGAAAGATCCACACTGTTACGTTCTGTATCGTGACGATGCGATAATAATTCGACAAGTTTCTTACACAATCTACAGGAGAACGACGGAAAAAATAAATTTAAAAACAAATTATTACTTTATATAACATTTCAATTTTATCAATGTGTTGCTTGTTTAGCTGTGTGAAACTTAAGAGTTTTCTGTATTAAACTTATAGAAACCAAAGTCTATCTGTCCGTCCATCCGGATGTCCGCCAATATATCCTGTCTATCTAGTCCAGTAGGAATCGGCGCATGAGTACCGAAAACTATTCCACCTCAATTTTTTTATGCGATCCTCTTCAAATTGCCCTCCTAATGATATAAATGCATGTTGCCATTGCGCAACCCGGTGCCATATTGTTTAAACCGAAATTGTTTAAACAATTGCAAGGAATTGTTAGTTTTTAACCGGACAATTTTTTTTATATTCTTTATTGAAATACCAATAAAAAAGGTCCTATGACTTTTAACGATAAGGTTAATATTTTTAAAGATATGAATTTTTAAAGGTTCGAAAAATCTCAAATTTGGGTACTTTCGACCCATGAAAAATATATTAAAAAAAAACATAATGTCTAAGTAATATATTTTTTTAATTCTCTATACAATTGTTAATAATATTGTTAAAAGAGATTTAAAAACATTTCATTGTTTATATCTTTTTTTTAATTGTTAATTCCGCACGCTCACAAGTATCATGCGTCGCTTACCTTTAAGTACAGTTATATATGTATATGTATCAGGCTTCGGATTTTTCACTACATCGTCTTCAGTTTCACAAAAAATGCATGGTAAGGTATCATCAGAATATTTTCTTTTCTTGGGAACAACTAAAAACGACATGACACTCACATTTATTGTAACGAAAAATCATAAAAACTAAAAATATAATTATTATATTCTGATGATACCTTACCATGTATTTGTGAAACTGAAGACGATGTAGTGAAAAATCCGAAGCCTGATACATATACATATATAACTGTACTTAAAGGTAAGCGACGCATACTTGTGAACGCGCGGAATTAACAATTAAATAACCTAACCAAGAGCATGTCAGGACATGTCTAAGGAGGGTTCCATAACTATAAACGCGTAATATGCTTTTTTTAAATTACTCCAAAAGTTACTGTCCGATTTGGTTCAAAATAGTTTTCCTAAATAGTTTTTAGCATTATCTATCAGCATGGAAATTTGCAAGTTTCTATCTCCTATGGTTTAAAAATGCTAGGGGGGGGACCAACTTACCAACTACTTTGGAGGCCGATTACTCGAAAATGGTCAACTTTATAAAAAAGTAGCGTATGAAACCTTGCCTTTATTTTAAAAGACCTATTCTACGATACCCCACACGATGGGGTAGAGTGAAAAAATATTTTTCATCCCCACTTCACATGTATGAAGAGCCACCCCTAAAATATAAAATTATTATTTTTTTATAATCCCGAAACCGTTATCTATACACAATCTATAACTGCACCAAATTTCATCAATTTATATTCATAATTACAGGAGCTAGAGGCGCGGACAGACAGACAGACAGACAGACAGACAGACAGACAGACAGACGGACAGAGCGAAACTATAAGGGTTCCTTAAGTATTACGGAACCCTAAAAAAAGATATAAACAATGAATTTTTTTAAATCTCTTTTAACAATATTATTAACAATTGTATAGAGAATTTAAAAAAAATATATTACTTAGACATTATGTTTTTTTTAAATATATTTTTCATGGGTCGAAAGTACCCAAATTTGAGATTTTTCGAACCTTTAAAAATTCATATCTTTAAAAATATTAACCTTATCGTTAAAAGTCATAGGACCTTTTTTATTGGTATTTCAATAAAGAATATAAAAAAAAATTGTCCGGTTGAAAAATAACAATTCCTTGCAATTGTTTAAACAATTTCGGTTTAAACAATATGGCACCGGGTTGCGCAATGGCAACATGCATTTATATCATTAGGAGGGCAATTTGAAGAGGATCGCATAAAAAAATTGAGGTGGAATAGTTTTCGGTACTCATGCGCCGATTCCTACTGGACTAATCTGCTTGTATGTCAACAATACAACCATCAAACAACATTCTTCTTTAAGAAGACGCTTTCGATGCCTTTAGAATGTTTAAGACTATACTGCCTTTTTCATTACAGAAATGTTTTACCAAAATTAATAACAGAACAAAAACTAAATAAATAAAATTATTTATTAGATTTTATTCAACGTTAGAAAGCAACCAAAACTAAATATGTTCGATTGCTTGTAAATCAGCGGGATAGCGGTAGCGACTAGCGACCGTGTTCAATCTCGATCAAAAATCGGACAACGTCTTTTTATAGGTTAATTCGAAAGAGTACTTAATTATAAATACCCGAGTAAAACACCCATGAAGCTCGCTTGCATAGTTTTAAAATTATCTCAAAGTGAAAATTCGTATCCCGCATTGATAAAAAAAGTGAAAAAACGTTTTAATTAAAAATTCTTAAGGAATAGCCAAAAATATGTTGTACATTGCTTAAAGAACATACAGAAAGCTACATTTTGAACCCTTTTCAAGTCGGATATGACTTATGGTGGCCATAAAAACAAAGAAAATCGAATTTTAGTTTTTATTTTTTTCTGACTAATTTTCGCAAAAGTCGCACCTAGAATTTACATTAAAAGGAAGCTAGTGATCACTACTACCACTGATAAAATAATCAAATCCTAAAGAGATGGAGAATCGTAGAAAAATGGTTTTGAAAAAATGCGGGATTCGCGGGATTCGTCTTTAGAAAATTATATATTTTTCGATACAGAAACTTCTTTTGAACTGTTCAGAACTTGAATAAGAACAATAAAAATAGATGATATAGATAAAATGCCACATTTAAACCCTTTTTAGCGTGTACAATAAAAACTGGTTATACAATTTTAGTTATTATTTTTTTCTGAGCAAGTTCCGCTGAAGTAGCAGCTTCAACTAACATTGATATAAAGCCAATACACGCCACTACTATGCTAAGTTCGTTAAATTGGAGCAAGTAAGCTCACAAGTTGCCGTAATATCTTAAAATACTACCATTGCCTTGTCAGTATATTTTTGAAATGTGTGTTTTTGTATATAAAAATATAGATCGCTTCTTTACTAAAAAGTGTAGCTTAGCTATTAAAAGCAGCAGAGATGAACATAAGCTAGTTATTCCTTACCAAAGAATTAACATCTTTAGCAGAAATGCGTACTGTATGGCAGTTTGCATCTTTAAAAAACTACCTAACTATTTTAAAGGACTAACAATACAAAGATATAAAAGTGAACTAAACACCTGGCTCCTCATAAAAACGTATTATTCAATTAAAGAATTCTTCGACGACAAAAATATTGAATTATAAACATAATGTAATTTTTCCATTGATAATAATCATATCACTTGTACTTAACTATTGTATAATATTAAAAGTAATGTGACATTGTACCTAATTATTCTGTTTTGAAATTTGACATTATATAAACCGTATTATTTTCCTGACTTAAATGCATTGATTCTATTTTGTTTCTGATTGTTAACCAATTTTTTGTATCCATTGTTTGCTATGTATTAATTATTGAATTGTAATCGTTATGTATTGACATATTTTTGTTACTTATTTTTATTTTCTTTACAATTTTATATTATTAGGTAATCACTTAAAATTCATGACTAATTAAAATAAATAACATTTACAATAATAATAATAATAAATAATATGTAAAATGCCTTATTGTACCATATTCCTAGCAAATAAATGATTTGGTTGATTGATTGATTGAATATAGTAACCCTTTAATGTTACACCGTTAAAAGGTGTAAAACGTTGAAATTGATTTTCCACATAAGCATTTTCTGAAAATAATACTTTTATTTTGCATGCGATTCTTTCCTATATTGGATGTGAAGTGCCTTACAAAACGTTACAGGCTATTCATTCATATAACAATGTTTTGATCACCACTAACTCTTAACTCAGGTTAAGAGTTAGTGATGATCAAAACATGTTCAGAAATTTTCGCGCTTTTGATATTTGTGTGTATGATGGAAACACAGGACAGTCTCTGTTTTTTAATGATATTCTATACTTGCCTTTTCACCAAATTTCGTGAAAAAATATTTTTTTTTTTGTACAAGATCAAATAAAAAGCCAAAAACTTTGTTATTTAAATATTACACATACATTTTGAGGTTATATGAAAAGAGTGTAAACACAAAAGTTATAGATCTTATTATTACCTACAACTTTGTTATTTACCTTTTTCCATATGAGTTGTAGTTTTGCCGGAAATCGAGATAATCCGTTTTCTACTCTTAAAAACTCATCCCCTTCACTTCCCGACCACAAATCGCCCGTAATTTTTTTTTTACTTTTATTTTTGTTATATACTCTTCCTTTTTCAATGGCTTTCATCCTTTATAAATTTATTTTACTCTTGACCATTTTTAGAGGTAAAAGCACTAGTCTATATGTAGCCGCTGTGTATGAGTGAAATACTATCTCGACCTTTCCTTTCTTCTAATCTTTTTATCACTTAGAGGTAAAAAAAGACAAGAGATTGCATAAACAATCTTACTAATATCATAATTGCGAAAGTTTGTTTGTATGTTTATTTATTTGCATGTTTGGCTTAAGCGGCTGAACGGAATTGAACTAAATTTGGCACACAGTTAGACTGTAGCCCGTATGTATACAAAGGTGTGGCTACTTTTTATGCAAAAAAAATATTTTCGTGCAAACGAAGTTGCGGGAAACATCTAGTATGACATATTTATGAAAATGTTAAGAAAAAGTTTCAAAATGATTTCCATAACCAATGACTATCACAAGCAGTTAGCGAAATAGGTAGAAGACTATTTTGACAGCTGCTCCTCCTCTCACCTATTATTTCTTCTGCACCCACAAGTAAAAATGGAAGAGCAAATAAATAATTTTACAATTTTAAGAAATAGGCTGTCTTGTGTTTCCATCATAAACGAATATATTGAAAGTACGAAAATGTTCAGTTTAAGAGTTGGTGATGATCAGAAAATTGTAATATGGATGAATAACCCAAGCCTGTAACGTTTTGTAGGGCACTTCACTTCCAATATTATAATATACGATTTAGAAAAATGGTTGCAAGTGACCAATTTGTTAGTTATTAATAAGTTATTAAGAAGTTGTTACTTATAATTATTTTTCCTGGGTGTTCGACAGGAGTAGAAGTCAGTCACTCTATACATACAATTGCACATACAATACAAGAAGGAAAATTTCTGAAAAAGTAACATAGAGGTCAAAAAAAACCTAGACCGTTCTTTTTTTATTACGACAACTTCCCGTCTAACATAATGCTTGATAGATGGCAAAGTTTTCAATGTAATCACAAACACAAAGTCACAATTAAGATGCCCAATTTATGATGTGATAGCTTCACACTTTAACAACCTTGAACTAGTTGCATGCAGGAATTGCGATCAAGGCACCCTTAAATATGGGATCACAACACCTCTCCACTGCTGAATCAGAGTATTACAGTTTTTTCTGCATCTTTCCTACTTGGAAGAAAGACGTTCAAACTTGGAGAGTTCGAAAAAACTCTGCAGAAGGAGAACGCGTCCAAGCTAAAAAACCGAGATCCAAAGAAAAATTAGGCAACAACTAGGATTGTTAGTCGATGTCGTCAAGGTAAATGCGGGAACGACCAATGACCGTAATACTGCACGGATCCTTCTCAGTGATAAGAACCGACACAAGTTTTCCGAAATTTTAGGATTAGAAGAATGGTTGCTAGATGGGATGCACAATTTGTTAGTTGCTCTCAGTTGTGACTTACATATTGATATACGTACTAAGTTTGGTAGTTACTGCACACAAATTGCAGAAAAATATGTAAGTACTTATGTATTCCAACACATGACAGTCACCATACATAAGATACTGATTCGTGGGAAAGACATTATTGAAAATTCAGCTTTACCTGTCAGCATTCTCTTGGATCAAGCTGCGGAATAAGTTCTGGCGCAGTAACCGAGAGCGGCGAGCACCATACTAGAAAGATGACCAGGCAAAAGAGAGTGGGAGATTTGTTTACCCGAGCTTTGCAGTCATCTGATCCTGTTTTGGCTGAAATTCGCCTAAATCGCCGACAAAATTATATTAAATGCATACATATTCCACAAAAGTTCAGGGATATGCTTCTCCTTGATACTCCTGACATAATCACAGGCGAAAATGAAAGTGAAACTGAAGACGAAACTGAATTTGCAGAAGAAAATCTGACGCAGGTACAGAACATAATTCTTTCTCGGGATATAAATATTTTTAAAGACGAATGAATGAATCGCAAGGAGTTTGCCCGCTTGCGTTTGTTAGAATATTGGTATTTTTATAGTAATATACCTTTAAAATAAATTTCATTCAAAAGCTAAATTTATCATTCTTATACTTTGACAGTTATGTTACAATATCATTTTATTATTTCCTGTTTTACAATCTACAGTTTAAAATTTAATATAAGTTAAATAATTCATCTAAATTATCAAATAACTTAATAACCATTAAACATTCTCTTTTGTATAACAATTTTAGTAAATTCCATAATCAACCTTACTTCCTGTTGGCGCCATTTTATTCTTATAAAAAGTTGGTCCGCCATTTTTAAAAGTTAGTCTTGGCCAAACTGTGAGAGTGATCGTTCATTATATTAAAGATAAGTATAACATTATCTAAAACCTATTGTATAAATTATAGCTAGATAGCTAGATTATCAAGTAATTGTCTTATTGATAATTTTGTTTTAAATTATATTTTATAATGTCAAAATGTTAATATTAATAATGTTAGTCAGAAGTATTGGTACATTATGAAAATGATTTGATTTGTTATTATTATAATAAGGAAAACCTTTATACAATAAATGTATTTAGCAATGCTTTAGTATTTTACTTCTTATCCTTTTGATAGTAACTATTTTGGTCATTCTGAATTATCTTTAGTTTTTATTCCCTTATCTTCATCTTTTTGACACGTTCATACTCACTTTGTTTTTTTTTCTTCAGTTTTTTCGGCGGTATTTTTTTTTAATCATTGTCATTACAATTGTATAATATTTTGTGGTAAGCAGTAAAGCAGTTGGCGAAATAGGTAGGGGGCCTATTGTACCCTCCTGCTCCAGTGTCGCCTATTATTCAGTGAAAATGAAAAGGCAAATAAAGAATATGATTAAAAAAAGAAACTGTCCTGTGTTTCCATCATACACGCAAATATTAAAAGAACGAAAATGTTCAGGTTAAGAGTTAGTGGTGATCAAAACATCGTTATATGCATGAATAGCCTGTAACGTTTTGTAAGGCACTTCACATCCAATATAGGACAGAATCACATGCAAAATAAGATTTTTTTTCCGAAAATGCTTATGTGGAAAATTAATTTCAACGTTTTACTCCTTTTAACGGTCTAACATTAAATAGTTATTATATTACGGCAACTTGTGACCTCACTTGCTTCAATTTAACGAACTTAACATAGTAGTGGCGAGTATGAGCGTTATATTAATGTTAGTTGAAGCTGCTATTTCAGCGGACTAACTTGCTCAGAAAAAAATAATAACTAAAATAATTATATAACCAGTTTTTATTTTACACGCTAACTTTTTAGCGTGTAAAATATTTTTTTTAAATGAGACCTTTTATCTATATTATCTATTTTTATTGTTCTTATTTAAGTTCTGAACAGTCCAAAAGAAGTTTTTGTATCTCAAAAGTATATAATTTTCTAAATATGAATCCCGCGCATCCCGCATTTTTTCAAAACCGTTTTTCTACGATTCTCCACCTCTTTAGAATTTCTATTATTTTACCAGTGGTAGTGGTGATCACTAGGTTTCTTTTAATATAAATTCTAGATACGACTTTTGCGAAAATTAGTCAGAAATAAATAAAAACTAAAATTCGATTTTCTTTGTTTTTATGGCCCCCATAAGTCATAACCGACTTGAAAAGGGTTTAAAATGTAGCTTTCTGTATGTTCTTTAAATAATGTATAACATATTTTTGGCTATTCCTTAAGAATTTTTAATTAAAACGTTTTTTCACTTCTTTCTCAATGCGGGATACGAATTTTCACTTTATGATAATTTTAAAACTATGCAAGCAAGCTTCATGGGTGTTTTACTCGGTTATTTATAATTAAGTACTCTTTCGAATTAACCGATAAAAAGACGCGCGACCCCTAAAAGGAGGTATTTTGCCGATACAATTTCACTTAGTATCTGCTTGTAAAAGTCCTAATCTCGAGACTTTACACACTATAAGTACAGTCTATTTCGTCTCAAGGTTTAGATATTTTAGTAGCAAATAAAAGGTTTAATTTCATCGAAAAATATCCCCTTTTGGGGGATGCAACCCGCACCCCTCCGAGCTACAAGCAAATATTAATAATTACAAATATGTTATGTTTTTGCGTTCTTCTAGTTGCGTTGAATAAACCTGAATAAATAATTTTATGTATGACGTATATCAAAAGATCCTCATTTTATTCCGCATAATATTTTGTACATTATTAAATAAGTTATTTCTGTACTTGCTTAGAAAAATGTAAAAAAAAACTTTTTAAAAAATGTCATATATTTTTAATTTTATTTATTGCCTATTTATTTTTAATTGCTATTAAAAGTATAGGAATACCCAAATTACATAAAAAATTACATATACAAAGGATACCTTTCTATTGGGCTTTTCTGTAATTTTTTGTATATATTTTTTTTTAATTTGGGTTAGAAACACCCAAATTTCTGTATACTTTGTGATACTTTCAACAGCTGATTGTCGGTAGAATGAGCAAACTTTTGATGTTGTATTTTACGTCATATTGTAGGCAGTATCATCATTTATCATAAATACTGACAATAAATAAAATCTTGGGGTAAAAATTTACAAAATAAGAAAAATATGGCAGAAAAAAAATTATTCAATTTTTTTTAGTTTTAAAATTAAATATATTATCTGATGTTAAGCACATAGTATATTTAATTTTTAATTAACTTAACCTCGCGTATATAATAAAATAATATCATAATCTCGAGAAGAAACACATTATATTATAATATATAGGAAACTACTTAATTACGCTAGTATATAATTATAAATAATACTCGGTCATCTGCTTTTGTTTATTATTACAATTATATTATTTCACATTTTATAGGTAATGAAAACAAATAGAAAATGAACTACTAAAATATTATATTTTGTACTGTGGCGTAGCGATAATGTCGTAAGACAGTGATCGTGGCGAGAGCGGGCGAGCGGACAGTTCCTCCGCGCGTCTCAGATTCGCATTGCCGGCGCCCCACACCTCACCCCCTGAAATCTAGGTTCGTGTCGAAATTACCCGCCTTAAGTATTATTTCATACAAATAAGACGGACTTATTCGAAAATTCTTAAGTCTTTTCTTAAGCAACGACCAAGAATTCAGGCCTAAGGCTGGGACCATATCCGGAATCAGGAACGTCGGAGAAAATTCAGAGCGCCGAAAATTAAACTGTGCTAATACAATATAGAGCTGAAAATCGAAGAGTCCAGTGTCGAGCTATTATATAACAACATTTGACTCTACACTTGTGTGTTCGATTTTCAACTCTATTGTGCGGTGTTCTTATTCTAGTGCTTTGAATTTTCCCCGGCCTTACGAATTACGGGCAATATAGTCGTAACCTAAGCCGATATATAACTCCTCAGTGATCGCGGCTGTTTATGGGCGACTCACTCACGATTTTCAACCCTATTGTATTAGAACAGTGTTCTATTTTCAATGCTCTGAATTTTCTCTGGCCTTCCAGATTTCGAACAATGTGTAGTCCCATCCTTATTGCGGTGCACTATTGGTTCTCGCACCGAAAAACACTCTAAATACCATACCTAGTGTTAGCAGCCTTCATGGTCTAGTGGTTAGAGCTCGGTTCTCGACTCGGAGGTCGTGGGTTCGATTCCCGCATTGTAACAACAAAAAATGTTGTTACCAAGTTTGGTTAGGACAATGCAGGCTGATCACCTGATTGTCTGACAAGAAAGATGATCCATGCGTCGGATGGCCATGTAAAAAGTCGGACCTGCGCCTGATCTCTCGCCAGTCGTGTCGGTCCGTCCCATTGGGTTACGAGAGTAAAAGAAGAGAGCGAGTGCTCTTGTATACTCCGCACACACTTGGGCACTATAAAATTACTCCTGCGTAACTGGCCTGGTTTCAATGAAACCGACCACCGTCACCGAAATCAGCGTGGGGAGTTATTATTATTATACCTAGTGTAAATCATAATAATAATAATTATTATTTTTCTTTTACTTTTCAGGTAACAAAGTTCCATACGGCCATATATCCTTTGAAGTACATACACATTGGTTGCGATGAGGTGTTCCAAATCAATCAGTGTAAGAGGTGCCAGAGCAGACATCTTAAACGTCAGTAAGTGAACTCTTATATCAGGAACCACCATCTGCCTTATACATAATATCTATAGGTACAGACTATAATATAGTAAAGAGGAAAAAATTGTTTGTTTGTTTGCATTGAATAGGCTCCGAAACTACTGGACCGAATTTGATTAAACTTGGCACAGATGTAGAGAGATGTAGATGTAAAGTAGATGTTGCCCGCAACTTCGTGCGCGCAAAAGTTAATCTCGCTGAAACCGTAATTTTTTCCGCAATAAAAAGTAGTTAATGTCCTTCCCCGTTGTCTACTCTATATCTGTGCCAAATTTCATTAAAATCGGTCCAGTGGTTTCGGAGCCTATTCAATGCAAACAAATAAATAAACAAACAAACTTTTCCTCTTTATAATATTAGTATAGAAGATAAGATAATAATTAACACAAAATATAAAATATAGACCTACAAAATTGTTTTGCAGTTTGTTTGTTGGGCCAATATTACAAACCTAATATAGACAATATAAAAACAAAATTATTTTAAGGATAATATTAATAAAACCAAAAATAATATTTAGTCGTAATTTTGCCGCCCTTTTTTTGTTTGCTGGAATATAAATAAAAATCCGTTTCCAGTGACATCTACTTGAATCATGTGAAAGCAATAACGAAAATAATTGACAATCTCACCCCGAACGCCGTTGTTTTGATATGGGATGACATGTTACGAGATATCCCCATAATAGACTGGCAGTTGAAAGAAAAGAAAGAAAGAGGGAATGAAAAATTACATAAAATACAACCGGTGTATTGGGATTATTCTCCATCCATTACCGTGTCACATATAAACATGATGAAGTACCATCGAAAATTCCAGAAGATTTGGATAGCATCAGCATTTAGAGGTGCTGATGGAAGAACTAGCACATATCCGGACTTACTAAATCGGTTATACAATCATTATGAATGGATGATGTTTATAAGAGACTATAAATTTGGTGGTGAGGACGAGACATTTCGTTTTGAAGGCATAATTCTTACTGGATGGTCCAGGTATAGTCATATGGATCCACCCTGTGATCTCATCCAAGTTAGTATTCCTAGCCTATTCCTTAATCTACTATTCATAGAATGGTCTATGAGTAATAAGGAAAAAGTCATCGTGGATGACTTAAGAGATATTTTCAATAAACACTTACAGAAGGATTTAATGGAAGAATTGAGATGTTCCGACTCGATTAATTTGGAATATTTTGATGGGAAACAGTGTGATTTTGACGGTAGCTATTTATATGAAGTGTTAACTAAATGTGATGAATTTGTAAATGAAATAACTGATACCGTTAAGGACAGTGGATTATTAACAGTTAAATATTATGCGACATTTAGTTCTGTGAATAGGCATCAAGTGGTAGATAATGCTCAATGGTGTAACAGAACTATTGTAGAACTAATAACTATAGAAACTGATATAAGAAAGGTAATGTCTGAATACTATGACGAATATTTTATAGAGGAATATGTTAATTTTAAACTATACGATACTAAAGCCATGTTGTTGAGCTTACTAGAAGATTTTAAGAATATTTTGTATGTAACCTCTTGGGATAGAACACCGTTTACATGATATTTTTTTTTTAATCGTTCATTGTTTTCAATTCACCGTATGCAAATAATGTATAAAAGTAACGTAGTACTCATATTGAAGAGAGACTCCAAACCGCAGCAGTCGGTACCTCTGTTCAGATACAATTTAATAGATAGATAGATAAACACTTTATTGCTCACATTAAAGTACGTACAATCAAATTACTAATAATATTTTGCAAACAAAAGGCAATGGAACACTAAAGTGTTGCCAATTAAAATGATATCTACCGGTGACTGTTCGATGATAATTATATTAACTAGTAAAACAATGAGTTGACTTTATGCCGTTTAAAACTCTTGTAAAGGACTGAAAGTTTTTCGTTGTTTTATCTTTAACCGCTAGCCCGCAAAGTGTCAAAGCCCAAAAGCAGAAGTTACTCGCTGATTTTTCTTTTCTAACCTCTAACTAAAAGAATGTTGATATTGTGTGTATTAGTGGTGTGTATTTTATATTAAACTTACATACTTAATATTCAAAATAAAGTGATTGCAATCGAGCGATAACCTTACAAAGAAGATATTAATTATTATTGTAATTCTCGAAAAGCACGAAATTTCTATTTTTCAATCCCTTTGTGGTGTATTTCAAAATTTAAAAAAGATGGAAATGTATGTACTGACCTCGTCGATCGCTATACTGTAGGCTGAGATGATGATGATGATATTTCCAATTACAC
This sequence comes from Glaucopsyche alexis, assembly GCA_905404095.1. Classification (NCBI taxonomy): domain Eukaryota; kingdom Metazoa; phylum Arthropoda; class Insecta; order Lepidoptera; family Lycaenidae; genus Glaucopsyche; species Glaucopsyche alexis. Next base: position 6,199,522 of record FR990064.1, on the reverse strand, counting down.
TTCACTTTAAAATAATTAATTTAACGATAGGGAAAATGCTACCGATTTAAATTAAAATATGTCGTATATCATACATAAAGGAATAATACAACAATATCGGTTGTAGGGATAAAATCACTTTGGAATTAATAAAACTCCTTTTTTGTTTTTCAAATTTATTTATAACGTCATTTCGGCTGCTTTACGGCAACCATTGAATGTGGTCACAGGAGATCTGGGGTGATAGATGTCAACTCTCATATTCGTAGAAGTTATTCAAACTACCCGCAGATTCTTGTAATAATATTTGTGTTCCGATTTACTCAGAAAATGCTTGTAGTATTATGAAGCCACAGTGTTTTAGATTTTAAGTTTTGTTATATAATATAAAGAACTCTTAGATTTTAAAAGATCCCAGCGATGAAGAATATAATTCGACGCTGATGGAGTCGCAGACAAAAGTTAGCTGTAAATATACCAATAACGATACGATATTGTTACGTATATCGGTGAAAACAATAAAGGAATTATGATAATTTGTTTCAAAGAAAAATTACGAAGAAAGGAAAATAATATAATAAATTGAAAGCCAAATGTCATATTTGCTCAAGTTATAAGTGAAATCTTCTAATAAGATAAGTGCTTTTGGAAGTTATATTTTCATTTCTCCGAGTACACGAATGTTTTTTCAGTTCCGATACATAGTCTGAATTATTTATGTTAATATTCGATACCATCATGAGTTACGAAAGAATTTATTGATTTCTACACTGAAATATGAATGTTGTAATAAAATTCTTTCGTCTTGTGTGGATCGTTGAATTTATTTATACCACGTATAACACGTACAATATACATTTACACAAATAGCATAGCTAGAGACATAAAAGTTAGATATAAAACTGTCTATTTGCCGGTTCTAAACTTGGCAGTTTTTATATTGACCAAAATGTATGAAGATTCTATGAACAAGAAAAGGTCATAAGTAACAAGCAAACTATTTTGATATGTACGGCTGCGCGCCAATTAGAAACCCAGAAAAATATGTCTGTCATTCCTACTCTTTTCCGCCCCAAACGTGGAATTTAAAAAAATAAGCTGTAAAGCTTACTAATAGGTAATTAAAGAGTAATTTTCACTTAGCGAAGCGCGATTTCAATAGATTTTTATATACTCTTTCCGAATTTTTATATTTGCTAACTCATGTTGGTACCACTCGTACCGTCACGCCATCTTAAAAACAGTTTTTCGACCGTGAACGCTTTATTAGATCACTGTAAGTAGCAGTTTATTTTACTTATTGTGTCATTTACATATATGCTTATGAATTACTTTATTGTACATTCTTTTGCAAAGTTATAATTGTCGCTAGTACCTATTTCAAAAGATTTAATGAAAATAAAAATATAATTAATAATTTAAACCATTTTATTTACTCAACAATAAATATCAGTATCAAAATATGTATCATTCCTTAAACATAAAAATAACAAAATCATTCTCACTAACACAATACTTATATTATCTATTTTTGGCATCCTCTTTGGTTTCCTCTTCCTTAATTTTACTTTCCTCTGTATTGTCTCTTGGCTTGTGTACTGGTGCTATTTCTACTGGGGGTGGTGTTATTGGTACTAAACTACCATCTTCTTCTGCTACTTTAAGACCTATTGTCGCACCAAGTTTAGCACTTGCCTGTCTAAACGTATCCGATAATTTAACTTGCACCACGTTAATGCACATAGACGTTAGAGCCAAACCGAAAACTAGATATAGAATTGATGCCATCATGAATATTGGATGATCGGGGACTAAATCACCTAGACCTATAGTGGACATAGATATGAAAACGAAATAGAACGACTCAAAGAAACTCCAAGTTTCCCATAAATTGTATCCAATAGCACCAATGACGATATAAACGACTAAGATTATGATGGCTACTGATATGGGTAAGTTGAATTCATCGTCTATCTCAAAAACTGATGGTGCGGGTGTCCCAGGATCAGTTTCAACTTCCGTTTCTCTCACCACACCGGGTTTGGGAGGTAGTGGGGGTGGTGCATCGCTGGACTTCCTCTCCACTGGTGGACCAGTAGCCACCTCCACGTCTTCTTCGGAGAATACTTGTGATGGTCGCCGCACTACTTCATACACGATGTTCAGTCCTTTCATTACCTCCTGGAATTTAAAAATTGAATTTAAGTTTGCATAATTAATCATAATATTATATCTTCGGATTTATTGTTATTTCCAACTAGTTTTACGTTCGGTCACGAAAAAGTGATATTTATTATTATTTTATTGTATTTATTTTATTATTATTTATTATTTTAGTTTCTAAATAAAATAAAATTATTTTCTATTTTATTTTATTTATTACTAGCTTTAGCCCGCGACTTCGTCCGCGTGGAGTTCGGTTTCCATACAAAATTTTCACCCTCTTAGGGGGAGAATTTTCAAAAATTCTTTCTTAGCGGATGCCTACGTCATTACAACTATCTGTATGCCAAATTTCAACGAAATCCGGTCAGTAGTTTCGGCTGTGCGTTGATAGATGAGTCAGTCAGGTTTGCCTTTTATATAATTAGATTATTTATTATTTTATTTTCTAAACTATAAGATATTAGGCATTAATGAAAAGATACCATGCTGATAACTCTTTAGAAAAATAATTTTGAGCAAAATTGGACAATAACTTTTGAAGTAATTTAAAGAAAACCTATTGCGCGTTGATAATTAAGGGAGTTGGTAAGGTTATTTTTACTAGCCTGTGCTCTCCCAAAGCTGAGCAAAGACCGCTTCCAAAGTCCTCCAAGTCTAATATTACCTACACTCTAGCAAAATCAATTTACTATTCCCTTTATTTAAATTCCCAATTGTCTGAGACAAAATTAGACCTATCGCACAAAAGTAATTTATGAAACAAATTACCCATTTTAAGAGTAAAAGAAACATTAAATATAAAAAGCCAATAACAGATATAAAAATCCGACAATCCGATTTAGAGACACGCACAAAAATGATTTCTCATTTCCGAATGTTCATAATTTCTGACGGAATGTTTATCCGATGTGTGCTCGCCAAACTGATTCCGACAGATAATTTGAACGATGTTTGAGGTTGTTTTGATTCACATTTTATTGAATTATACGGCTACTTTGGTGGGTTCTCGCGGGATTTCGTAGTATGTTTTTATCAGAATTATTTTGGGACTTTCAATTCTTTCAGATATCTCTGGTACCCTGGCTTATTAGGCTAAGAACCAGTCTAATTGATATGTTAAAGTCAAGAACTTGAGAAGAAAATGTTTTTCATTAAGATGCAATAGTTTTTTTTTTATTGATCGCTGGCTGTTGCCCGCGGCTCCGCCCGCCCAAATATAGTATTCCATAGGAATACATTTTCGGGGTAAAAAGTAGCCTATGTTTTAATCCAGCGATTAAACTACCATACCAAATTTCATCGAAATCTGGTCAGTAGTTTTTGCGTGAAAGATTAACAAACATCCATCCATCCGGACGGATATTTGTTATGGATGGATATGGATCCATCCATCCATATATCCATCCTTACTTTCACATTTATAATTTTAAGTAATAGGATTCACAAGGCATAAATTACAAAAATATTTGAACATACAAAATAATTTTTACTTTAGCAAAGTTATCAATTAGCTTATAATTAAATAAAAAATGTCATCTATCCTAAAACATTAGTCCCCGAAGACCAATTAAGGCAAAAAGGGTTATTACGCGATCCTGAAATATCTAAGTATTTAAAACAAAAATAATTGGATGAATATTATACGTTTTAAAGATTTTAAGTGAAATAACTGCCAACTGATTGCTGTCCATTAGTTCAATGATTCTATTTATACAAAACAAGATTGACCGTTGAAGCTGTAGTAGAGATTATTTATAAATCTTAGGAATTTGTCTAGACCTAATGTTTTATGTTTTGTTAACTCCACAAAGAGGAAAATTAATACTACGAGTATAAGATCTTTTACAATAGATCTTTTCAACGGTAAGTATTCTGGTAACGTTACAAATTAATTACATTTTATAAATCATTTAAAATTACATTTTGTGTAGTAAATTATTATGCCTTGTTTTTATATGTACTTTTATGTGCCTGCAAATTGGTAATGCAAAAACTTATTTGTTCAGATGTGATAGGATACGATGTTATATTTTAGAGTTTATTTCCTTTTGAGTTAGAAATGAAATTGAAAGAAATACAAACTTACTTGAACAGGCGCTGTCCTTCTCACTCGTCTGCAGCTCCTGGTGTAGTAGAACCTTCTAATGAAGGCCCAGAAGAACTTGATGATTCTCGTGAACAGCTTGCCGAAGTCAGCCAACACTATCAGGAACAACGGTATGCCAATGATCGCATAGACGATAGTAGCTACACGACCATATGTAGTCTTTGGAGCTATGTGACCGTAACCTGAAATACACAATGTTATTAATGTTTAAAAAATCAAAGTAGTATAATGTTGGACTATCTTTGTTGAAAGACTTGCAAGATGCATCGCTATTTCGTGACAGTCAAATAAATCTAAATCCAATGAGGGGCTAATCTAAAACTCAATTATTTATGTTACTACATTTATGTACTTACAATACCTACTTAGCAAGATATAAAATAAACGTAATCAAATAACCAAATCCAGAAACTACAAAATTCTCTAAAAATATAATTTAATACTATACATAAACTCGTATTACGAATGAGTAAAGATTCAAATTTATAAGGATAATAATAAGCATTTAAATATTTTACAGCATTTACTGTGTTGTTTCTGTACTAGCAGGGAGACTAAATCAAACACAAATCATTAAAAAAACATTAATTTCAAGAACATGCGTTGCTTACCAATAGTAGTCAATAACGTTAAGCAATATACAAAAGAGTTCATGAAGTTCCATGATCTTTGACCGCTGTACGAAGTAACACCAGCTTCATGAGCTGTGTGCAACTGATCCTCGAATTCGTACAGTTTTTTTCTTGCCATAGACTTCCAATCTTCTTCTCTAAGATAATGGCTCCCACGCCACAGGTGTTCTATAAAATCTCTTTTAACATTTCGTGTGCTGCATTTGTATGCATTCTCGAATGAACCCTCTAAAGTTTTGAACATCATTCCTCCCAAACCGCACATGAATATTAGAAGTAACATATCGCAAATGCATCTATTTCTTAATGATATCAATTTATCGTAAGCACTTCGATTGTCATCTTTAAATTGTTGCCAATTAGCGATCAAAGTCCAGCGCGATCGTTTTTTTACTATTTCTTTATTAGCTGGTTTTTCGAAGCTAGTTTTTCGCTTTACTTCAGTCACTGTAGTTTCTTTTGGAAGAACTGGAATATTTTTGCCTGCGACTGAACGTTTTCTGAGTACAGACTTCGGTTCAGCTTCTTTCTTTTCACTGTCTGATGATAACACCAAATTGCATATTTTAGCCTCATGTTCATTTACTTCTCTACTCAAAAGATGTAGTTTGCGTGTCAATTCAGCAGTTTTGACAGACAGGTCGAATTCGTATTCATTTTCACTACCTGACGATGTGTAACAACTAGTAGATGTATATTCTGACTGACTAGCTTCAACATAGCCTGAGCTTTGTCTACTATGCTTTTTATAATCACGATGTCTACGATGTGTTCGCTTACTATTCAAACCGGATAAAATTTCTTTGTCGCTTATGATTTGAATTGTTTTAGGACAAGATATACCTCTTGTATTTCTTAAAGATGAAGGAGTTTTGTTTGGTGTCTCTAAAACTTTCGTGTAGCCTTTATATGCTGATGGTAGTCGTGTATCATCTTTTGGGATGGAAAGACTTCTTGCTCTAGCTTTTTGCATCAATTCTAATATCTCTAAACTAGTTTGGCTCATTCCTGTACCTGTTTTTTCTACAACTTTGACATCTTCTACTCTATTTACTGAGTTGGATCTATTTGCTCTAGGAGACTTTTTTAAAAATCTTCTTGGGGTTGGGACTACTTTACGCTTAGCACCATTTATACGACTATATAGTTGGTCCTCACTCATTTCACTCTCACTAGTTTTATTCTGCAAATTTTATTACGAATTATTTATTAGTACTTCTCTTACAAAAATGTATAAAATAATGTTCATCATATTACTGTAGTTTGAGACTCAAATAATAATATAATGCTATTAATATAGCTACTACAAGTATAATAAATAATTTTATATCTAAACTGACCCCAAATCGTGATGCTGATTTGCTTCTTGCTGGTTTCACTGGTGCTTGCATTGGTTCATTCCTAGATTGTTCATTTTCAGTTTTATTTTGCACCTGTTTTGTTACTGTAGGCTTTAAGTCGGTTGTCAATTTTCTGCTCGGTGTCCTGACAATCCTTTCCCTGACTTCGACTACCGGTTTTTGATCTGGAGTTAATTTTTTGCTTGGCGTCCGCTCTACTTGAATAACTTTTGTCACTAGTTCACCCGGCGCTGAAGGGGTTTCTGTAATTTTTCTAGGAGGTTTCGGTATTGGTTCCTTTTTTACTTCTTTTGGAACACTGTCTTCAACTGGTTTCTTTTTAGTTAACTCATCCGGATAAACCATTTCCTCTAGTTTTTTCGGCGTGCTCGGTAATGGGAATGGTGCATCTTTATCTTTAGGTGATACATTTGCAGACGATGGTGATCGGATCGAATCAAGTTTTGGTAGCATATCTAACGTCAAGGAATTTCGCCTTTTTGAATCTTCATCTTTCAGAGTTACACAATAATTTGTAGACAAAAGTTTATTGGTAGGATCGACAAAACTTAATTTTCGTTCAAGTTGTGCTATTTCCTCCTTATCGGGAATAGCAAAAGGTGAAATACTTCGTCTTCGTCTTTCATTTGCTTCCATAGCCCGGGCTTCGAGAATTTCATCAGTATTTAAATCATACACTGGATCTTTAGCTTTTGCTTGCTCAAGAACTAGTCGTTTCATTTCCTCATAAGTGTTATCAGCTTCTATTTCCCTAGAAGTTCGTTGAGGATTTGTATCTTCTTCATCAGTTGTAGTAGTATCTTCATGGGGAATAGGAGTCCTACCGGGCTCTGGTGTCTTTTCCCTTGCATTGAGTCCTCTATTTTTCGACAAATTTCTTCTTTTCCTTATAGACATAGTCTGATTTTCACCGTAGTCAGCCATATCGTCGTCTTTTTTCCTAACGGGTGACTTTGAAACTTCTATGCCTACAGTTTGCACTTCAGATTCTGTTTTGATGATAGGAACATTGAACTTTATCTCTTCTTTATCTTTATCACTCATCACCACAAGGCGAGAACTCCTGCAAGCAAAAATAAAACAATCACCAACTGCACCAGATCACAACTAAAAGATAATCATTAGACAAGCTCTCGATAATTTGGCAGAGATAATTAAAACTAATGCCAATGTAGGTGCTGAAATTAGTCTGTAATCGAAGAGTTAAAAGATTCACTTACCATTTTCAATCGCACGAACAACATCGCGTTGGGTCTGGCATTCCTCTATTAAAAGATTCTATATTTAGATGTACGTCCCGAAACGTTCTTCACAATCTGAAGCACCAATCGTTGTAAATCACTTAAAATACGAGCAATTCTTTTGTTCCAGTGTTATAATTCTGTTATGAGTGAAAAGAAACGAATTTTCTCCAAGACTTTCGTTGTCGAACGACGGAGATCGTGTGCGCGGAACTTCTGGGCAACGTTCCAAAATTAAATCATCAGCGAATACTGTGTGTTCAAAATAAAACGGTCCAGAAAAGTGTGACACTTTACGTGAAATATTTACATACACTCGCTTTATTTTCAGAGTTCTTCTTTTATTTGTTGAATTGGTCTTTCACCGCGTACAGAATACTGTTCGCAGTGAAAGACACGTTTAGTAAATATACTAAACTAATTTTGGTGTATGATTTTGATTTATATCTGGACTAAATGTTACCCGCGACATAGTTCGCACAAAAGAAAATGTAGAGGGAACCGTACATGCCACAACAAATGTTCTTCCCCAAGTTCTACAATCTACTCTATGCTAAACATCAAAATCTCTCTAGTAGTTTCGGGGCCTATTTAATGCAAGCAAACAAACAAACAAACTAGTGGACCGGTTTTGATGAATCTTTTGATGAAAATAGTATCTTCGCCGTCTGTGAAGCCCTTATGAAATAATCATGTTTTTATTTTAATTATCAACGGCTTAAAACAATATTTTAACATGGAATAACTTAATACTAAAACTTTTGAAATATTTTTTACGCTAGGTAGGTATTGCCAATCTTTTCAACCGAATATTTTTAGTTGTTGGTATCGATACCTCACCTTTGTAAGAAATATAGATTTCCTTTTTTTTTCTTTGTTTTGTGCCAATCAAATAAATACTGGCTTACATTCAAAACCAAGTTTTGTTTTGAGTTTTATAAGTCAACTAGATATTGGCCGCAACTTCGTGCGCGCAAAAGTTAATTTCGCAGAAACCGTACATTTTGCCGCGATAGAAAGTAGCCTATGTCCTTCCCCGTTGTCTACTCTATATCTGTGCCAAATTACATCAAAATCAGTCCGGTAGTTTCGGAGCCTATTCAATGCAAACAAACAAACAAACGTTTTCTCTTTATTACGAGTAGTAGATATTATAGATAATAGTTTTCAACAAACTTCAATTAAAGCACTTTCTTTTAAGAATTCCGATTGAATAGCTACATTCTCACCAATACAATTATTTTAATTGTTTTAGTCACTTAGAGGTTAAAAATTCAGACGACCTCTATGGCTGTGCTTAGCGCGTTGGCGCTCAAGTCGCGCGTTCGAATCCCGCCAGGAAAGAAAAAAGTTTCCTGTGTTCCTGGGTCATAAATGTGTATTTATTTGTATTATAAATACTAAAAATATTACTTAAATAAGGTTAAAAGTATTAAATATGTTTCCGTTGTCTGGTACCCGTAAAACAAGTTCTTTGATAACTTACCACAGGACCAGATTGATGTGATCCATAGAGATATTAAATAAATATTAAATAATTATTATCAATGATCAAATAAGCCTCTTATCCCCCCCAAAACCCGATCAAATCGGAAATTCAATAGTTATTGTACTTACTGTGTGTCCGACAAAGTATCTTTAGAAAATGGGTACACATTTATTGACCACAAAGACTTGGATAAAACAGTATTTTCTGAATTAATCTAGTTTACCTGACATTACCGAAGGCTGTGAGCATTCAATGAGTCTACCTAGATTTATTTTATTTACTTTGTAGACTGCATTTAGCGAAAGTTTGTTTGATTTTATCTCATTCCGTTCTCTCTGTTTTATTTCGCCTGTATTAATCTAATAGCAAACATTTGAAGGAACGCTGCTTTTCATTTTATTCCAGGCAATCTATTTTTAATTTCATTCAAATACCTTTGAAATACCTACTGCAACAAGTGTGATTAGATCAACTAGGTATAGTTTTGTTTTATAACCGAAGATTGATACTTTTAGTATTTCATATTTTAAATATTCTAACTGAAGCGTACTTACCTATATAGAATTGCATTATTTTAGGTGTTTTTTTATTCGTCAAGGAACAGTTAAAATGCTTAGCTGGTGAGCAATAGTTAAAGCTTAGTGTGGTAACTGGTAGACCAATTAAGTTGATACTTATTCGTAGCTATAGAGTATAGGTACTTAATGAGTAGTATAAATAAGTAACCGGGTTTTATAAAGTTATAATATACTTGTTAATAATTTACCTATAGTAGTATAAATCGTTCCAGCGTAGAACATGGCGTTCCAGAAGGTCCAGGTCTTCTTCCTGCTGTCTGCGCTCGAGACGTGCTTGCTGTACTCCTGGAAGCTCAGCTCGTACTCTTCTAGATCCTTCTCGATGAAGGACAGGAACTCGGGGCTGTTCTGTACAAAAATGCCATTGTTAGAGGGATAAAAAATAAACAATGGTGTATTTTGAGTTTCCGAATTTTTGAACAAAGTAAAAATTATACAAACACATACCAAACAGCCAATCGGACTGACATAATAATATTAAAATTTTTGACTCTATTATTTTATATTGTTGCACTTTATAAGGTTCGGTAAAATCAATTACAGATATTTTGGGCATATGATCTACTGCTTGTGTATAGACGTTTAGGCAGAAAAATAATAATTGTTATACTCGAAAAAATCTTCCTTTATATGGGGGAGTTTGCGTTGAGCAGACAGATTCACCCATTAGGAGATGATTTTTTAACTTCGAGTATCGCAATATTTTTTTTGCCTAAACTTCGTTAAATGAGCAGTAGATTATATACCCAATATATCCGTAGTTAATTTTACCGAACCCTATGATTCTAATAAAAAAAAACATAATATTATAAAGCTTAAAACTGCGCTATTTCCCAGGGATAAGACCTAGCTAGATCGATTTTTCTTACCCCAAAACTCCACATTCTAAATATCATGGTAACACTTGCAGCCGTTTTCGAGAAACCGATTATATACACAAGATTGTCCCGTTTAAATTATAAGATTAATACACCACCTTAAACAGTGTTTCGTTCTTGATGACGACGTTACGTATCCGCGTGGCGACCTCTCGCCGGATGTCCGTCAGGTTTTTGTCGTACTTCTCCTCCGTCGGTCCTGTGGGGGGATATGGAGAAATAAATAATAATAAGATTTAGCTCTACCATTATCAACATCACATCTGCCTAAGTGACATCTGCCTTCATGTGTCATATATATGAAAATGAAAATGAAAAATTTTATTTCAAAAATAAACTTAACAAGCTATTTTCGGAAAGTCAAAAGAAAAGTCTACCACTGGTTCAACCCTTACCCGCTGAGAGAACTTCAATACTGCTAACATAATCCGCCATTTTGCTTACTTTTTAGGGTTCCGTAATACTTAAGGAACCCTTATAGTTTCGCTCTGTCCGTCTGTCTGTCTGTCTGTCTGTCTGTCTGTCTGTCTGTCCGCGCCTCTAGCTCCTGCAACTATGAATATAAATTAATGAAATTTTGTACAGTTATAGATTGTGTATAGATCACGGTTTCGGGATCATAAAAAAATAATAATTTTATATTTTAGGGGTGGCTCTCCATACATGTGAAGTGGGGATGAAAAATATTTTTTCACTCTACCCCATCGTGTGGGGTATCGTAGAATAGGTCTTTTAAAATAAAGGCAACGTTTCATACGTTACTTTTTTATAAAGTTGACCGTTTTCGAGTAATCGGCCTCCAAAGTAGTTTGTAAGTTGGTCCCCCCCCCCTAGCATTTTTAAACTATAGGAGATAGAAACTTGCAAATTTCCATGCTGATAGATCATGCTAAAAACTCTTTAGGAAAATTATTGTGAACCAAATCGGACAGTAACTTTTGGAGTAATTATAAAAAAACCTTATTACGCGTTTATAGTTACGGAACCCTCCTTAGACATGTCCTGACATGCTCTTGGTTAGGTTTTTTTGTTAGCGCTATTTTCTGCGGAATACAGCTATTATGTCGTACTGAAGAGTAGAGTTATCAAGTCTCGTGAAAACACTCCATACTAAAGTCGTACCTAGGTGTGACTTCACCCCTAGGTTAAAGTGTTACCCCCTTATAAAATATAAGGCCACAGAAACTTATTTGTAAATATCTCCGATATTTGTACATTTAAGTTCATACTTATCATAATAACATAGGTATGTTTTTGTATAATATGATGTAAGTAAACTAATGATGTAGGTTTTGTTTAGGTACTAATTTAGCAAAAAAATCTAACTAATGCTTCAATAGTAGTAACAAGTAGTAATGCCTCAATATTTCTGAGTATATTATAATGTAACTAAATATTTAAGGTGGTTCGTTTCCCATACAAAAAAACAATGGACATTATTTAGGTAATTTCATACTATTACTACATAAATTTATATGCACATCTATTTATTTTGCAATACAATTGTCGCAAAATATATTTAAAATACTTTATTTCACACAGAAGTCACATTTTTATTGAATTTTCGACAAAAAGTGACATAAGTTACAAATGTCACTTTTTGTCGAAAATTCAATAAAAATGTGACTTCTGTGTGAAATAAAGTATTTTAAATATATTTTGCGACAATTGTATTGCAGAATAAATAGATGTGCATATAAATTTATGTAGTAATAGTATGAAATTACCTAAATAATGTCCATTGTTTTTTTGTATAGGAAACGAACGATATAGTCATCTCCCCCATTGCTTTCGATATTTTTATGTATTTTTCCTTGAACTTGCCAGAATACATTAGGAATGGAGTCCCTAATACCTATACATAATATTATAGTTAAGTATTCCTTAAATATTTATCTAAATGTAAGTAAGTATTATATACGAGACTTTCTTTGAATGGCTTAGTAAAATATTCTTGTAAAATAGTATTAAACGTATGTATTCATTCGTCTAGACACTTTCTAGAAATGCATGATAGGTACCTGAAAGCAAATGCTAAAATAATATTATGATTGTAAATTTTACAAAGTTATTATGCAGCTCGAGTTTACGTAAGCTGGAGGTGTGCAAATTACAATTCTGTGCTATATAACTTAGAACTTTACAAAAATACTTAAATATTAGCTAATAAATTACACTTTTTGAATCACTAGCTTTTGCCCGCGGCTCCGCCCGTACCTATCCCGCGAGAACACTGTACTTTTTTGGGATAAAAAGTAACCTGTGTGTTAATCAAGAGCTTTAACTACTACCATACTAAAATACATTAATTTTTAGGGTTCCGTAATACTTAAGGAACCCTTATAGTTTCGCTCTGTCCGTCTGTCTGTCTGTCTGTCTGTCTGTCTGTCTGTCCGCGCCTCTAGCTCCTATAATTATGAATATAAATTGATGAAATTTGGTACAGTTATAGATTGTTTATAGATCACGGTTTCGGGATCATAAAAAAAAAATAATTTTATATTTTAGGGGTGGCTCTCCATACATGTGAAGTGGGGATGAAAAATATTTTTTCACTCTACCCCATCGTGTGGGGTATCGTAGAATAGGTCTTTTAAAATAAAGGCAAGGTTTCATACGTTACTTTTTTATAAAGTTGACCATTTTCGAGTAATCGGCCTCCAAAGTAGTTTGTAAGTTGGTCCCCCCCCCCCCCTAGCATTTTTAAACTATAGGAGATAGAAACTTGCAAATTTCCATGCTGATATATCATGCTAAAAACTCTTTAGGAAAATTATTTTGAACCAAATCGGACAGTAACTTTTGGAGTAATTAAAAAAAAAGCATATTACGCGTTTATAGTTACGGAACCCTCATTAGACATGTCCTGACATGCTCTTGGTTAGGTTATTAAAATACATTTACATTCATAAAATATTGTGTAATGTGCGGTATAGTTAAATTGGCAATATTACTTTATGTTTATTGCTATAATATTCATTCAGGCGCTTTACGTTTAGTAATTTCTTTGGCATTATTTTATTAACTTTAACAAGTTTAAATAGCAGTTAGCACAAGTACAAAAAGCTCGGTGTCACAAAAACCCGTAGGGTTTGTCCGTAGTCCGGACTTGTTGAGTGCATGTTAATAAAATGTTACTATGTTCAATAAGTAAATTAACATTTTCATTACTTTTTCAGTAAATTTCGATTAAAGGACTGCGAAATATAAAGGCCAAGTGAATCGGGGAGCAATATTTTTTGCGGCAAAGCCTTAAAGCCAGTCCGCTGATGCCTCCATCAGGAGAATAATAAATGGAACAACAGCCACTGTTCCGATTCTCATTGAGATGTACTCGTACATTACGAAGATTAATCTGTGCGTTTTGTTAGCATTCATTACGTATACGTATTCATTTTCGACATTTGCAATGATGACTTAGGGCCCTTAGGGGTCAGTTTATCGCGACGAGACGAGCTAGTTTTATGTAATGAATAAAGTTCAATTTTGAGTTATAAAAAAAATGTGTTAATAATTTACGCGTTATGAATTAACCCTTAATGAAAACATAACGCGAAATCATATTAAAGGAATTCGTCTGCGTACAATCCTACTTTTAAATATGAAAGTTTGTAAGGATGGATGGATGGATGTATGGATGGATGTTTGTTACTCTTTCACGGAAAAACTACTGAACGGATTTTGATTTAGTATCTTAGTAGTTAAGGCTCTGGATTAAAACATAGGCTACTTATAGCTCGAAAAAATGAAGTGTTCCTGAGGGACACTATATTTACGCGGGCGGAACCTCGGGCAACAGCTAGTATTTTAAAATTTTAACCGAGGTATCGACAGTGCAAACACTAAAGCGTTCATAATTATGTAAATTATTTCATGAAACAAGATTCGAAAATGCAAAGCGGGCTTATTCTGTAATGTTACAACAAAGTTTATTAAAAACTAGCTTTTCCCCGCGACTTCGTCCGCGTGGAATAGTTACTTTGGGATATCGCTAAAATTTACCCGCGACTTCATTTACGTAGAAGAAGCGCTTCCACCTCACGACTGCCCGCCCGCTTCGCGCGCCTTACTATAGCGCGCATGATTATTTTATTACTGCGATATCTTCTAAAATACTCATTGAAATCAAATGATGTAAACGGCAAATTTCTTCTAGATTAAATGCTTGTAATGAATAACGTATTTACTTGGATAAGGATTAATATAATCTTTATGAAAACACCTTCACAAATAATGCTTACTTTTAGAACAAATTTGGTAAGTATAAAAAGGTTATAGTGAGCCAACCTTAAAAGATAGACATATACTGTCGCGGACTTTTTTTTAGAACTTTTAAAGGGGAACAATTCTGCCATACATCATTTTAGCGAAACTTTAACCGTTTCCGCAGCGTACGTAGCGAAAGCTCTCAAAAGGAAAAAAAGACCCCCGATTTTGTAACATTCTTGATTGGTACTCCGCTCGTATTGAGTTTAGCATGATGCTATATAGCCTAAAGCCTTCCTCGATAAGTGGACTATCCAACACAAAAAGAATTTTTCAATTCGTACCAGTAGTTCCTGAGATTAGCGCGTTCAAACAAACAAACAAACAAACTCTTCAGCTTTATAATATTAGTATAGATGAAACTCTTCTGTAGCTAGATTACAAGCTATTATTATTTCAATAATACATTCAGTTGTCTGTTTTCTATAAAACTTAAATCTACTTGTGCATGGAAGCTTTATTCCGGATCGGGTAACTTTTTTAGAAAACTAATGAATACAGATCGACAGAAAATAGAAAATTTGATTACCTACCTATTTATAACCCACTAGATGTTATCCCGCTACTTCATGCGCGCAAAAAAAAATTCTCAGAAACCGTACATTTCCTCACAATAAAAAGAAGCCTATGTCCTTCCCCGTGGTCTACTCTACATCTGTGTCAAATTTCATCGAAATCGGTCAAGTAGCTTCGGAGCCCTCATTGCAAACAAACAGACAAACTTTTCCTCTTTATTTTATTAGTACCTATATGGATTTACATAACTTATGACGTAATAATTTACACACAAGATGACGCAAAGATAATGATGATGTAAATGTTAATTTACGCACTAAATGATCTTCATTCAGAGCAGGATCACAGTAATTATTATTACTACACAACTACTATATTGTATGTTTTTAGAAATCAATTATGTATATTTTGGGCATATAATATTACCGCTCATATAAAAAAGGTTAAACAGAAAAATTAAGTTATAAAAAAATACATTGCGCTCTCTAAGGCGTTGAGGTCATTAACCTCAAAGAAACAGCTTATTTAAAGGGTAAGCAAAACTTGTGCGTGACTATGCCTAAATAACATCAATACAACGATCAGAACCTCATTTCTCGTATTTGAAGTAGACTTTCATTTTACTTTGATTGTATTGTAAGTGAAGCTACATGTTATCGTGAAATGATTTTATGAAGTTTCGAATTTCGACCAATCAGAGCGCGTTTCACGTTTAATACCGTTACCGTTTAACAGTTAATATACCGTATACCGTAACCGTTTGGCAGTTTTAGCGTATCGGAACTTGATTGTAATTGTATTAATGCAGGTTTTATTTAGCAGAATTGTCCCTTTGATGTGTGAGATCAATGACATTAACAGCATCGAAAAGAGCGTACCTACTGTAATTTTTATTATTTTTGATTTTTTTCTCTGCCTAAAAATTTTTACATAGCAGTAGATCATAATATTATGCCCAAAATATCCGTTATTGATTTTGACCAACCTCATAATATACTAGCTCATAGATAATATAGGTTCCGCTTTTATTGACAATGCGTAACATAAAAAGTTTACAATCGCGTTTGCATCGAAATATCTTCCAGAATAACCCCGCTTCGAGTTACGAGTTTTAATACGTCTGTGAGTAGTTTCGGTTTATTTTAACCGCTACTTTTAGCTTAAATATTTCGTTGTTAAATTCAAACCGGTCTGTTAAACAGCTTGAAATTAGTGTCGCTGAAATATATTCATTTTCACAAATTCTCTTACCGAGTTATTTTCCATGGAGTTTATAGGTATGAGGGTAATCCTTATGTCGTCGGCATAAAGGTCATGTCAGGGGTGAACACAAAATGCACTGTACTTTGAGCGGATGCGATGCAGGCTAAAGAGAAGTATTATGTAAGGGAGTAGGAGCCTATTTAATGATTTTATTTTAATTAATAGCGACCCACCTCGCTTTCAGACGGGTGAAAACTCAACTCATATTTTGCATAATGAGTTGAGTTGTGACAGGGACGCGACCAGACGCGGCGCTGTAATGGGTGTCGACGTACTTTATGATACCCAGGCATAGCGCTGCCGGCTGCAGAAATGAATTAAGCTATCTGTTCTTACTATAGGTCGCCCTATGGTCGACAATCACCCCTAATTCTTCATATTATAGTTTTTAATTTTTAACATTATACTTCTTTTCCCTCTAAAGGCTGCGGTAACTGAATTTGTGTCTACTTTGACTTTATTCTAAAGTTTCAAATTCTTGCATAAGATTAAGTATTCTACTTTTTAACCGATTTTCGAAAAGGAGTGTTTTTCTAAGCACGTTTTCTCTTATAATATCTGTTTTCAAACTGGACCGTTAATTAACTAACGTAGTACTTAGGTACTACGTTAGTTAATTAGTAATCTGTGTTTTAACGCTTAATGCTGACACTACCCAATATCTCAATCAAAGGTCTATGTGCATTCTTCTTTTCCTGGTACGGTAAATTATTCTGGCTTTGCCCGCGTATCCCACGGGAATTATGTACATTTTCGGGATAAAAGGTAGCCTATGTATATCCAGAGCCTAAACTTCATCGAAATTTACCAAATACCAATACTTTTCATCGAAATCCGTTCAGTAGTTTTTGATTAAAAGAGTAGAGAAATCCGTCCATTCATCCCTGGTGTACTTAGATCCAATTTAAGGTAATGTAGGCGTCTTATAATATGACGTATGTCCAAATATATCTCTCGTTTCTCATCTCCATACGATATGGACATAAAAAACCTTAATAAACTGGATATGAACCCTGTCATTTGAAACAATCAATTCGAAACAAATATAGGGAAAACCAAATCTGTATAATACAGGGCATATCAGGCGAACCAGGTGGAACGTATGACATGGGTTGGCGGGAAGATTAATATCAAATTACCCACAAAATATCTGTGGTATCATCAGTATCGCCTTTTTGTTGTGACCACAGACCAATGGGACCTTAATGGAACCCATTCGCGAGATAAAATTACAATCAAAGTTGCCAAGGTATATCATTAGCCTCCGTGGTCCAGTGGTTTAGCTTGGCTTCGATTCCCGCATTGGAACAACAAAAAATGTTGTTTCCAAGTTTGGTTAGGACAATGCAGGCTGATTACCTGATTATCTGATATGAAACATGACCTATGGGTCGGATGGGCATGTAAAAAGTCGGTCCTGCGTCTGATCTCTCGCCAGTCGTGTCGGTCATCCGTCCCACTGGGATACGAGAATAAAGGACGAGAACACTCGTTCTTGTTTTCTCTGGGCACTATAAAAATAACTCCTTGCTGACCAGAACACCTGATGGTGTTCTGGTCAGCAAGGGTCTTAAATAAAAATCAATTAAGTACCTTTAAAGATATATTTCTTACAGTTTAGTTCACGGCACATAAAACAAGTGTCACTCACAAGTTCTATTTCGTTTGCAGTAATTGGTAAGGTATATTCCAGATTTCCAATATGGCGGCCGAAATTATCCACAGAATAGAAAGCACCAGCCAGTCTGGCAGGCTATACAGAAGAGGCCCATGGCGAGGTAGCACAGGAGGGGTATAATACGGAGGACCACGAAGCATGTGTACATGACCATTCTCGATATTATGTCCCATGGCGAGAAGTACTTTTTAGCTCGCTTCCCTGAGCAGAAATCGGTGTCGTTGTGTTCTGGAACGGATAAGTTATTATATGAAAAGTATGGAAGAAAAAAGATTGTTTGGGGCAGTCGAGGCTTGACAGTTAAAATTTTACAAAAACGTCTAAAAATATCAATTTTCTTGAAACAAAAGTTCTTTGAAAATTAAACTTGATTTTCATGTGAAAAAACAAATTGAAATGCTTAACAAACTTTAGTAATTACTCACTCGTCATTCTATTATTGTGTTTTATTATGTAGAATAATTTATTTTATTTGCTGAGTTTTTCCTTCTTTTTTTACATATTTTGCGCGCTGGCGGCTGACCTGACGATGACAGGTTTTAAAGTGATTGAAAGAAATTAATGGAATGTCAAAATTTATCCTGATTCCTGGCAGCAAAATAAGAAAAGAAGAATTAAAGCATAGAGATTTTATATATTTCGGTAAAAATAATTTAAGGGCGATACTGACCAGCCTGCAAGCCCAAAGCTGTGGACTTGTAGGCAAAAATTAAAAATGAGTTTTGCCGGGAATGTCAATCAATGATGTTGTTTGAATTTATTTAAACACTTGTGTTATTTCGGTTTTTAATGTGTAATATTGGTAGAATATTAACCATTAGATACTCATTAACGTGAACAAGTGTGGGCAAGTGTTACGACTACAAAATGCATGCTGAATTGGGTTTCCCGCCAAAACTCCCTAGGAAGTTTCAGTAAAGCGTCTACCGCTTTATTGAATCAACTGACTTGACTGATTGTCTACTCTGATTGTTTATTTAGACTTTGGACTTGACGATTAAGGTAGCCTTTCGAAGCGAGCGTCAGTGATGCTGCGTCACTGAATTGTATGGGACGGCGACAGTAGCGACACGCAGAAATACGGTGTTGATAATTTGAACGAATATTCTATTTCGCGCCTTTTTTACTTGACACTGGCAAATAAAAAATATTATAAATGATTGACACTATTGACACTAATGACACTAATGACGGTTATTAGTACCGGTGCTGGATTTGCTGGATGAGACGTGAACACAGTATGGATGGCGCTTTAGGCATAATTTTAAAATTATTTTGACGACCTCTATAGCTTAGTGGTTCGCTAACCACTGAGCCATAGAGATCGTCAAAATGAAACGCACAAAACGTACAGTTTCCGCGGAATTACCTTTTGCGCGCACGAAGTCGTGGGTAATTTTCATGTTCTACATATTTTGTCAGGCAGCTAACAGCTTTTACAATTTTTATTCGCATTATTGTTTTACATGCTATAACGCCCGCAGTGTGGCGGCGTGGTGGGACATTATCGCGTTTACGACCGTACCGTTTACAGCGTTAACTCAATACTAAAATTATGAGTACAGACAGCAAATTCAGTGAAAAAAAATTAGTCTGATTTATAATTTCAGTCACTAAAATCATAACCAATCACCATTATGTCTACTCCATGATAAAGGAGAAGAAAGAAGTGAAGTGTATAATTTACTGACCAACATTAATAATGAGAATATTATAATACACTAGCTGACCCGACAGATGTTGTCCTGCTTTAACTATGAAGAACTGGGATAAATATTACTATCTAAAATCTATATAATAATAATATCTATGGACGCTTCACACCACGTCAATCTGATCCCGTGGTAAGTTCTCGAAGAACTTGTGTTACGGGTACCAGACAACGGAAATATATATTTAATACTTTTATACTATACACATATTTAAGATTTTTATTATATTATACACATATTTAATACACACCCATGACCCAGGAACACAGAAAAACTTTTAGTTC
The DNA here is from genome assembly GCA_905404095.1 of Glaucopsyche alexis. Lineage (NCBI taxonomy): Eukaryota > Metazoa > Arthropoda > Insecta > Lepidoptera > Lycaenidae > Glaucopsyche > Glaucopsyche alexis. The sequence goes on along the minus strand of FR990064.1, from coordinate 6,179,372 downwards.
CTTCGGCGGGATTTGAACCCGCAACCTCCGGCTTGAGCACCAACACGCTCAACCAACTGAGCCACAGAGGCCGTCATATACTAACCCCCTTACTAATAATCGCTGTATAAGCTTTGAATACGAGTAGGGTAAGGCCGAGTAACTTTGCCGCTTGCAAATAAATGGCTATGTCCCCAACTTTATATTAATGTTACAGTAAAACAATGACGATGAATTATTAAAAGCATTTTAAATTATAATCATTATGTATTTCGGTGTTATAAAATGCAATAAAAACCTATGAATTGACGTTTTAACATTATTATTTCCATTTTTAGGGTTCCGTAATACTTAAGGAACCCTTATAGTTTCGCTCTGTCCGTCTGTCTGTCTGTCTGTCTGTCTGTCTGTCTGTCCGCGCCTCTAGCTCCTGTAATTATGAATATCAGTTGATGAGATTTGGTGTAATTATAGATTGTGTATAGATCACGGTTTCGGGATCATAAAAAAATAATAATTTTATATTTTAGGGGTGGCTCTCCATACATGTGAAGCGGGGATGAAAAATATTTTTTCACTCTACCCTATCGTGTAGGGTATCGTAGAATAGGTCTTTTAAAATAAAGGCAAGGTTTCATACGTTACTTTTTTATAAAGTTGACCATTTTCGAGTAATCGGCCTCCAAAGTAGTTTGTAAGTTGGTCCCCCCCCTAGCATTTTTAAACTATAGGAGATAGAAACTTGCAAATTTCCATGCTGATAGAACATGCTAAAAACTCTTTAGGAAAACTATTTTGAACAAAATCGCATCATAATTTCTATTTCTAGAGCAATTATAGAAAAACAAATTAACATTAAGCAAAATAAGAATAATTATACATAATGTGAAATGATTATTTAAAATAATGTTTCAAAATTGGTTGCATAATTAAAAAAAAAACTGAAATTAATAATTAATAAAAAAAAAACTAATTAATAATAAACTAAAACACGCTGTCGGGTTTGAACCTACATTCAAGGACAAACACTGTGATTAACTGAGCTGCAGTAATTATATAAATTGTTGCGAATTTATGTTTCTTTACCAGAATTAGAGCTAAGTTTTGAAACACATGTAAAATTTTAATTACCTAATAATTAATTTTACGAATATGTGCCTCTTTTACCAATTATTACAATAATTTAATAACACTGAAAACACATTAATATGTATTATTAATTACCATAGTATTATTGTTTTTTATTATAATTTAATACCTCAATTTGCTAGTAACTTTACGAAAACAATATGGCGCTATTCGCTGTTTAAATCGTCGATTGTTTTTGAAAAATAATACTAGATGTCGCTGTGTTATTGGATTTAAATTCTGTATCACGCTATCGAAAACCTCACTGATAGTAGTATAAAAGTATTAAGTATCCGATTGTATTTTTTATACATTGAGATAGGTGATATCGTCTTAGACTTAAATATGCTCAAATATTAATCAAATATTAAGTGAATTAGCTAATATTAAAATTAATAAAAACTCTTTAAAATATTTAATATCATCGAAATCGAATAAAAATTAATCATAAAGAACATCTGGTAGTATATTCAGTATTCACTATATATTTTGATTATTAATCAACATTCAAAATAATAAAGAAATAATACATAATATTACATAATAATATTATTATTAATTTATCATATTATGTTTAAAATGTTATAGTGTACTATTATAGTGTATAGTAAACTTAATAGTTTACGGAACCCTCTTTAGACATGTCCTGACATGCTCTTGGTTAGGTTATTTAATTAAATCACTGAGTTTTGGCTCCATACAAAATTCGAGTGTCCCCTCGTCGCCTTACATTCATTAATGGTAATTTACTTAAATACCATGATGATCAATTACAAAAAGAAGTGTTTTTGTAGAAGTATGATACATGTAGGGTACCCCAATTCTTGGGTTAGGTATTATTAATATCAAAATCGTATAAATGACCACTATAAAATTAATGTCTCCGGTATTTTGTATTGTGTTACTTTGACATTGTGTTACCGTTTTAGGCAAATTTTACTTTAGGTAATGGTAATATTTAACAGTTTTTTTCAAAGCGGCAACACTGTTCGTTTTGACGCATTTGACGTCTGCTTCATTCGGCCATTTTTTTTGTTGTGAGGTGAAAGGGAAGTTGTGTTTTCGGCGTGAAACTTTTGTTTTTACACTTTTCAACTCAATTTTCTTCACGGTAAGTACATATTCAATCAAATTTTGCTCTCATTTTGTGAGTTATAGTACTATTTATGAGATAAAAGCAAAAAATATTCAAAAATCATAACAGAACAAGAAATAAGGTTATATTTGTCGCGAGTCAACTGATTGTGTTACTTTGTGTTACCTAAAGCTGTGTTTATATACGTAGTACAGGTCGCGCGACGAATTAAGATCTTTCGACAAAAGTAGAGGGGGTATGCGCAGAAGTCAGTTTTTGGGTGTGTTTGGCGGTAGCGGGCTCGGGCGGGGAGGTGTGGATGCACCGAACGCATGCCGAACGTGGCTGCCGACACGCTATTGGTACGTTAGTAATATAGATTCTTTGCTATTGGTCACATGCGCGAACGATCCCCTCCACTTTCACTGAGCGCTCATAAACCGTTGCGCGACCTATACCTACGCTTTAAAAATAAAATGAAAGAAAACATACTTACCTTACGTAATTGACATTAAATTTTTTAGTACTTCTTTATCAAATTCTTCCCTGCCTTACTACTACAGAGCACTTAAACGTAAAAAAAAAGTATTTAGGTATGTTTATATTATTATTATATTATTTTTAGGCGTTTTTATATTTATTGGATATGTAAAATTTAACACTACTTTATCCTTATGTATATTTTATTTGAAATGTAATATTAATTAAGTGTTTCTAAAGTTGTTTTTATTTTATTTAAGATGCCTTTAACACCTGCTGAGAAACAACAGAGGTACAGAGAGAGACTTAAGTTAAATAATCCGGATAAATTTGAAGAAATAAATAGTAAAAACAGTAAAAAGCTTGATAATATTTTTTAAGTAATTTAAATATTATTATATAATTATAAATATACGAAAATTGTAATATTTATATACTTAAATAAAAAATCTATGATAAAATTTTGGCGTTTTTATATATATAGGTACACTACGGCCGCTGTATCTTGACGGGTCTGAACATAGGCTCTGCGAACTTTAGCGCATGTACAACTCGTGAAGAAAACTGTTATTGTATTATTTTTATATACGTATGTACTAATAAATTTTCCCAAATACAGTTGACCAATTAGTACAAATAAAATAAATACGAAAACACTTAGAAACAGTTATTGCACAACCTTCTGCGCGAAGTTCAGACTCGCCAAGATACATCGGCCGTATTGTACCTACTTATTGCCTATTATTTTTAAAATTTACAAACATTCTTTATTATTTATGATGGTAAACATAAAAAGTCTATTTCTATTCAAAGTAAACTCCTGTGAGCTTAGCTTTACAATTTCGTTGTGTTAACTTGTGTTACTTTGTTTGGCTTGTGTTACCGTGTTACCGGCAAAGTTACTCGGCCTTACCCAGTAGTTATACAGTGTTTTGTCTCCTTCTATCGAATTAAAAATGTCACTTGTATGACGGGATCAAAACACTGTATAACTATTCAAAGCTTATACAGCGTTTATTAGTAAGGGGGTATAATTTCTATACCAAACCTACTAACTACAAATCCATACTAATATTATAAATGGGAAAGTGTGTGTGTCTGTTTGTCCGTCTTTCACGGAAAAACTACTGAACCGATTGAAATGAAATTTGGTACACAGTGGGTCTATAGCCTGAGAAAGGACATAGGCTGCTTTTTATCGCAGGGAAATGTACGGTGGGATACTTTATTTACAGTTTCACGTAAAAACTACTAAACCGACCATCATGAAATTTGGGACAGATATAAAGTAGACCACGAGGAAGGACATAATTATGTCCTAAAAATTTTTAGCAAAATTTAGTAGCTTAAGCTACTAAATTTTGCTAAATATTTTTTTGCAGACCGTACCGTATAGCAATAATATTATCGTTGTCGGCGTATAATGTCGTTTTCATGTATCTACAGAATGTATCTACAAATCTTACTTCTCCCCAAATGTATCATATTGTTATTGTCTCCTGTGTAATGATGGCCATGTAACGGGCAACGTAATTAACTGGGCATTATTAATAATGTGACCGGCCATTATTAATAATGCCCAAGAGCGTCGGGCAAAGTGATTAATTTATCACTTTGACCGGCCATTATTTATAATGCCCGACGGCCCGTGGTCCATGTAATAAGTCAGTGTTTGAGATAGCTTAAATTTACCTATCACTTGGACCGGGCAGTATGAATAATTCCCTATTTGTAGCCGGAAAATGTGATAAATTGGGCTGTTGCCGTGCCTTGCAACATGCGAGAGGCGCGCACGGGCGTCATCATCATACTTGATCTTGAACAGTTCGATTGGATCAGTTCCATATTGACATGAACAGAATTGACCATCGTTTCCCAACCTTTTATGAACTACCGCCACAGATTGATTAACAGTTACAACGTAACTACTGCCACCATTCACAAGAAATAAAGTTCCAACGCCCCTCTACACGTCATCATCATAATAATTTCTTACCCTTTTTTACGAAAAGTATGTAAACGAAGGATTATGAAATTTGGCACAGTTGAAGTTTATGTGGAGGAATGTGTGCAGAAAGCATTTTTTTTTTAATCCTTAGAAATACATAAAATAAATAAAGATAACACACAGCACTTCAAATTATTAACCTGCGGTACCGTGCGTTTTGTACAATTTGACTATACAAATTTTACTTTTATGCGTGTGTATATTCTCTGATAATATCACAAATCACAAATAAAAAATAATTCTATCTCGTGTTCTCTCTCTCTCTATAATCGTATTTCTCTTGGCATGGCAGTCGTAGTGAGTGCCCCTTGAGTAACGTAATGATCTCCATTTTCAAATTATAAATCGTAAGAAAATAAATGGGTCCCACCTGCTACCAAACATAATGTAAAGGCTTTAACACTTAGACTTTCAGCTCGTCGTGTAAACTTAACCTCTTGAGCGTCCCGCGCGGTGTGACCGACTTGACAGTTATCGCGCAAGTGTCCAAGACGGTGTGACCGCACGCGAATTAGGGTGACTTTGTCTGTTGTTTATTTTAAATTCTCTCAAGCATTGCGTGCCGACGGGTGGCAATTTATTTTCTACTGACTTAAGCCCTTGCTTCTGCAGTTTTACTTTTGGGATGTACATTCGAAAAATTGAAAAAAAAAAGCTTCTAATCTAGGACTAATTAGTTGTCATTTACAATCCTCTCAAGGGTCGCATGCCGACTGGCGGGAAGTGATATTTTATATACAGATCTCGAAACTTTTTATATAAATCGTTATTAAAATATATATTTAACTTATTAAATAATAAATTTGGTGTGTGTGTTAGATTTTCGTCATAATTTTGCTTCAAAACCTCCAAAAATTACATACAAGTATTTTGTGTTCACATCGAGATTGCTTTTATTCCTTCAGTTTCTTTTTAATTCCAGTTACATGATCTTATAGAGAATTTACTCTAGTTTCTAAATATATATAACATGCATAGGTTTTAGCAACAATTTATCAATATAATCCATAAAAAATAAAAGGCGGGCATTTTCACGCGCTCACGCGCGGGGACACGTGACATACCCCGGACGCTTGCGCCATTTGCTTATTTGCGGCCGGACGCTAAATTAGGTTTTAGTAGTTTGTTATATCAACCTTGTTTCGGTCTTTTTGGAACGTTATTATAAATAAATAAAATAAAAAAGCCTTTTATTTCTTCCAGAAAAAGCTTGTTTACAAGTTAATTATTTGTAAGTATAAAGAATTTTAGATATTATTTAGATATAGTACTTGTATAGGTACATATTTTTAACAAAATGATTCTGTAAGAACCCCTCTGCAGGTAAAGGCCTCCTCCAAATTGAGCCAGTTCTCTCTGGATTGCGCTATTTGTGTCCAGTTTGGACCCGCTATGCGTTTGATTTCGTCCTCCCATCTGATGGAAGGTCTCCCTTTCTTTCTTGTGCCCACTGGCCCCCTCCATTCTGTAACTCTTTTTGTCCATCTTTGATCTTGCAGTCGTGCTATGTGTCCGGCCTACTTCCATTTTAACGCAAGAGCTTGTGCTAAACCGTCCATTGCTTTTGTGATGTTGCGTATTTTTGTATGCCTTATTTTATTTATTCTTTTTATGTTTAGCATACTTCGCTCCATTCCTCGTTGGTACTTTATAATTTTATTTTTAATATTTTGGTTAAACTTCCATGTCTGACAAGCATAGGTCAGGCATGGTATAAGGCAAGAATTCATAACCTTTGTCTTCAATTTGATTGGCATGTTGCTTTTAAATATTTCTTTAAGGCTCCAGTACATATTCCATGTTAGCTGGGCTCTACGCTCAATCTCTTGGTAGTTGTTTAATCTGTCAAAGCTTATTTGTTTGCCTAGGTAAATATATTTATCAGTATATAGGAGAGGCTCGTTGTCGACGTATATTTGTACCTTGGTGTTGTTGGTCATAACCATAGTTTTTGAGAGGTTCATCTCCAGCCCGGCGAGCTTGCTGGCTTTGTTTAGTGACTCTACCATGTACTGTAGTTATTTTCCTTTCTCTGATATCAGCACCAAGTCGTCGGCAAAACGTAGGTCGTTTAAATACTTATTTTTTACTTTTATTCCGCATTCCTTCCAGTCAAGCTTGCTTATTATCGACTCTAATGTAGCTATAAATAGTAAAGGCGAAAGCGGGTCCCCCTGTCTTACGCCTCTCTTTATAGGGAACCAGGGACCGGCTGTTTCTAGTTTAACTCTACTTTTGCTCTTCCTGTATATGCTTTTGATTACTCTTAAATATTCGTTTTCCACATTCTGTGTTGTTAGAGTTTCCCAGATATATTTGTGTGATACTGAATCGAACGCTTTTTCAACCGACTTCTAAAACACAGAAGGAGGTTCTCAATTCGTGTGTATGTTTTTTTTTTTTGTGTGTATGTTACGCGATTACTCCGCTGTTTGTGGACTGATTTTCAAAATTATTTTTTTATTGTGAAGGGTTGACTCCTGGATTGGTCCCATTGTCATCAAATGGTAGACCTGGTGATCGAATCCATGAGGAATCGAGAGAAGTCCTCAAAATTTATAGGGACACCGATAGTGATTTTCAATTTTTTTTAAGTAACTCGAGCAAAAACTACCAAAAAGTGAATTGTTGTACCAAGGTACATCCTGGATCCAAAAGCCCTAAATAGAACTCCTCAGTCTTTAAAGACACACGTTTGGAAATTTCAACATTGTTTATAGAACTACAAGCATATGTCACTATTAAAAAATAATCATCATCACCACCACCACCACCACCACCACCATCATCATCACGCCGTACATCATGATAATATTATGTTGAATAGGTATTTTTCATAGTATTTTACACCGATATCGATTCCTTTGAACATTCACAGCTACCCAAAGGTGAAATATTGCGCCAAGGTATACCCTGGATCCAAAAGGGCTGAACAGCACTCCTGTATCTTTAAAGATACACGTTTGGAAATTTCTGCATTATTAAAGGAACTGCAAGCATATAGTCACTATTAAATAATTATAATCACCACAATGATGGTTGTGGTGATTATAATTATTTAATAATCAGACCATACATCATGTTGATAATTTGATATATATGTATTTTTCAAAGTATTTTACACCGCGGGTATCGATTTCTTTGAACATGTACAGTCTTATTAATAAAATTATTTACACCACGGATTAGCTAATCCAACATGGCTGTCTCTGTCAGATACTTTGGAACAGTCACTTGATAGACAAAGAGAGCGATTTGGATTTGCTTATCCATGGTGTAAATATTTTTATTAATAAGGGTGTCAGAGCTACCAGAAAGTGAAATATTGTGCTAAGCCTGTATACCCTAACAACGATGATGATGTGATCCATGAGGAATCGAGATAACTCTTTTATCCGATTCAACATTAGGCATATTGAGTAGAAATCGTGAGTGTACCTCTTGCTCCAACTAACTTCATGGAGGTGTTTTGTGCATAAGTGCCTAAAATCGACATTGCAAATACATCAATAAACTATAGTAGACGTTGCTCGCGACTTCGTGCGCTCAAAAGGAAAACTGGCGGGAACCGTAAATTTCGCCGCGATAAAAATATGTAGTTTCAGCTGGATGGTAGAAGGGCAATTTGTGCGTTGTTTACGAATTGGTCTCGGGTTTGAAACCCGGTCAGATAAATATTTTTATGATTGTTTAATTTCCTTACTCTTATATTTTTAAGAATTTTATTGTCCTACTACAATTCCGAACAAAGCTCGGTCTCCCAGGTACCTACTAGTTAATAATATTATATCACTGAAAAGAAAAAAATAAAAAATATTTTAAAAAATATAAAAACCGACTTCCAAAGTAGCATTCTTAAAATCACTTAAAAGTATGAAATAATTCTTATTGTCGAAATAGTTCCCCTTTTAAATTCTGCTAAAATTGTACTATTCTTCTACTCAATCTTCTTATTTTTGAAGTCGGTACCAGCCCAAGCAATTGTAGGTTTAAATCTACACTAATATTATAAAGAGGAAAACTTTGTTTGTATGTTTGTTTGTTTGTTTGTTTGTTTGTTTGTTTGTACTGAATAGGCTCAAAAAGTACTGGACCGATTTCAAAAATTCTTTCACCATTCGAAAGCTACATTATCCACGAGTAACATAGGCTAAATTTTATTTTCGAAAAAAATAGGGTTCCGTAAGATATTTGGGTTTTTCCGACACAGGGTGTAAAAAATCAACCAGAAAAGTTACTTATTTTGCGTACGCTGCCTAAACTATAAAAGATAGAACCATAAAATGTTCTAATTAATTGTAGATCTTATAAATATCTACAAAAAAGTCCGCGACACACTATACCTAACTAGGTCGAGTGAGGCACAACAACCATTTTTTTATTTAGAAATCTTGATTTTTTTTTGGACTACATTTAAACGCGTTTATTTTACTCATGCTTTTATTCCTTATCAAAATAAATGATTTCATCACTAAGTACAGTTTATGTAGATAATATTTGGTCTTTGAATAATTGAAATTTGACGTTTGGTTTTGAAGTTATGGCGAAATTAAAATATTACGATTTCTGCTGCACGGCCCGTTGCGAAGTGGGCGTCAACAAGACGGGGGTGCGCGTGCGAGAGGGATAGATCTATGAGTAAGGTACCCTCAGTATTAGTATCAGTATTGTACCCGTGCGAAGCCGGGGCGGGTCGCTAGTCCTTTAATAAAATAACAATAATTTTAACACAACTACGTTCTTATACATACAAATAATTTTTTAAAGAATTCACATTCAAGTTGGCTGGTACCGACTTCAAAAATAAGAAGATTGAGTAGAAGAATAGTACAATTTTAGCAGAATTTAAAAGGGGAACTATTTCGACAATAAGAATTATTTCATACTTTTAAGTGATTTTAAGAACGCTACTTTGGAAGTCGGTTTTTATATTTTTTAAAATATTTTTTATTGTAATCGATATATGCCAAGTACAGTGGTCTATTTCTCTCTTGATATTTCTCGATGAGAATTTCGAGTGTGTGAATATGGTCGATGGTAGAGAATCCTTTTCTGAATCCTGCCTGTTCAACAGGTTGTCTTGTTTCTAATGTAGAGCAAATTTTTTTGGTCAGGATTGTAGAAAATAGCTTATATGTGCTCGGCAGCAGGCTTATTCGCTCCGTGCACGACTTCAGCGTCACCTAGCGTTCGCAACTTTGTTGGCTCTGACCGTTGTGGCGTTTTTAAATTTTTTGGCGGCATTGTGATAAAATATTAAAACAATAATTTTCGTAAATAGTTTTTACCATGATCTATCAGCATGGAAATTTGCAAGTTTCTATCTCCTATAGTTTAAAAATTCTTGGGGGGGGACCAACTTACAAACTATTTTGGAGGCCGATTACTCAAAAATGGTCAACTTTATAAAAAAAGTAATGTTTGAAACCTTGCCTTTATTTTAAAATACCTATTCTACGATACACTACACGATGGGGTAGAGTGAAAAAATATTTTTCATCCCCACGTCACATGTATGGAGAGCCACCCCTAAAATATATATTTTTTTTATGATCCCGAAACCGTGATCTATACACAATCTATAACTGTACCAAATTTTATCAATTTATATTCATAATTACAGGAGCTAGAGGCGCGGACAGACAGACAGACACAGACAGACAGACAGACAGACAGACGGACAGAGCGAAACTATAAGGGTTCCTTAAGTATTACGGAACCCTAAAAATACTACCTATTGTGTTATTAATGTAAACTTCAAAATTACTGTGATTTGGGTAGACAGTGTTGTGTAATCATTTTTGGGCATTCAAATTAAATGTGGTATGTAAAATCTATTCAAAAGTGTGTTTTATTTTGGTTATGGGTTTGCCTACTTCTTTTTTAATTGTAGTTTTACTATAAAACAAGAAGATAAAGCTACTTTAATGGTTTTATTAAATAATAATAAATTAAATTTAATTAAATTTTAGTAATAAATTAAATATTGTTTTCAGATCAAAATGAGTACTATTTTAAAGACCGGGTTTGTGAGTATCACTCAATATAAAATTTCAACCACAAACCGTTTGTAAAGGAAAATTGTTGGTATCTGCTGGACATGTCCGAGATGTAGCGGAATTAAGAACAAAACAAGAACAGAGTTCTATATTTCAAGCCCGCATTATCAGACAATCATCTCTTACTTTGATACATAGATATATATAATATTAAAACTTTGATACCTTAAAAAACGCTTTTAGAATTTTAGAAAATTAAAGATTGCTTCGGCATTGACGGATGACAGAGCCTACATTATTTCTACTTTTTGCCACCATGAGCGCTGCGATCGATTACGATACCCCCACCTAGTACTTCGCACCCAGCGAATAGGTCTGTAGTTCCCAATATCATTCGGGTCGCCTTTTTTTTTTTTTTTTTTTTTTTTATGAAATAAGGGGGCAAACGAGCAAACGGGTCACCTGATGGAAAGCAACTTCCGTCGCCCATGGACACTCGCAGCATCAGAAGAGCTGCAAGTGCGTTGCCGGCCTTTTAAGAGGGAATAGGGGAGGGTAGGGAAGGGAATAGGGTAGGGGATTGGGCCTCCGGTAAACTCACTCACTCTGCGAAACACAGCGCAAACGCTGTTTCACGCCGGTTTTCTGTGAGCCCGTGGTATTTCTCCGGTCGAGCCGGCCCATTCGTGCCGAAGCATGGCTCTACCACGTAAAAAGCCTTTAAGAATTATGTTAGATTCAGACCATTGGGTAGGTGTCCGGATTTGAGGATAGAGTTGAATAAATTTTTAAAGGGTGTAGCTAGTATTGGAACGTTATTATCTGGTTTTTTTTTCTTCAGTGGGTTTTTTTAATCACATTTTATGAGATACAGCCAGACAGATGGACAGCGAAGTCTCATTAATAGCATCCCGTTTTTTAGCCGTTAGGTACGGAACCAAAAAAAGATAAACTACTGAAAAAACGTCTGCACATGTTTTAGTGGCCATCAGCTTCCAAAAAATATAAATAGTTCAGTTTAGAATACATTTACGCGGGCGAGAAATGAACTGTTACTGATGAATGTTTGGATTCAACAGCTCGTCTCGAATTGGTGTTAATGCTATGGATAATTTACAGTTAATTTATAGTATGCTCTCAAAAGATAGTGTTTATACCGCGGGAGAGCCATGATTCTGCACAATTGGGCAAAATTAGAGAGATTTCACGTCCTCAAAAAGACCTGAAGAAATTGGGAGAGTCATGCTTTGATGCGCATAGTCTAGCTCGACCGGAATCTCAATTCACGTATTTAAAGTAGACTTTCATTTTACTTTGATTGTATTGTAAGTGAAGCGACATGTATTCATAAACTGATTTTATGAAGTTTCGACCAATCAAAACGCATTTCACGTTGGTTTAACGTTTACGAGAATACCGTTGGACTGTTTTAGCGTATCGGGACTTGATTGTTATTGTATTAATGCAGGTTTTATTTAGCAGAATTGGCCCTCTGGTAAACACTGCCTCCCAGAAAAACCGCCTTGTTTCGCCGAGTAAGTGAGGTAACCAGAAGCCCCAAGGGGGTTGGAGATTTTAAGGATTAGGAACACAAGAGCGTAATACCAGACGACTTACAAGTGTAACTCCTCTGGTGTTGCGAGTGTATCGAATATTACCCAATCTGTGTATGGAGCCGTGTTATAGAAAGTTAAATTATTATTTAATAAGTATAAGTAGATGGCGTAATGTCTATAATCGTAGTGTATATCCAAAATCGTGTCGTTACTCGTGACGCGTGACGTGACGCATTCACTCCAAAAAATACCGTGAAAAACGTTTGCGTTGTTTTGTCAAGTAATCATTTACTCCGGTAGGTAACTCCTGTACCAGAGTCCTAGGGGGGAGGGTGTGTATTTAAAATATCTACTGCCTTGAGGTTTATCTGGGGACACGGTAATGCCCCCATGCCAAGACGCCAAGCGAAGTGCAAGGGCACTACCAAACCACCTTTTCTCGAAGCGTTTCGTCGATTTTTTGAACCCTCATAACTTGGGTTTGGATTGTACCAGATAAATGAAACTTACAGGATTTGTTCCCATCAGCGGTCTCATTAAACATGTAAAGTTTCGATTACCTACGTCTTATACTTTAGATTTTATTGATATCTAAAAACCCCTGATTCCGTCACTGACTCACTGATGATCAACAAAATTATATCGTACTTCCGGATGTTCTCGAAAGCTGAAATTTGTTACGTAAGATTGTATTAGTACACAACCAACATAAAAATTCTCAAAATTGAAACTTTCATCTTCCAACCCCTGAAACAAGGGAGTTAAAGTTAATTATTTGTGAAAGCGCCATCTATCGCGTTATTATGAACTATGTAAGTTATATATCGTCATTTATCGCTTGGATTGTAAACTAATTGACGTAATATTGAAATAATTGTTTCTCAAATATTCTGTAGTAATTTCAACGGCAAATTTAACATAAAGGTAACATTCTATTTTATTATGTTAAGAATTATTAGCGCCATCTATCGCGTTATTATGAACTATGTAAGTTATATATCGTCATTTATCGCTTGGATTATAAACTAATTGACGTTATATTGAAATAATCCTTTCCCAAATATTCTGTAGTAATTTCAACTGAAAATTTAACATAAAGGTAACATTCTATTTTATTATGTTAAGAATTATTAGCGCCATCTATCGCGTTATTATGAACTATGTAAGTTATATATCGTCATTTATCGCTTGGATTATAAACTAATTGACGTAATATTGAAATAATTGTTTCCCAAATATTCTGTAGTAATTTCAACGGAAAATTTAACATAAAGGTAACATTCTATTTTATTATGTTAAGAATTATTAGCGCCATCTATCGCGTTATTATGAACTATGTAAGTTATATATCGTCATTTATCGCTTGGATTATAAACTAATTGACGTAATATTGAAATAATTGTTTCCCAAATATTCTGTAGTAATTTCAACGGAAAATTTAACATAAAGGTAACATTCTATTTTATTATGTTAAGAATTATTAGCGCCATCTATCGCGTTATTATGAACTATGTAAGTTATATATCGTCATTTATCGCTTGGATTATAAACTAATTGACGTAATATTGAAATAATTGTTTCCCAAATATTCTGTAGTAATTTCAACGGAAAATTTAACATAAAGGTAACATTCTATTTTATTATGTTAAATATTATTAGCGCCATCTATAGCGTTATTATGAACTATGTAAGTTATATATCGTCATTTATCGCTTGGATTATAAACTAATTGACGTAATATTGAAATAATTGTTTCCCAAATATTCTGTAGTAATTTCAACGGAAAATTTAACATAAAGGTAATATTCTATTTTATTATGTTAAGAATTATTAGCGCCATCTATCGCGTTATTATGAAATATGTAAGTTATATATCGTCATTTATCGCTTGGATTATAAACTAATTGACGTAATATTAAAATAATTGTTTCCCGAATATTCTGTAGCAATTTCAACGGAAAATTGAACATACAAAGGTAACATTCTATTTTTATTGATAAGAATTATTAGGTTAAGAAGTCTCATATAAACTTTTATCATTCAAACCCTTAAACAGGAAGGAAAATTGTATAACACGTCCACAAATTTAGCTAGAGGTCTGAAAATTGTTTGAGAAAAGAAAATTGTATTATTATTATTAGGGATTTATTTGATAATAAAAATAAAATTTAATAATATAACCATGTACCTAACCCATTATTAACAATAAAAAACACAATAAGTACTTTTAATCTAATATCGACATATTTTATTGTACTTGTTAATGTTACCTTTATGTTTTTCCGTTTAAAGTACTAAAGAATATTTCTCCCATTCCTTGACATATTTAATGTTTGAAAAAATTGACTCTGAGGTGGCGTTCGAAGTCAGAACTGCTATCGTGCAAATATGTCGTAGTTCACTGGGATGAACTACAATAATTGTATACTTGTGCTGACAATGGGGACACTTATGATAATTCCGGAACTCATGGCTGCAGCAGCTCTTTATCCATTCACTTTTCAATTATTTGATAATATTGTTATAAAAACTTACAAAAAGAAGTGAAATCCCACCAAAAACATTTCCATGTAAAAAAATTATGCCAAGACGATACCATATGACTAGCACTGTCAAAAAGTTATGAAATCTCATGTAAAACCAAGCTTCTTACCCTACACGCCTTAACTCTACAAGCGTAACTTCACAAACTCTACACCTTAGTCATTATATGTGGCTTGGCCATTTCGTTATTATAAGAGAGTATAATAGAAAAACAGTCGGTTATAAATTTTTCTCCTTACGGCCAAGTGAATGAAGCGAAATGGCCAGGCCACATATATTGACTAAGGTGTAGAGTTTGTGAAGTTACGCTTGTAGAGTTAAGGCGTGTAGGGTAAGAAGCTTGGTTTTACATGAGATTTCATAACTTTTTGACAGTGCTAGTCATATGGTATCGTCTTGGCATAATTTTTTTACATGGAAATGTTTTTGGTGGGATCGATGTATTTGTAACCCTCTGGCGTCTCGATATCTATGGACGGCGCGGCAGTAATCGCTTGCTATCAGGCGATCAGGCAACTTGATTTTAATATAGATACAATCGTAAGCCGTATAAAGGTCATAACTCATAAGTTCATAAGTCATTTTGTTACGCTTCAGCTTATTGCTATAAGGACTTACACGCTTTAAGCTCTTCTCTAGCTAATCTCGGTCTCCCAGAGGTATTTCTGGGAGACCGAGATTAGCTCGCAGCTTAAGAAGAATGATAAAATTATAATTTAAAAAATTTAAAAACCCGACTGCGTAAAAAGTGAACTAAACTAAGTAGGTACATAATTAAAACTGAAAAGAAAAAAACAAGCACTTAGATATCCGGTGGTCTAGAATTCTTTAATATATTATTGAATTAATACTATTGGAACATAACAACTAAACAGTCAGGATCCATTGAAAAATTAGATTGGCTGTCGAATAATGGATCCCGACTGTTCAGTTGTTATGTTCCAATAGTATTAATTCAATAATATATTATAGAATTCTAGACCACCGGATATCTAAGTGCTTGTTTTTTTCTTTTCAGTTTTAATTATGTACCTACTTAGTTTAGTTCACTTTTTACGCAGTCGGGTTTTTAAATTTTTTAAATTATAATTTTTTATTTTATACTTTTTAGTTATGAGTACCTAGCTAGCTATTTACCAGACTGGATTTCCTATCAGCATCAGTACTACATCACTGGAATGTGAGAATGGTTGTTACGCAACTTTAGTCGAATCGAAAAATGTTGAGAGAAAACTAACAATGATTTTTAAATACCTATTCAACGATACCCCACTTGATATAGTTTGTTGACTTTCATTTTTTTCATTTTCACAATATGGCGTCCAGTAGTCGCCATATTGAATTTTCACTAACGTCATGTCTTTAGTGACACTCGCCGGACTAAGAGGAATCGATTGACGTGTGAATCATAAAAATCGGCCCAGGCGTTTGGTCTGTATAGTGCTTCAAAGGAACATACATACATACATACATACATACATACATACATACATACATACATACATACATACATACATACATACATAGGCTGATAAACACATTACCACTCCTTTGCGTCGCGCAGTCGGGTAATAAGGGAGGTTTCGTGGGAAGGCTATTGGTAAGGTAAAAAAAAATTAGAGGGGGGGTGACTTTGTATGGTCCGGTGGTTTCTGGGGTGGAGGGTTGTTGGGTTTGGTTGATTGATGATGAAAGAGAGAGAGAGAGACAGACACACGCGCACGCCCCACGGCTTACAACTGTAGCAAAAAGTGTCGTTACAACTTTTGGTCTTAATTTTTTCCGTATAGCCCCCTTTCGCAAAGCGTGATAAGGAACTTCGTTCCAACAAAATATTAAAGAAAAATAAATAAAAAGAACCACAAAAATATTCAACTAACCGAATTAATTTAGAAATCGAAATTGCTCATATCTTATTATACGACGAAAGTAAAAATATATACAATGAATGTAACTTAAATATGCGCAATTTCCCAGGGATAACACCTAGCTAGATCAATTTTTCTCCCCCAAACTCTCTGCATACTAAATATCATGGAAATACTTGCGGCCATTTTCGAACTTGCGATTATAAACAACTAGCGGGGCGGCTCCGATCGCGTATGTACAGTAACCCGGTACTGTACATTTCCCTGCTATAAAAAGTAGCCTATGTCCTTTCTAGGGGATCGAAGACCGGCCATATTTAAAAAAACCGGGTTTTTCGGTCCCAGCCATCTTCAAAACCGGGTACCCGGGTTTTTTCGGGTATTTCGGGTTTTTTGTTGATTTTGTAGAATTTTGTTAGGAATATCCAAAAATTTACTTTTATCAGCTGCTTTCTGTTGTTACAGCTGCTTTCTGTTGTTACAACGTAATACTGGTAAAATGTGATCCCACCGTAAACATTTTCATGTAAAGTAATTAATAACTTCACAAACTCTACACCTTAGTCAAAATACGTTGCCTGATGAAATGGCCAAGCCACATAATTTGACTAAAGTGTAGAGTTTGTAAAGTTAGTCTTGTAGAGTTAAGGCGTGTAGAAACAGAAGTGTCTTGCCGGCCTTTTAGGAGGGAATACGCTGCCTTCTTGAAGGTGTGCAGGTCCTAATGGTCCGGAAATACTGTTGGTGATAGTTCATTCCAGAGTTTTACAGTGCGCGGCAGAAAGCTTTGGGTAAAGTGCACTATGGAGGACTGCCACTCATCAAGGTGATGAGGATGACAAATATTTTGTCCCTTGGAACGGTGGCGAAAAGTTGCAGCAGGTAGAATTCCGAACAATTCCTCGGAGCACTCCCCGTAATATAACCGATATAGGATGCAGAGCGATGCTCATCTCTAGAAGTAAAGCCTGTTTGAAATACTATGGCAGTCGACAATTCGAGCGGCCCTTCGTTGGATACGATCCAGAGGGAGAAGCTGGTACTTTGGCGCTCCTGCCCAGAGATGAGAACAATATTCCATGTGAGGCCGAACCTGCGCCTTATAGAGT
Organism: Glaucopsyche alexis; assembly: GCA_905404095.1. NCBI lineage: Eukaryota > Metazoa > Arthropoda > Insecta > Lepidoptera > Lycaenidae > Glaucopsyche > Glaucopsyche alexis. Next base: position 6,161,626 of record FR990064.1, on the reverse strand, counting down.
TGTAGGCGTGGGACCGGACTGAAATACTTCTTTGACCTGTTCAGAACGCCAAGCTTCTTGGAGGCTAACTTGGCCTTGCCCTCCATATGATATCGGAACTAGACCTCGCTCGATATGCTAACACCAAGTATTCCATTTTCCAATGTTGGAGGAGACAGTTATGGGTATGCTTTCATAACGAGCACATACGACCATCGGTAACTTATTAGCGATGAACGCGCAAACATATATCTTAGAGGTGTTGAATTGGACTAAGTTAAGTCTACCCCATTCAGAGATCTTCTCCGATGAAATCTTAATTTGAGAGACAAGTTCGTTTCGACTCTCAATGACGTTTTGTCGAGAGATGTTCGGGCGACCTGTGTATGGCATCACCCGTACTGTCGTCATCACATATTATCATTGATATGCAGTATGAACAGGGCAGGCGATAGCACACCAAAGCTGTCTACCAAGATGCCAGGACTGTGCCATAAGCAGGTGAGCCGAAAAAGATGCGTTAAGACCGGTGCCTGCTCTGGAGCACACATTTTCAACACAATGGGATGGATTCCGTTAGGCCCACTCGACTTTTGGGTATCATGGGAACGGAGAGCAATTCGCGCTGAGCGCTGATGGAACCGAATATTATATTATACCAAGTTATTAAGGTGCAAAAAATCGACGAATCGCTTCGAGAAAAGGTAGTCTGCAGTGGCGAGGGGTTCCTATAACTCCATTCCTATCGGCTTCCCTTACCGCTTACCTTTTGAAGACCTTTATCCAAATCCCAACCTATTATGCATGCTACGGCTTCCCTATGAAGTAGAACCAGCCTTTGCCACTGGTAGTCTGGTAGTGCCCTTGCTCTTCGCTCACTCGTCCTAGCGGGGCGGGGGCACTACCGTACCCCCAAATGTACTACATACAACATGGAAACATTATAACTATTATTCTAAAGTTCTACATTGACAATCACAAGCCACTATAACGCTCGGTTTGTGACTGACGACTGTAACTGTTATAAACTATTGTAGAATTTCATAATGAAAAAAAGCTCGAAAAAACCGAAAACCGGTTTTCAATATTTTGAAAACCGGGTTTTTTGTAGGCCCGAAAACCCGGGAAAACCCGGGTTTTCGGTTTCGGGTAAAACCGGTCTCGATGCCCTAGTCCTTTCCCGTGGTCTACTTTATATCTGTGCCAAATTTCATGATAATCGGCTTAGTAGTTTTTACGTGAAACTGTAAATTAAGTATCCCACAGGAACTGTACATTTTCCCTCGATAAAAAATAGCATATGTCCTTTCTCAGGCTCTAGACTATCTGTGTACCAAATTTTATTTAAATCGGTTCAGTAGTTTTGGCGTGAAAGACGTACAAACAGACAGACAGACATATTTTTAGTTTTTAGTTTCCCATATTTTATTATATTAGTATGGATACAAGATTAAGATATAATTATATGATTAAGGCCGGAATTCTTAGGCGTTGCTTAAGAGATGACTTAAGAATTTTCGAATAAGTCCGCCTTATTTGTATGAAATAATACTTAAGACAATGCTTAAGTTACGACTGTGAATCGAAATGTCACCTTAAGCATGTCAATAAGGCGAACTTAGAAATAAGAATCGACCAAGAATACCACCCTACGATACAAGAATATACGAGTACGTATAGTATAAAAGTATAAATATACTTCCCGTTTTCTGGTAACTGTAACACAATTACACATAAACAAGTTCTTCGGATACTTACCACGGGGCCAGATTGACGTGGTGTTAAGCGTCTATAGATATTATTATTACAACACACAGTTTACTTTACCTACACATAATAACATTAACTATATATCACGTTTAGCCTCCAATTTAACCATGATGACTATTATCAATATTTAATATTGCGACATCCTCCAGATCCTATCTCGTCATGTACCAAAATACCACCAAGGTTCGATTCCCAGACGCCAAGGGAATTTGGGACTATGTGTCAAAACAAGTGACAAACGCCCGTGACACATCGTGACGTCACCATGACGTCACACTTCACAGCTTATGAATCGTCCGAAACTGGTGATAAAGTTGGGCTAAAAATTAATTTAAAAAACTATAACCCGACTACCATACTTTTTACACTATACGTCTTTTTCGGTATAAAAAGAAGATTGTGTATTAATCCTAAGGGGCAATTCTGCTAAATAAAACCTGCATTAATACAATTACAATCAAGTCCCGATACGCGTATGCTCCCAAACGGTGTTTTTATGAACGTTAAACCAACGTAAAACGTGCTCTGATTGGTCGAAACGTCTTAAAATCCGTTCATGGTAACATGTCGCTACACTTTCAATCCAAACAAAGTAAAATTTACTCTTTAAATTGTCTACTTTAAATACGAGAATTGAGGTTCAGAGCTTAAGACGTAACACCAGTACCACGAAATGTATGGAAAAACATACAAACGTAGTCCCCTGTTTCCTCCCTGTATAATGCCAGTAGAGTAACAATTTTAATATGAATATCTATGGATACTATTAGCATGTCCCTATGATTTCCTTTTCTTCATAAACTTATTAGTAAAAGAAATATGGACGTTGAAAAACTTATAAAAATAGTCAGATTTTCCGCTGTGTTCAAAAATCATAAAACATAAAATGAAAACATAGGATCACAGCTCAAGCCTTTTTTAATTTTTAGTGAAAAAAATACTTAAGTCGGTTAAGTTTTGGAGAAGGAATCAGGGGACTACGAATCGTTGATTTTAATAGGTATTTTCAGTTCAAGTTGCAGTTGTCTCTATTGCACTCGCACATATTGATCGCGACACTGCGGGACAGCAATAGGTTTTACAAATACCTATTTTTCATTTCTCTAACTCTTGGTGTTTCCTCTTAAGCTACCCATACCAAATTTCATCAAAATCCCTTTAGTTATTTTTGAGTGAAATAGTAACAAACATGCACACATCCATCCTCAATTTTCACATTTATAATATAAGTAGGATTTTTTTATAAAACCCGGGCTATTATTTACTACAAATCTATTGACAACTTATTTATTAAAATCGGATTAGTAGTTTAGGCACTACAATACGTTTTGTACGGAACCCTTCTCACGCGAATCCAACACGCACTTCAATCACAAATGCTTGTCAAATGTATATACAGTACTTCATGTTAACATTGGGTCATTAGTCGTATACTCATTTACAACTTTTTAATTTCAATTATACAGGATGTCCCAGAAGTTGACGTCGTCCCTTCGAAGGCTGATAGACCAGCTCATGACTCACCAGAATATCGTAATATGACCTTAGTAAAAAATCTTTAGTTTTCGAGATTTTGCATTGTAATCTGGACTTGAGTACCTTAACCTTTCGCGATAAAGATTAGCTGCAGCAACACCGTTGCCTCTGTATTCCCCGTAAATGTAATGCATGTTATCATACTGATGTATAGTATACGCCATAATGACTGGTAATAAGACGCGTATCACAGAAACATAAAAGTCCAGAAGAGAGCCATGTCAGTTCTTTACTATCTCCAAGCACACTTAAGTCCGAGTCATTAGGCAAAAGAAGTCCAAATTACAATGCAAAATCAATTAAAAGTAAGAAAACAACAAAACGATGCACATCAATAGCGTAACGTACTAGTAACTAATAAACAAACTCATGTATAGAACAAACAAAAGACGTGCGTGGCGTCACCTATTCTCTCACTCTAATGAGTCTAACTCATTAAATGATATTATTAATGTGTTCTCCTTCTTTGCATTTCTCCTTACAGTTTTTAAAAAAAACCTTGTATTCTGTTTAGTTTCTAAGTTTAGTAAGCATCTTACACTTCAACGTGCAATTTTTAAGTAAACATCTGGGTGATTTCAATGTAACGAGTGTTTTTGTTCAAAATTCTAACTATAGAAAAACATTCAAAATATTGTGTTCTCTGTGCACTTAAAATAGCAAAATTTTTTTTGACGTAGCTTAATAGCAACTATTTTACTATTTCGAAAACTATATAAAATAACCAACTTTTTAAAGTAATAACCCAGGTTAGTGTGGTGTATTTTTTGTCCAGTATGGATAGTGAAAGTAAGGAGAAAAAGTTTTTGAAATCACGATTAGGGAAAAGTTTTCTTTTTTTTCTACAAAGTTCAAACTCTATTAGCTTTGTTTATAACCGTGGTCAATAGCAGAACTGGTCAGGATTCCGCAATACAAATTTGTATCCCACAATACGGGAAATTGTAGTTGCGGCAGTCTAAAAACTGACATGAGGTGTAATTTTTAAGAAATTATAAAAAGTCCCAATATCTCGAAAACTAAAGAATTTTTACTAAGGTCATATTAGGTACGATATTCTGGTGAATCATGAGCTGGTCTATCAGCCTTCGAAGGGACGACGTCAACTTCTGGGGTATCCTGTATATAATTCGGAATCCGGCGGGCCGGGAAAACTTCATAGCACTGAAAAATTATAATTTTACTCTGTGCTCACACAATAGACTTGAAAATCAAACAGATAATATGTCGAGTCAAATGTCAATGTCATAAATGACAGCTCGACACTCGACGCTTCGATTTTCAAATCTATTTTATTAAATTAGAGTTATATTTTGTGTGTTCTGAATTATCCCGGGCCCGCCGAATCATAGGCTGTGTTCCGCGAAAAAACGCGAACAAAAAAAAACGTAAGCAAAATGGCTACCGCTGATATTAAATAAGCAAAATGGCGGATTATGGCGGCGTGTCCTGGCCAATATTCTGTTTTTTTTCTTTAGCGCTAGCAAGCGCTAACAAGCGCTATTTTCTGCGGAACACAGCCATATATTCTCAGCCTTACCTGTAGGTACTATTATTTATTCTGTGGCCTTACGCAGCAAAATGGTCTTTTTATCTGCTTCTTTTCCGCCAGACGTACATTTTCTATGACAATGAAACGAAGAAATTAACGTATTTTGTGTCTCCATCTCTGTTTCATGGCAATTTTTAGGGTTCCGTAATACTTAAGGAACCCTTATAGTTTCGCTCTGTCCGTCTGTCTGTCTGTCTGTCTGTCTGTCTGTCCGCGCCTCTAGCTCCTGTAATTATGAATATAAATTGATGAAATTTGGTGCAATTATAGATTGTGTATAGATCACGGTTTCGGGATCATAAAAAAATAATCATTTTATATTTTAGGGGTGGCTTTGAATACATGTGAAGTGGGGATGAAAAATATTTTTTCACTCTACCCCATCGTTTGGGGTATCGTAGAATAGGTCTTTTAAAATAAAGGCAAGGTTTCATACATTACTTTTTTATAAAGTTTACCATTTTCGAGTAATCGGCCTCCAAAGTAGCTTTTAAGTTGGTCCCCCCCCTAGCATTTTTAAACTATGAGAGATAGAAACTTGCAAATTTTCATGCTGATAGATCATGCTAAAAACTCTTAAGGAAAATTATTGTGAACCAAATCTGACAGTAACTTTTGGAGTAATTAAAAAAAAGCATATTACGCGTTTATAATTACGGAACCCTCCTAAGACATGTCCTGACATGCTCTTGGTTAGGTTATTAATATTCCTGATTGAATCGATGAATGAATATTCTGGAGTCCATAAATTTTTGGAATTACTTCCTTGAGTTCCTACATAAAATGTACCTAGATACAATTTAATGGCGCTATCATTGAGTTTCAATGACATACAGTTGTTGAAGTTTTGGATAAAATTAAGTACGTAATAAAATATGGTTGCAAACACTTCGAACAATGCAATAAAGGAATCTGAATGTAAGCGTCAGTTTACACTGAGACGCAATGCAAAGCGGCGCTGCATTTTTAAGACAGCGATTCAAAATTGAGTTTTAAAATGCAGCTTCTCGTTTCGATATGAGCTGACCCTGGGCCCGGGAAAATTTATAGAAATTAATATTATAGAAATTATGTATGTTGTCAGGGATACTCATCCCAACTTACCTGTCCGGTAGTTGTGGTATAGTATACGGGTATGCGGCCCCGGCTCCCTAGCTATTACCGTCCTATCCCGTGCCCTCCTGGGCGGTAATATCCTACATTCCTATTTCCCACTCTAACTTACCAATCTTCCTTCCCACACCACCTATCCTTCCCTTTCCCTATTCCTACCCTCTCCACCAATCCGTGGGAACGCAATGGATAATCATAAAAATAATTTAATTATCCAAAATGGCGGCGATGCGGTTCGCCACCCATCACGTCTCGTTCTCGCGGAGGCGAAAAGTGGCCCATGGAGAGCCGCTTCGCTACGATGAATGTAAGAGGAGGAATGGATGGTATGAATGAAAGTGGACGAAGCGAAACAAGTATGTAAGGATCGTAGCAAGTGGAAAGAAGTGGTCTCTGCCTACCCCTACGGGAAAGAGGCGTGATTATATTATGTATGTATGTATGTAAATTTATAAAAAAAACTAGCTGACCCGGCAAACGTTGTTTTGCCTTATAAATTATTTCTGTATGGAAAATAGATAGTAGCCGATTCTCAGACCTACTGAATACGCATATAAAATTTGGTAAAAATCGGTAAAGCCGTTTCGGAGGAGTATGGTAACTAACATTGTGACATGGAAATTTTATATATTAGAAGAACTCTGGACTAATATACCTATTAAAGTTAAAAATCGAACACATGAGTATCTAGTTGTCAGATTTTACATTGACATTTGACTTGACACTCATGTGTTTGGTTATGTGTTCGATTTTCAGCTCTATTGTAGGTACTATCACAGAGTTCTTTTTTTAGTGCTCTGAATTTTCCCGGGCCCGCCGGATTCCGGATCATAATTTAGTCCCAGCCTTAGACTGTATTGTTATACAGGTTGATATAATAATATTGTTAGCAAATTTGTTTTAGACTGTCGATGATTTTGTACCTCGAACGTAAAAAATGAATTATGACAATAATTATCGCCATATTTTGCTTTTTTCGAAAAAGAGGTCAACCGTCGAATCCAGCTCGGCTGGACAGCGCGGCGTTCGGGAAACTCAGAAACATATTCTCGTCAAAAATCCTTCAGTGCCTGAAGACAAAAGTTTTCGAGCAATGTGTGTTATTGGTGATGACAGATGACACATGGAGCCGAAACGTAGACATTCACAACGGGACTTATTCAAAAGCTTCGTGTCGCTCAAAGAGCTATAGAGAGGGCTATGCTCGGAGAATCAGAAATGAGGAAATCCGTAGCAGAACTAAAGTTACCGACATAGCCCAGCGCATTAGCAAGTTAAAGTGGCAATGGGCTGTACATATAGCCCGTAGAACCAATGCCCGCTGGGACCGAAAGGTTCTTGAGTGGAGACCACGGACTGGACGTCGAAGCGTAGGACGGCTCTCCACCAGGTGGACAGATGACCTGAGAAAAGTCGCAGGGAGTCGGTACATACAGGCCGCGAGCGACCGGTCGCACTAGAAATTTATGGGGGAGGCCTATGTCCATGGACGTAACCAGGCTGAAACGACGATATTTCGCTTTTCTTATACATCAAATTGTCGCGTCACAATATTTGTAACCAAACTCCTAAGGAACGGCTTGACCGATTTCTATCAAATTTTAATGGTAGGTATATCCCGTAGGTCTGAAAATAGGTAAACTAGTCTATACTTCTATACTAATATAATAAAGAGGAATAGTCTGTTTTTTTGTTTGTTTGTTTTTATGTCCTTTCCGCGTGGCCTCATTTACATCTGTGCCAAATTTCATCAATATCGGTCCAGTAGTTTTGGAGCCTATACAATGCAAACAAACAAACTTTGCTCTTTATAATATTAGTATAGATTATCATCAAACAAAATAAACAAACTATTTCTATAATAGCGGAGGCAGATCTGAAACTGTGCCCGAAATGTCACAGGAGATAGGTGTCTAATAATAGCCTACCGCATTACAGACTAAAATATATAACAAAACGGAATCTGTGTCGGATTCCTCGGTGATCTATTTATCTTAACGACTTTGAACTCTATTACCCAGTCTCACGGCTTCTCAAGCACTTCTTAATGTTAAGAGCTCCTTAAATCAGAGGCTGTTGCTGTGTCTACTTGACAGAATACTGAGTTGAGAGTATCTTAACTTTAAGAAGCGTCTTAGAATTTGGGCGTAACAGAAATGAATGTTTAAATGCCCAGGATCATTTTATTCTATTTACGAATCTTATATATAAAAATGAATTGCTGTTCGTTAGTCTCGCTAAAACTCGAGAACAGCTGAACCGATTTGGCTAATTTTAATCTTAAAATAATCGTACCAGTTTAGGGAAGGCTTAAATGGTGAGAAATTTCAGTTCATAGTTAAGGCGCTGTGAGTAGTCAACTATGAAGTATTTGAGGGGGTGAAGGAGATGAGTGGGGGACGTGCCGCCCCCGTGACTGCGGGGGACTTCATGCGAAATACGTCAAAGTGATGTGTCTATAATGTACAAAAGCGTAATTTCGATAATTTCGTAATGTGCTTCATAGCCTAGCGGTATTTTGCCCGCCTAAAGCACAGCGTAGCGTCTAGGTTCAAATCTCATCCCACCAAAAACATTCTGTAAAAAACTAGCCAAGTCTCGATGGAGCTGCTTGTTTATCTCTAAAAAGTAATGAAATCAAAGTCGTGCCAAGTCTAAGGATCCTTACTGCGATTTATTTATTATTATAGTTAATATTGTGTGACTTGGCCGTTGAAAATTCTTTATACGTTACAAGTCAATTTTGTTTACACGTAATGTTATATCAGATTCTGTTGTAACTACCTATGTTTGTTAAGCGAGATAATAGCCCATACTGGTATTGGTAATTGGACGCTAGTGTCTTATTTTAGGCTGTTGTTGATTGCATAACACATGTATTGGAGCAATGGTGTCATGGAGCCCCTTTTGTACCCTTGTGTACTCTTCAACGGCCAAGTCACACAACATTAACCATAATAATAAATAAATCGCAGTAAGGATCCTTAGACTTGGCACGACTTTGATTTCATTACTTTTTAGAGATAAACAAGCAGCTCCATCGAGACTTGGCTAGTTTTTTACAGAATGTTTTTGGTGGGATTTCACTTCTTTTTGTAGAAACGTAGGAATATTGATTTATTTTACTAGATTTTAGTGTAATTTGTTTATTTAATTTGTGTAATGTTCGAGTAGAATGAAGTTAATTGTTCGACTATTTCTTCTTGTAAACTTGTAAGTATAAGTATAAAAGCCAGTCCAGTCTTATCCAGAGTTTTCCTTTAATTTTATTTATATGCGTATTAAAAGCAGAAGGGGAGGCATTCGCCCAGCAGTGGGACGCTACGGGCTAGATTAAATTAGAAGATGTGTCCCACTTCACTGGATTTTTGCAATGACAGTCGATTTTTTTATGTACCAATAGTAGAAGGGGGCATTACCATATCTCTTATCAGCTGAGACCAGCTGAGGGTTCTTCATCAGATACTTCAGACCTTCGATTTTCGACATCAAATGAAGTGGCCCACCAAGTTGAATATTTTTTGTAAAGGCAGTATGTCGATCTCTAATAGTTTGGTTGGGCTCTTGTGTTTTCTAATAAGGGTCACTCCAGATCTTCGATTATCCTAGTTTTTATAGTTTTCCCTTTATGTGGCCATTAAACCCTACCTCTGTACCAAATTTCAGCTCTCTAAGTTTATGGGAAGTACTAGTTTTATTCTGATGATCATGAGTGAGTGAGAGTCATAAATGCGAAACTTTGCTTTCGTTTAACTTCGGAACTAAATGACCTACAGACTTAAAATTTTGGATTTTAAGTATGTGATTATACTTTACTGGATGACGAAAATTTCTGCATTCTGGTCTTATCCAGGTCTTGTTCTTAAATAAGGGCCTGAAAATGCGGCTAAATGGTTCCAGTAAATAATGGTACGGCAGTGTTTGCTTCGCGCTCGACTTGGCAGTGGCACTGCCGTGCCCCTCGATCGACGTTCTGGTCTTATCTAGAGGTTCTCAAATAGGGGCCTGAAAATGCGGCGAAATGGTTCTAGTAAAGAATGGTACGGCAGTGTTTGCTTCGCGCTCGACTTGGCGGGGGCACTGCCGTGCCCCCAGATCGACGTTCTGGTCTTATCTAGAGGTTCTCAAATAGGGGCCTAAAAATGCGGCGAAATAGTTCCAGTAAAGAATGGTACGGCAGTGTTTGCTTCGCGCTTGACTTGGCGGGGGCACTGCCGTGCCCCCAGATCGACGTTCTGGTCTTATCTAGAGGTTCTCAAATAGGGGCCTGAAAATGAGGCGAAATGGTTCCAGTAAAGAATGGTACGGCAGTGTTTGCTTCGCGCTCGACTTGGCAGGGGCACTGCCGTGCCCCCAGATCGATTATCCTAGTTTTTATAGTTTTCCCTTTATGTGGCCATTAAACCCTAACTCTGTACCAAATTTCAGCTCTCTGAGTTTATGGGAAGTACTAGTTCTATTTTGATGATCATGAGTGAGTGAGTGAGTGTCGTAAATGCGAAACTTTGCTTTCGCTTAACTTCGGAACTAAATGACCTACAGACTTGAAATTTTGGATTTTAAGTATGTGATTATAGCTTACTGGATGACGAAAATTTCTGCGTTCTGGTCTTATCCAGAGGTTCTCAAATAGGGGCCTGAAAATGCGGCGAAATGGTTCCAGTAAAGGATGGTACGGCAGTGTTTGCTTCGCGCTCGACTTGGCGGGTGCACTGCCGTGCCCCCAGATTACAATTTAATATATTTCAAATTGTCTATTTTCTGTCTAGGTCAATCAATAGGTCAATTATAAGAAGTCTAATTCCTAATTTTGTGCCAAATTTAGCCATTGCGATTTGAGAAAGTTAAGTTTTTTAGTTAGTAGTTAAAGGGTAAAAAAATCTAAAAAAAAGCTCAATTAAGTCACTGAACTTGTAGGTGTATAGTATATAATATAACTATATATGTTGTTAATTGTATAATGCATTTGAGTCAGTTCTCGGGCAAAGGTGCACTCGACTGGTTGCGCCCTTACAATGCATAAGTGTATCTTAACTACTGGTTAATCAATAAACGTATAATAGACATTTGTTTATTAATCCCGCGAGGGGGCTCCTATATTGGTGACCCCGACGTTAAGTGGTGAACAATCATGTTTCCCGTGGCGGCCGGACAAGCTCTGCCAAACCAACCCGTTACCGGCGCAGATTAAACCAGAAGAATCCAATCTGGCTACAATCTCTGTATCGACGAGGATTCCCGAGTTTTGGGTGGAACTACCCAGGTTATGGTTCGCGCAATTTGAGGCCACTGTTAATCCTCAAAAGCAAGGTGACGACTGCAAGTTCCAGTTAGTCATATCAAAGCTCGGACGTGACGCCCTCCAACAAGTGTCGGACATCGTATACAAGCCGCCGGACAGTAATAAATACCTGGCGCTTAAGGAGCGCTGGTTGCAAGTTTTTGAAGAGTCTCCAGAGAGGCAGTTCCAGAAGCTCGTGAGTGAATTAGATCTCGGCTCACAGAAACCCTCACAGCTCCTTAGGAAGATGCGAGAGCTCGCGCGTAATTGTCAGGCCAGTGAAGAGACGGTGCAAAGTTTATGGATTTCGCGTTTACCACCAGCGGTCAGAGCCGTGTTAGCCGCTAGTGCAGATCAAAAGCTCGATAATCTATCGCCTATTGCTGATAAAGTAATGGAGAGCATGCAGCAAGGTTCTTTGGCTGGCGAGCTAGCTAATATAGGCTGTCACTCAACCCAAGTATCGGTAGATAGAGAGCTATGTACGCAGATGAACAATTTAATGCTAGAAGTAGCTGCCTTGCGGGATGAGGTTCGAAGAAGACCACAAGTCAGCTTCAGGGGACGATCAAGATCGAGGAGTAGACCAAGGTTCAGGTCCAATTCAACCACCAGGACACCCGAAAGCGCAGACTGGTTGTGCCGGTACCATTTCCGGTTTGGCTCCAGAGCTAGAAGATGTGAGGATCCATGCAATTTTAATAGGAGGTCTTCGGCGGAAAACTA